>BSBN01000446.1:1200000-1800000 GCA_027924645.1 Cunninghamia lanceolata | reverse complement strand
ATATGTTTTTTTAATATTTTGATTAGTTTTAATATGTTTTTTTTTAAATTATTGCAAGTAGGTTTTTAAAATCAGAGATGACACTAATTAGAAATTAAAAAATATATATCAAAACACATCCATTTTTTTTCAAAATTATATGGTTCACTAGAGGTAAGAGTCCTCTCCAAAAGGGTATAATTGGTTTTGTGTAAATAATAAAAAAATTATACAAAAGTTGACGTGGAATGAAAACATCAGATTATGTAAAGTTTGACTTTAAAACGATATTGTGAAGAAAATATGTATTGAAAACTGATTTTTTTTTCTCCATTGACTAGATATTAAACTCATCTATTTGGGAAAAAAAAAATTAGGGAAAAATAAGATTGTTTGCTCTTTTTGTTTTACATGGACTCAAAGTCACTTTTTCTTGAAATGTTTAGCAATTCAAAATTTGTTTTTAAAGTTATAAAAAAATGTCAAAATAATTTTTTATTTTTTTAAAAAAATTACAAGCATAAAATTCATCAAAAGATCTACATTTCATTAGTTTACATCATTTTGAAATTCAAAACATAAATGCCACTTTTATAAGGTCGAAGTTCAAAAAAAAAATTGTTGTTGGCCGATTCCTTTATAAAGTGTGACACAGGTTTGTGCTTTTACCCAATACTTCATTCTAGACTTGGAAAAAAAGCATATTTGTCACTTTATTTGCATCTCATAAGGATAAATCATCATATCATGAATTAAATTTCTGATTTTTGCATCATATCTAATTGGTATTACAGTAGTAAATCATTTCATAGTGTTACATTATGCATTTGAATCTTTTTCATTGCTAGAATTTGTCCAAAAAGTTGCAATTTGTGAAAACCTAGTTAATGTTGAAATTTAGGGTAGTGATCGATATTTAGTTTCATATTTTTTTTCTATCATTTGCATTTCAAATATGAATTTACTTTGTGCTACAACATTACAAATGTCATTTTGCATTGAATAGTAAAGATAGGAACAATTTTGAATTGTTGCATTTTGAAAAAAGCAATGAAATTTGAGTTTGATTTAAGCATTGACATTATTGAAATCTAAGTGGATTTGAGTAGAATTGAATTTGATCAAGGATATTTTATGTGCATTATGTTTGTTTACATTTGATCAAATATTGCTTCACTTAAACAAAAACTCAAATCCTTCTTTTGCTACATCATTCATTTCTTCTATTGGTGCATCTTGTGTGTTACTAAAGCTTGTAGATGCTTTTTGAGATTTGTGACCCGGTGCCCCAATTCTAACATTCTTGTGTGAAGAAGTCTTCGAATTATGGGTTCTAATGCTTTGCATAACAATGATACCAATACATCAAAACCCCAAATTCCTAGTCTTATCACACAAGAAGGTCAAACACTTCTTCCTGATATCCCTACTTTGCATCTCCCTGAAGCATCAAACTTCCATGAATCCATCAACAATGATGACCTTGTGGCTCATGTTCTTGAAGGTCAAATTTAGGACATGGAGTTGGCTAATTTCTAGCATTTTGTAAGCTCAAAACACATAGCTAAAGAGGTCATCCTTGTTGTTGAGAGTCTAAGAAGTCTTTTTCTTGAAGGTCAAGAAGGATTGGAAGTCTTGTGTGGCCTTGCTCATATAGTGCATAACAACATTCTATTTGCTTCTAGTTGCACTAAAATTATCACCAATGTCGCTTCTTCTAATTAAATAGGGACTCAAGTTTCAACACCCATACCAACACTTCCTATTCCTACTTATACTTCTACTATTCTCACCACTACTACACATCCAAGTAATAGTGCTACTACATACTTCTGGGAATCTTATTCGCCATTATAGTAGTACCGTTCCATATAGTTACATAAATTCTACACCTGATGTTACTCCACCTACATCTAAACCTCCTATCACATTCTAAAAGGATACTCATACACCATCACCTAGTCCTTCCAATTCATTCCAATCTCTACCTGATTCAGCTTCCAACCCTATCATAAACCAATTGCTGAAAAATATGACCTCCATCCAACAACAATTGGCTAACATAAGCAACAGTCCACCTAAACCTAATATGAAAACACATTATATCTATAGCCCTTTGTCCTATTCAATCTTAAGAACTCAAATACCCAAAAAGTTTGAGACCCCTCACTTTGAGAAATATAATGGGAAGGGAGACCCTAACAACCATGTGGCAGCCTTTACCTCTATGTATAGTTATTTCTTCTTTGAGGATGTAATCTTGACAAAACCCTTTCCTAGGCAACTCAAAGACACAACCTTGGATTGGTTTTGCTCACTACCTCCTAATTCTATAATTTATTTTTGCTCAAGCTAGAGAGAATTTATTCTTCTTATCATATCAAAAGTTTAAAGCAAAGAAAATAGCAAAGTTATCTCTTAGTAATATTCCTCCTTGTGATGTCCCTGAACCTCCTTAATCTTCTAAGGCTATGGTAGTAGTTCCTCTTGTCCCACAAGTGGTGAATGAAGCTAAGCCTGAATCGAAGGTTCTTCTCTGTTCCCAATAGCTTGGTAGATATATTAAGGTTCCCCCTCTGCCATCCCTTCAAGGACAATGAGGCAACCTTCGAGCATAAAATAGACCTCCCCACAATCACAATGTTACTTTTGTAACACCTACCTCCATGGAGACTAGTAGAAATCAATTAGTTTTGCATGTGTTATTTCCTGAGGTTTCTCAACTACTTGAGGATGCCTTTGTACTTCCATCTGCTTCATAAGTTGAGAAGGAAGAGCAACCTGCATTAAGGAATCCTTCCCCCATGGTCTCCCAGCCTTCAGTGGTTCCCCCTATTTCTTCTAATGTTCTTGAAGCAAAGAAATAAAAGTAACCCATGTTGAAAGATACTACAATTCCCTTAACAAACATCATGAATAAAGCTAAGTGAAATAAGATTATGAGAGAAAGAAATAAGCGTCATCATGCTAGGCTCACCTTGCCATAGGAGAGGAGAATCTCCCTCCTCGCAAGCATTTATCACCGACAGATGCAAAAGAGACATCTACTACTATTGTGTCTCCTATAGAAAAGGATAAAGCTTTACAAGCCGCTATGGAACCTATTGTACTAAATTTTGATAGTGAATCTGAAGAAAATATAGGTATGGTTCTTGTTCCTTATACCTCACGTGCTATAGTTCCTCTTGCTTCTTGTCCACCTTTCCAAACATATGATGACAAAGATTGAGAGGAGGATGATTTGCTTTAGGTTGACTCACAAATGAGGTACTTTATTTTTATCATGTTATGATTGCATATAATCATTTTCTCATGTGATGTGTTGCTTGGTACTTTATTTATGTTGTTATTATTGTTGTTGTTAAGCTCTCTTTGGATGACCCTTGACACCCTTGTAGGTGCAAGGATACAAAGGGACTAAAATCTATTGTGATAGTCTTTCTATTTGTATCATCATTCTTCTATATGTTGTAATTTGTATTATTTTTGTATCCTTTGGGGACGATGCAAGGCATAGGATGCTTTGGCATTTCTCCCTTGTTGACCCAAAGGGTTGTTATTTGATTTGATTTCATGTGATTCTTCTTCCTTTGTCTTTGTAGTTCTACTAGCTAGCAGATGATGACAGTTCCATATATATCTAGTCTTGAGATGTCTCCTATTATACAACCATTCACATATTGACACCAGTTAGGTAGATCCCTTTATGTTATAACAATATAACTTATTGCTTCTTTGTATGTTTTGATTTTAGTGGCACCTTGTTTCTATGCTCGGTGCCATACCATGACTACACAAGCCATTGTGTATCATGCCTATAGTATTGCCTCAGTTTGCCTTTTGTGTGGGCAACCCCTTTGTGAAATGTAGTTTTTGGGAACAAATATCTTATGGGCTTGTGCTTTTGGAAAGCTCCCATGCCTGTCTTATCGTTTGTTCTACCTTAAAGCAATTTCTCCATTATATGAGTTAGCAATCACTTTAAGGTGGGGGCATACATCACACTATGCTCTTTTTTTGGTTACATACTTGTTGGCATGAAACTCACTGAGTGATTCGGTGGTCCTCACTATCCTGTGACATTTCCTTTTAGTCCATGAGCCACTTAGTGCAATGGAGTTGGCTATCTCGTGTGCTTCATGTGACTTGTCATGGTCATCTAGTAATTTGATGGTTCTTACTAGTGTGTGATCCACAAGGGCACTTCTCTTCACATGACCCCTAGTGATAGAGGAAGCTAGCGTTAGAGTCATGTGTTGTGTGTTTATTCATGTGTTTTTTTCTATGTTTGTTTTTTTGCATCATGTTTGAACTTATGTCTTATGTGTCTTCATTATGTTTTTCATTTGTTCTCTATGTACTCTCTATGTTTTATGTGTATGATTTGTGCCTTATGTGTATGCTTCATGTCAAGCGTGTATGCATTGTATATGGTGTGTATTACATTTGTGTATTGTGTGTCTTCCACATGTATTCTTATGAATTCTTTTAATACTCCATGTATGTGTGAGTTATGTTGCAGTGTTTTGCATGTTTGAAAATCTCTTTGCTTATGTGTTTAGAACCTTAGAATCCTAAGTTTGTGGGATACTATAGACCACAACTTGGTGGAATTCTTTGGGCTTCTATGTTTGTGCATTTGAAATTTGTCTTCTCCATCCTTTAGTGTGAGTTGAAACATAAGTTCATACCCACGCCAAAGTTGGGGCTAAATGTTACATCGTAAAATGTGTACACTAGCATTTTACACCTTGTTTAGCACCTGGTTGGACCTAAAATGTTACCTTTGTTAGTCGAGACCTATTTTAACACATTTTTGAGCATGAAATGACAAAATATTGATCTTGATGAATAAACCCAATAGAATAAACTTAAGCCCACAACATTTGACACTCCACGGAATTTGTGGGCTAAAGGCCCAGGGCACTCGAGCACCTTGGTCGCAGTTGGGATCTACAGCCCCTCTCTTATGGTGTTGACTTAGAACACCTCCCTAGTTTGTATATGTCAGATGCATTTTGTTTTATTTGTCATTTGTGTGTGAGAATGCATATATAAAGGAGTTTTATAATTCATTTTACACTAAGTGGCTTAAAGAAAAATTAGAGTTTTCTCACATGTTTTGATATTCTATGATAAAGTGTTCATCATGCTTGAAAGTGTTATCTACTTGTGGATGTTATTAAAGTTTATTTACAGGTCTTAAAGAAAGTTTCAAGCCTTCTCCATCACTCTCATTATTGGTGTATGATCTTGAGTTATCTTCATCAACTAGGGTTTCACATCTTGTGGTAATCATCATCATTTTCATTCATATTTGTATCCTATATTGTAGATTTGGCCTCTACCTCCTATGGCACACACTCTTGGATCTAATCATCATTGTAGTGGAGGTGGAAACACTAACACAGGGTTTGACTAAGGCAAACCCTTTATACATAGCACAACCTTTTCCTCTTTTCTTGTGTACAAGCTAGAGAAACAAGTTTCTAAAGATATTTTTTGGGAAGAAGACAAAGCTTGCATGTACATGTCATGTGATATCACAAGATTCTGCAAAACCCTAATTAGGGTCTAGGCCATCCAAGTGCCCTGGTCTTTGGTGCCTTTGTTTCTAGAATTAGGTTCTACTTTGCTATCTGAGCTATACTATAATTTAAGTTTTCTGATATATGTTTCTGACACTTAGTTATTAGCAGATCTTCATCATCTAGGGTTTAGTCATTTTCCCTAGTTTGCTTTCTAGATCTTGGTTGGATTTGGTTGACTCATCTCTATACAACAAAAGGGTAGACCCCTTGTAGTTTGGCTCTCCTTCTTGGGTAGAAGCCAAGCTTAGTTTGTGTCCTAATATTATGGAAGAGGGTTTGACCTAGTTTAACCTCTTAGGCTAGATCACTCTTTTCCACTTAATAGCTTGATAAACACCTCAAAGCATATTAGGTGTTGTCGAAGAGAGTCATAATGGCTTATTTTATTAGATAATTTAATATTTTAAGAGTTGATTATTATTATTTCAATAGTATAGTATAGTTATGATTTATTCATCGTGTAGACACTCATAAACATAGTGTCAATATAGTTGATTTGATTATATAATATGATATTGTTTAATAGCATGATTTTATTTCAAATTTACTATTGATAATGGTATGCTTATGGTCTTATTATATTTTCCTATTTTGTCACCAAGTTACATGTTGTAACCACTACTGAATGGGAGTATGGAGCCATTAAGTTGCATATCCTATGGTGGATGCTAGAAATAGTTGATGGTAGTGCAAATGATTAAAAAGAAGAGATGGGCATTGAAGTCAGTCCATTATCTCTCCTTCTTGAGGTCACAACTAAGTTTGAGATAGAGACTCATTCTTGCATGGAGTAACATTCTAAATTCTTCTCTTTGGTCTAAGAAATAGAGTTGTTGATTGTAATAGAGCCATATATTTATGGAGGGGAAAGCAAGGATGGTGTGAAGACTAGGTAGTACATAGGAGAATCTATAGGTATGAGCATCCCAATTGCTCAATCTATCCAATAACATTTCTATTATATTTTGTCTAGTGAATAGATAACAATTTCATAAGTGAACTATATTTGTATTATGGTTTATCGATTTGGTGTTATCTTGGCTCGGTGTTATCTTTGGTAATATCAATGTGGTTATTAGCTTCAAATTTGTATCATCCTTGATAATAGCTATGATCTAGTTATATTATGAAGTCATTGAACTTTAAGCTCATATTATTCCTTGGTTGCAAGGATCAAGCTTTTTATTCACATGTATTGCTATGGTATTTTCATAGAGGCCGCAAGAGGACCATGCAATCCTCGGCCCACAGTCACGTGCAATGTTATCTCTATAAATATGAGTGCATTAATCTTCTAAACATAGGGATATCCCTATTTTTCATGATTATTTGATCTATCCATTGCAAATGTATTACTAACCATTGTTTAGGATATATTGACCCATTTAGATGTTGACATGACCATTGTTTGATTTATTTTGATATGTTAATAACTAGATATAAATCCAATACTCTTGTCTATTACATACTACCACAATAGATAGAACCTAGACCCTCAACTAGAGTCAATTATATATATATATATATATATATATATATATATATATATATATATATATATATATATATATATATATATATATATATATATATATATATATATTCACTTTATTATATTAGAATGACCCTATTAGTAAGTTTAGAGACTTCGAGTTGGATCAAACACTTATGTTACCCATGTGAATCTAAATATAAATACTTATTATATTTGTGTTGTTTTGGAATGCCATCTAGGCATATAAAAGGGTCATATGAGACCAAGTATTAAGTTGAAGGTAAGTCATTCTTATGTCTATGTTTATTGGAGAGTTGTCTAGGCATTTTAATGGTCATGAGAGTCCAAGTATTGAACTGTCCATAACCTATTTGGTAGAGCTTGCAAGTCCTTGCTAAGTTTGATATCATTATTATGGTTTATGAATAGAATTCTTAAATAGATCTTCTCTTTTATTATTCTTCATATTGATGGTGAACCAACCTCATGGCATAGAGGATCACCTAATTTAATAGTTGTATAATGTTGCCTTGTTGTCCACTAAAATAAAATAGTCTAGTGAATGCTCTATGAGTTAGGGGGAGGTTGCATGTGATTATTTTTATGTCGATAATATTGCATTAGTCCTCAAGGGTCATGAGGAACTTGATAATAGTATGCATTTTCATATGATTACTTGTGTTTAAGTTAGCATTAATTTATGGGTATGCAATGTAATGTCATTAGTGACAATGTTATTATGTGGGTGAATTTCTGTGGCTATAAATAATAGTTATTCTTGTACCTTGCATTATTGTATTCACCTTAGCTTACAATGCAATAGAATTTAATAGAAATCATAGTTATTATTATGTTTGCATTTATTGTATTTATCGAACCATCTCAGGGTAAGGGTATATTAGAAGAATGGAAAAAAAAATGTTAGTAAATTGTCTCAAGGGTAGGGGCATACTAGGAGATTGGAAACAATAGTTATGCATATAACCAACTTCAAAGTAAAGAATTGTAATGAAACAACTTGCACAATAGAATAATATAATAGTAATACTGCTGCAAATACTTGATAATAATATGCCACTTCAAGGGGGGAACCTCCAAAAGTCTCCAATGAAGAACATAACTCATAATATAACCCCTACCTCCTATATATACCATACTCGAGCCTTGGATATCACACAGTCTAACTTCAATACCACAATATATCACCTAGGGTCTATATTAATGATTATATAACCTAATTAAGAGTTAAGGTAGCCACAAGATGACTACTCATAACCCTATACCATTGTAAAATTAAGGGTATAGCATGCCCCCTCTTCAGAAAAGCATTGTCCTCAATGCTGATCAACTGTGGATGTTTTTGCATAAAATCTTCATCTTCCCACTCAGCCTCTTCAATTGGTAAATTCTTCCACTGAATAAGATACTCTGTGATTGTGCTAGTCCTCAGCTTCTTTGTGCGCATTTGGAGAATTAATTTTGGATTCAAAATGATTCTTCCTTCTTCATCTAACTCTAGTAACACAGTTTGTATAGGAATTTTTCAACCGATCACCTTCTTCAAACAAGAAACATGAAAAACTAGATGTATCTTTGTTGTAAGAGGTAACTCAAGCTTCTAGGATAGATTGCCAATCTTTTGTAAAACCTAGTATGGCCCATAATATTTTGGTGACAACTTATTATTCTTTGTTAGTTGCTTTAGGGACATTTACTTATAGGGTTGTAATCTCAAGAAAACCCAATCACCAACCTCAAAACTCCTTTCACTATGATGTTGGTTCGCCTATTGTTTCATTCTATTTTGTGCCATGGCCAAAAATCCATGTTAGCACAAGAAAAATGTAAAAAATATGATCATGTTAGCACAAGAAAAATATAAAAGATAGATAATGTTAGCCATGTATGTGAAGATGAAAACATAGTTTATCCATTTGCATGAGAAAGTAAGGGATATAAAATGTATTGATGGCATGAACAACACTATTACATATCCTTAAGTGTTGTGAATATGCATCTTCTTATTTCATCATGTTGTGCTTCAATGTAGCATGAATCACTTCTAAACTTGTAAAATTATAGCATGTTATGCACATCACAAATGAAGGAATGTAATGATTACAACATGTGCACAAAATGGATTTTTTGATAAGGCTTGAAAGAAACTTTCAAGAAAATGCAATTGGTGGGTTTAAATCCAAATTCCAAGAAATTGTCCACCATCCTCCTTGCCTATGCCAAAATGGGACCTTCGGAACAGGGTATAGACAACCATAAAAGCATAAAGGATATATGAATTTTGTCACATGTTGTATTTGCAGTTGCCCTTGTAGACATGTATGCAAAGTGTGGAAGAATAGACAAGGCATGTGAATAGTTTGGCATGACACCTCAAAGAGATACCATCTCATGGAATGCAATGATTGCATGATATGCAAAAAATGGATTTTTTGAAAAGGATTTATAAACTTTCAAGAAAATGCAATTGGCATGTGTAAAACCAAATTCCATAACCTTTGCAAGAATCCTCCCTACCTATGCCAAATTAGGATCTTTGGAATAGGGTATGGATAGCCATGAAAGAATAAAGGATAAAGTAATTTTGACAGATGTTGTAGTTGCAACTGCCCTAGGAGACATGTATGCAAAATGTGGAAGCATAGAAGGCACATGAACTATTTTGACATGATGCCTCAAAGAAATTTTGTCTCATGAAATGCAATGATTGCAAGATATGCACAAAATGGATGTTTTCAAAAAGGCTTTAGAAACTTTCAAGCAAATGCAATTGGCAGGTGTAAATCCCAATTCCACAACCTTAGCTAGCATCCTCCTTGTCAATGCCCATATGGGATCTTTGGAACAGGGTATGGACATCCATCAAAGCATAAAGAATATGGGAATTTTGTCAGATGTTGTAGTTGCAACTACCCTATGAGACATATATGCAAAGTGATGAAGCATAGACAAGGTAGGTGAACTGTTCAACATGATGCCTCAAATAAATGTTGTCTCATGGAATGCAATGATTGCAAGATATACGCAAATTTTTTTTTCTGATAAGGCTTTAGAAACTTTCAAGAAAATGCAATTGGCAGGTGTAAAGCCAAATTCCACAACCTTAGCCAACATCCTCTTTGTAAATGCCCAAATGGGATCTTCGAAACAAGGTATGGACATCTATTAAAGCATAAAGGAAATGGGAATTTTGACATATGTTGTAGTTGCAACTACCCTAGGAGACATGTATGCAAAGTGTGGAAGCATAGATAAGGCACATGAACTATTTGACATGATGCCTCAAAGAAATGTTGTCTCATGAAATGTAATGATTGCAAGATATACACAAAATTGATTTTTTTCAAAAAGGCTTTAGAAACTTTCAAACAAATGCACAAAAGAAACTTTCAAGGAAATACAATTGGTAGATGTAAATGTAAATCCCACAACCTTATCCACCATGCTTGTTGCATATGCCAAAATGGGATCTTTGGAACAGGGTATAGATAACCATCAAAGCATAAAGGATATATGAATTTTGTCACATGTTGTATTTGTGACTGCCCTTGTAGACATGTATGCAAAGTTTGGAAGCATAGACAAGGCATGTGAATAGTGTGGCATGACACCTCAAAGAGATGCCATCTCATGGAATGCAATGATTGCATGATATGTAAAAACTGGATTTTTTGAAAAGGCTTTATAAAATTTCAAGAAAATGCAATTGGCACGTGTAAAACCAAATTTTGTAACCTTTGCAAGCATCCTCCCTACCTATGCCAAATTAGGATCTTTGAAATAGGTTATGGAGTACCATAGAAGCATACATCTTTAAAATGTCCTGATATATTCCAATATATCTTGTCTCAGTAGGGTTCCTGACATTTTCTTGAAAATATCATGTTTTTCAAAATATCTTTGACCATGACTTTGACTAAAAATTTCACCAATATATTACAAAATTATCAGTGATATATCATTGGTAATATCACAATAAATTAGTTTTTTCTCTATATAAGCATCAAACCTACAAATTTTGGATCATTCTTCTCTTGAACTTTTATAAATGGAATGTACACCTTGAATGGTGTAAGTAGTTGTTAAGATTTCAAGGTGTTATTACTATATAGCAGTTAAATTTGTTGCAAAGGGGCAACATCAATTATTGTTGTTATTTCAAAAATGAACGTAGTTATCTAAGTTGTGAAGACAATTGGTATAATCATGTTTGAAAACCTTGTGAATAGGGAATATGACTATGACTATTGTTATTGTGATTAGTGATAATCATTGTTTTATTTGACAACAACAAACACTTATGTCATTATTTATGATTTATGGGCATGTAGTCATTACTAGACAAAATTGTCAAATGATAATGCTATCCTTTGGCTTGTCATTTTTATTGCATCATAGATGTTAGTGTTGTCATTTGTACTTATCAATGGATATTGTTGTCATTATTTCATTTATAAAATAGTTGTATTATTGAAGCAATTGTTTGGAAATTTTCATTATTACATAGCAGTTGTTAATAATGTTGTACCAATTGAGATGGTTGTCATCATCATCGTCTTTGGAAATAACTATCCTTTTGTGATTATCAAGCTTCTTATGATCACTAATCAATAGCATTATGTCATTATTGTGACCTATACATTCTTGATCGGTATGGTGTTTAGTAGCATCCTTATTAGTACTATGGCCAATTAATATGGCCATCAATATTGCAGTCAACATTATAGGAAATATTAATGATAAAATGATTAATATGAAACATTGTTGAGATGGGACATTGTTGCCCTAAAATGCTTGCCACTGCTATAAAATTAAGAGGTATTTGAAGAGGTTAGGGAGACTGTTGTTGTGAACTATACATACCATTTTGTGTATAGATTAGTCTCATTGACTTGATAGTTAAGGAGAATGGTAGGGTTAACAAGTTGCATTTACACTAGTTGTCATCTATTGTATTAAGGGTTCATTATCATTCTGGCAGTCATTTACAAACATTGTTAAAGAGATTTATATTACATTATCTCTAATCAACGATCTCAAAATTAATGAGAAATCCATATTTCAAAATTCATGTTGTACACTCATTTATTTCATGCTCTTACTTTCTATGCAATTAGTATGGTTTTAAATGTAAAAAACATCAATTATTTCTCTTTTTTTAAAATTTTATTCAATTTTTTTGGTTTTTGGTTTTTCTCCAATAATATCTCGAGAAATTGAAAATATATTTATCTTTTGGGATGCTGAGAAAATCTCAATAATGATATTTACTTCGATGGTACTATGGACAACCATGAAAGAATAAAGGATAAAGGAATCTTGATAGATGTTGTAGTTGCAATTGCCCTAGGAGACATGTATGCAAAGTGTGGAACATAGACAAGGCACATGAACTATTTGACATGATGCCTCAAAGAAATGTTGTCTCATGGAATGCAATGATTGAAATATATGCACAAAATGGATTTTTTTGAAAAGGATTTAGAAACTTTCAACCAAATACAATTGGTGGGTGTAAAGCCAAATTCCACAACCTTAGCCAGCATCCTCCTTGTCTATGCCCATATGGGATCTTTGGAATAGGGTATGTACATCCATCAAAGCATAAAAGATATGGGAATTCTGTTAGATGTTGTAGTTACAATTTCCCTATGAGACATGTATGCAAAGTAATGAAGCATAGATGTAAGGCAGGTGAACTATTTGACATGATGCGTTAAAGAAATGTTGTCTCATGGAATGCAATGATTACAAGATATGCACAAAATGGTTTTTTTGATAAGGATTTAGAAACTTTCAAGTAAATGCAATTGGTGGGTGCAAAGCCAAATTTCACAACCTTAGCCAACATCCTCTTTGTATATGCCCAAATGGGATCTTTGAAACAAGGTATGAACATCTATCAAAGCATAAAGGAAATGGGAATTTTGACATATGTTGTAGTTTCAACTACCCTAGGAGACATGTATGCAAAGTGTGGAAGCATAGACAAGGCACATGAACTATTTGACATGATGCCTCAAAGAAATGTTGTCTCATGAAATGTAATGATTGCAAGATATACACAAAATTGATTTTTTCAAAAAGACTTTAGAAACTTTCAACCAAATTCACAAAATAAAATTTCAAGCAAATGCAATTGGCACATGTAAAACCAAATTCCACAACCTTATCCAACATCCTCCTTGCCTATGCCAAACTGGGATCTTCATAACAGGGTGTGGACAACCATCAAAGCATAAAGGATATAGGAATTTTGTCACATGTTATAGTTGCAACTGCCCTTATATACATGTATGCAAAGTGTGGAAGCATAGACAAGGTGAGTGAACTGTTTGACATGATGCCTCAAAGAAATGCACAATATCATGGAATGTAATGATTGCAAGATATGCACAAAATGGATTTTTTGAAAAGGATTTATAAACTTTCAAGCAAATGCAATTGGCACATGTAAAACCAAATTCCTATTGTTATGTTAGAAAATGTTCCCTTGGGGGCTTTTCCCTCTTAAGGTTTAGCTCCCAGGTCCTGGTATTGCATTTAGAGCATCTTGTGTGATATTTTTGACTCATGATGAGAAAAGCCTAAAGTCTTATGGCAAATAGGACCTAGGGGATTACATTTTAATGAATCTTGAACAAAAATGGTAGGGTGGACTTGGGCGCTAGCACCCTAGTCATGCCCTATTTGGGGTTTGCCCTAATTTCAAATGTCATTTTAGTGACTGTTATTTAGGTCCTATGCTGACATCTAAAGTTTGAATTACAAAATTCTTAGCGAGAATCTTTGTAGTTGCATATATAAGCATGATTAGGTTTCATTTGAAAACTAGATGGAAATGTCATGCCCACATTTCCCATGTGGTCATGATAGGCAACACACATGTCATGTCCACATTTGTCATGTGGTCATGACACGAAATATCAAAAAATTTCCACGCATCCCTAGAAACCTCCTCGCACACGTCACTGTGCTCGGTGGTAATATGCATAAGGTGTAAACATGTCAATCAATTTCAGGGTAATGCGATCACGTGCGCATTCCCCTACGTGATGAAAGCTGACTAGGGGGGTCAATGTGACATGAGAAGCATCGCCAATAGGGTTATGATCGATTGGTCAAAACCCAAGGTTGCCCTATGTGAGTGAAAGGATTTCAACACAAGTCGAAATCAAACTCTAATCCTACAACATTAAAAAAATTAATCATCTATTTAAACAATCAACTATATGCAGAAACATTAAAATTTTACTCTACACAAGGTATAAATTGCTAAGGAAAATTTAACCCTAAACCCCAGAAAAATCTAGCAGTATAATGCCTCTCGGGTGTGTATAGGAACTATTCTAATTAAAATAATTCGCGCCAAAGTTCTCTAGCCCTACTAACATTGGTGAAATAAAATTTTTGTACTAGGGGAAAAAGTTACCACACTAAGTTTCTCTGATGAAAGCCAACTAGGTTAAATAAATAAATTTAAAACCTAATTCATTAAGGTCCAACATATAATTAATTAAACTAAATTATCCTCATTAGAATTTAAAATTACATTTAAATTACAAAGGTCCCAATATTAAACTTAACTCCAAACATAATAACTAGGACATTAATTTCCCATATGTTCAAAATAAAAAAAATAAAGTCCAATCAAATCAACCCCAAATATTAATTTAATAAATCTCCTATCCATCCAGCAAATTGTATTCACAACTATACACTATAATCAAATTAAAACCCACTTATAAATTAAACTTACCCCTCTATCTATTTATCAAGGCAACACATGAAAATAAAAACAATAAAAGATAATTCCCACACAATAGAAAAAGAGAGGGAAAGAAAGAATAAATAAAACTAATTTAAAATACACTAGCCCTAAAAGTCCTCCTATTAAAAAAAATCAGTTTCCTTATGGAATAAGGAAGCCCTAACCCTAAGGGTTTCCCATTTGTTTTCTTTTCTCTATTTTCTTGTTTTCTCATTTTCTCACTTTTCCTTTTGTGTTGCAGGTGAGAAGATAAGGAAGCCATGGATGAAGCTTCGGAGGTATACACATAGAGTATATAACCATTCCAAACCCTTTCTTTTTTTGTGTTATATATACACACACAGAAAAGTACTTTTACCATAGATCAAATATTTTATATACTGCAATACTGAGTATTCGCCAGAGGTACACACACACACAAATATATATATATATATATATATATATATATATATATATATAATATTAATAAATGTTTCAAATCACATAGAAGCCGACGGACAGTCAAATGGAGTGGCGGGTTTTAGGGAGCCCGTAGGCTGTGGTTTACATAGTCGTTGAATGCAATACACAACGAAAATATTGTAAGGTTTAAAGGGGGTGGGGTGGGGAGCAAACTCCCCACCCATCTCCCACCACATAGTGGGAGGTGGGTGGGGGGTTCAAACCCCCCCCCCCCCCCCCCCCCCAACTCTCAAACACAACAAATGCAGTAAGAAAAGAAACAAGAGGCGGTGATGTATATAGCCGTCCCCATATATACATTCGATTTCCTTACTTTTTACATAGTCTTCACTGTGGTTTCATTCGACGGTCTTCATTAACAGTTTTGTGAATATTTCATATTATAAAATGCATTTATTATTTTATATATATATAAATGTATATTCAGGCTGCCAAATAAATTCTTTTTCTAAAATGCAGTTTATTAAAAGATTTCTCATATATATATATAATTTTCTCTTTCACATAAAGCAGTTTACTAAATAAAATGTATTTCTGTCATTTTTCCAGCAACGATCACTTAACTCTAAAAACACAAATATATATATATCCACTACACAACATGATATCTGTGCAATATTAACTTGAATCTGATTGATAAAAAAAATTGAATTGTTTCTCATTAAAATACATGGAATAAATACTTTTTTATTTTGCAATATAACAATAGACATATGATATTTTTTTTTGAAGAAAAACGACACTATACTTTATATTTTTGTTTTTGTAACTAAGAATCAACAACTAACAAATTCTTTCTTTTTCTAAATCATTAAATTGGAGGCAACCTAAGCAAACATAATTCTTTCCATTTATCATTTTTTTTACATACTCATAACATAAAACTAGCCACTAGAATTATATTTATTCAACTTCAAAATAAAATCCAAACAATACAAAATGTAAACATTTTACTTTACATGGCAAGAGAGGAAAAATATTCTCCCTTTTCTTGAAGTCAACTACACAAAGGCCAAACTTGGCCTTAACTCTCAAAGAGCCAAAACTACAAAACTCAAAGATATATAGTCTTTTTCTTCCAAGCTCCATGCTACAAGAACCTACAAATAACAAATATGGGAAGGGGAAAAAGCCATGAAATAATACTCTCCTCCCTACCATAGACTCACTCATGAGTCACCCCTAAGCTTGGAGGTCATCTACACACAAGGAACTTACACTCCACAACACAACAAAACTCAAAAAACAATTAAACATGAAGAACACCCATGGCTTGCACAAAACAAAACTCATAGAAATGAGTTTAAAGGGGTAGGGGAGTGGACATCACTCAACTCAAGAGTACCACTCCAAATCTCTCAAACTTAGCTCAAATAAGGCCTCAAGCCAAAACATATACTCAGACACACATGTTTCTCAATGGCTCTCAAGCCATTCAAAAATGCTCAAATTCACAACTTGCTCTCAAGGCCAAAATACCAAAACTGGGAGGTGACCTCAAGGAGGTTCACTCCTCCCCCACCCCACACATGTTGAGTATTTTCTCCAAGTGGAGGGGCTCTTACAACACCCATAAAATCCCCACAACACAAAATGCAAATTACGCACACAAAGCCATCACACAAGAAAAGTAAAATACATAAGGAAAGGCATCAAGACTTGAATCCTACCTTAAATAGCCCACAAGGAAGATAGTTGAAGAAGAGCCCTTCCAACTCCACCTCCAAGTCCTCCAAATGAGCCTCCAAAAATTCCTCCAACTCTCTCAAATTCAAATAAAAAAAAATTCAAAACAATTCAACAACCCCCTCCCTCTCTTCAAGAGGGATTAAAATAGGCTCTCCTCATGACCCTTGAGGAATGGGTGTCACCTCCTCCTTCCTCCTCACAACCACTTGCAAGATTCATGGAAAGTAGTGGTGACACATGTCACCCTCCCATTCCACCAAGTCTTGCCCCCTCCACTTGTGCTCTCTCACACGTGGGAGAGAAAAGTGGAGCCAAAGAAGGATGTGGGTACTACAAGTGCCCCAATCATATCCTCCTATGAAAGCCCATAAAACCCTAATGTACCCTCACCAATGTGGGAGAGCCTTGGAGTTGAGTCCTCTACAATTTAGGGGTCTTGAAGACTCCCCAAGCCTTGGAAAGAGGTGTGGATAAGGTTGAGTGTTTGACCCAATCTTCCACTCCTTCCCAAACTTCCATTTTCGTCACTTTACTTCAAGGTGAAGTTTAAGTGACCAAATGGGAGTTTACCTAAGGTTAGACAAGTTCAAATGGTCCCTAGACCTGAGGGGTCCAACCCAGGGTCACTTTCAACCCATTTTGAACACCATAGGGTGAGTAAAATCACATGAAAAGGGGTCACAAAAATAAAAACTCAAAAATAAAATCAATTAAACATTACACCTTTACAACAGAAAATTACAATCAATTGAAAAAGGGTAGACCTATCCCAAACAACACCACACATAAACATTACAAAATTTCATCATGCATAACATAGTTGATCTTCATTCCTCTTGGAACTAGATCAGCTTAACACGGGAATTCACAAAATGTGTGGGATAATCTCTGATTATCCGTGACTTAGTTAGAACACCTGTGCACTTAAACAAACGATTAATCCAACATGTATATCATAGCCAAAGCAAGGGAAACATACACGAACACCATCACATAATCATATAAAATAGTCACAAAATCAAATTATAATTAGATTCATAATTTTGAATTTCTATAATCCATCTGAAGATAACATCGCATAATAAATCCATAAGAATAATCACATAACTATTATCTATAATCACATGACAATATCCTCATCAGTGAATCAAAATTAGGATCTAGTCTAATCACAACATACTAAACAATGCTAACCAAAATAAAAGCATATAGTCTAATAATTCTGCATAACGGGATCAATAGTCCCCAAAAGTCTAAAAAGTGTCTCCAACAATAATATGAAACACTTAAAATAAGGGAGTAAAATAGTAGGCCTCACATCCTCCCTCCTAAGACTAAACTTCCTCCTGGAAGTCGTCAAAGAGGTGAGGATAAAGTGTCCTCAATCTAGTTGCATCCTCCCATGTCACTGTGACCTCATTGTACCTATCCCACTAGACCCTAACCTGGTCCAGCTCTCGACCTCGAAGACCCAACATCTGACGAGCTAATATGTGAATTGGTTCCAAAGCCAACTGTTCGTCTACCTCTACTTGTAGAGCACTCCAATCCAATACATGAGATAAATCAGATATGTAATGCCACAAAATAGATACATGAAAAATATCGTGGATGCGCGACAGGCTAGGTGGCAAGGCTAAACAGTAGGCTACGGGTCCTATCTGCTCAAAGATCTCAAAAGGCCCAACAGACCATGGTGCGAGCTTAGAGCCCTTTCCATAACGGATTAGACTCTTGTGCAATCGCACTCTCAAGAATACTCTGTCACCGACCAAGAAGCTTTGATCTAATCTCTTAGCATTGGCATACTTCTTCTATTGATCCTATGCCTCTTGAAGTCTCTGTCTAATCAAGGTCACCTACGACTCCATATCCTACACCTACTCTGGCCCAATAGCAACCATGTCCTCTATACGATCCCAACTCAACGGTGTCCTGCAAGGTCTGTCGTACAAGGCATGAAAAGGAGGCATACCCAATGAATTGTGATGCTCATTATTATAGGCAAAGTCAACTAGATACAGATACTCCTCCCATCTAGACTGGTGATCCATAACATACATATGGAGCATATCCTCTAAGACCTAATTCACCCTCTATGTTTGACCATCTGTCTCAGGATGATAAGCGAAACTGAAGTTGAGTTGTGTGCCCAACGCCTGCTATAATGCCCTCCAAAAAGTTGATGTGAACATTGAGTCTCTGTCAGAGATGATATGACGAGGTACTCCATGTAATCTAACAATCTCATCCAAGAATACTCTCACCACTGATGGTGCATTGTACATCATGCGTACAGGTGATAAATGTGCCACCTTGGTCAACTTGGCAACTGTCACCATGATGGCATCATGGCGGCGAGATGAGATGGGAAGACCAATAATGAAATCCATGGAAATGGTGTCCTATTTCCACTCAGGTATCTCATGAGGGTATAAAAGACCTACTGGGTGTTGATGCTCAGCCTTGACCCTTTGGGACTCAAGGCAACAAGCAAAATACTCTACAATATCTCACCTCACACCTGCCCAATGGTACAACTGTCAAAAGTTAGCATGCATCTTCTTCACCCCCGGGTGTGTTGCATAAGGTGATCTGTGAGCCTCTGAAAGAACCACTACACATAGGTTGCCTGCATGGGGTATATAGCTGCACTGACATTGTCTAAGAAGCCCATCTGCCTCAAGAGAATATCTTGCAAATTTGCCAACAAGGGCCCTCTATGACTGGATCTCCTGCTGCAACTCAAGAAGCTACTCACCCTCAGGCACATGCTGAATGATGCACCCTCTCAAGTCCACACTCAACATCAAGGTTAGGATCTCGTGGTGCCTTCGATTCAATGCATCAGCAACCACATTCTCCTTCCCTTTGATGTAGTGGACATCAAAGTCATACTCGCAAAGAAACTACATCCAACACCATTGACGAGCACTCAAATTTGGCTGCGTGAATATGTACTGTAAGCTATGGTGATCTGAATGAAGCTCAAAGTGATGACCCAAAAGAAAGTGTCTCCAACGAACAAGAGCATGAACCACTGCTGCGAGCTCTAAATCGTGAGTGGGGTAGTTCAGCTCATGGGTCTTGAGCTTTCGTGACTCATACGTGATCACTCTACCATCTTGCATAAGTACAGCTCCCAAATCCTCAAGTGATGCATCAGTACAAACTACAAAATTCTCTGTTGGATCAGGAACTACTAAGATGGGAGTGCTGATAAGATGCTCCTTCAGGACCCCAAAGGCCCTCTCGCACTGCTCAGTCTAAGTGAAGCTCTTCCCTTTCCTCTGAAGGGATGTGATGGGGTGCACTATCCTAGAAAAGCCCTCTACGAATCTACAATAATACCCATCTAACCCCATGAAACTCCTGACCTCTGTCACACAAGTAGGTGCTGGCCAATCCCTGATAGCCTTGATCTTCAATGGATCTACTGAGATACCATCGCTAGACAGGATGTGTCCCAAATACTACACCTCGATTTTAAAAAAGTCACACTTCGCCAAGTTACCATAAAGTTGCTACTCTCTCAAGCACTGTAAAAACTGACGTAAGTGATCCTCATGCTCCTCCTTGATCTACAAGTAGATCAAAATATCATCAAGGAAAATGATCATGAACCGATCTAAGTACGGAACACCTCATTCATGAGACTCATGAACACTACAGGGGTGTTTGTCAAGCCGAAG
Source organism: Cunninghamia lanceolata (assembly GCA_027924645.1). Taxonomy (NCBI): domain Eukaryota; kingdom Viridiplantae; phylum Streptophyta; class Pinopsida; order Cupressales; family Cupressaceae; genus Cunninghamia; species Cunninghamia lanceolata. Next base: position 1,779,300 of record BSBN01000446.1, on the reverse strand, counting down.
GATACCACAGTGAACTCATAGTGGCCATATCGAGTCTAGAAAGCGGTCTTATGGATATCCTCTTCTGTGATGCATAACCGGTGGTAACCGGACTTCAGGTCTATCTTAGAGAACACTCTAGCTCCCTGCATCTGATTGATCAGATTAGAAATCCTAGGCAGAGGATAACGGTTCTTCACTGTCACCTTATTAAGTTGCCTATAATCCATGCACAAATGAAGAGACCCATCCTTCTTCTTCACGAAGATGACCAGTGCGCCCCAAGGTGAAATGCTAGGTTAGATGTGCCCCTTCTCAAGTAACTCCTCTAACTATAATTTGAGCTCCGTGAGCTCATGTGTGGTCATCCTGTAGGGTGCCTAAAATACTGGTTCGGCACCCGGCACTAGATCAATGTGGAAGTCTACCTCTCTACGTGGAGGCACACCTAGTAACTCTGGTGGAAAAACATTGGTAAACTCCCTCAAGATAGGATGGTCATCTAATGATGCCTCTGACTCATCCTCAGATTTGTCACTAACCATGATGGCAAACAACTGGCATCCTTTTCGCATGCAGCTCTTAAGCTGCTAAGTAGATATCCTATGAACTGTCGTGGGCTTCTAAATGCCCACTACCTCAACTAACGTGCCATGATCATTTAAACAGCTAATCACCTTTCGGTGACAATCTAGCTTGACTCTATGGGTTGCAAGCCAATCCATGCCTAAAACTACACCATAGGATCCTAAAGGCATAACCCTAAGGTCGCATAATATAGTGAAGGCCCCCAAAGATATCTCACAATCCTGAACCAAAGCATCTACTGACATCCTGGCCCCAATGGCCAACTCAACCTCCCACATATCACCCTGCCTAGAGGCCACCAACCTGCAACACTCCACTAACAATGGAGATATAAATGAATCAGTAGCACCAGAGTCAAATAAAATAGCAATGGGAACATCCCCAGTCATACTTGTTGTCTCGATCACTAAGGCCTAGAAGTCAGCTTGGCAGTTGTCAATAGCTGCAAACATATCATGGGACTTACCCATATCTCCTACCATCTGCTTTGATCCTCCTACACGAGGTTGTCCCCCTGTCGTAAATCCCTATGGGTACTCTCTGGCTAAATGTCCTGCCCCACCACAAACATACCATGGGCCCTGAGCTTGCACCTATCCAGTCTATGTCCTGCCACTATGCTATTGTCTAGTTTGACCCGTGGACCCCTGAGAACCCTTGTATGACTATTGCGATCTAGCGGGTCCCGCAGGTGGTCCTTGTTGTCTCTGATCCTTGTTGTCACATGAAATTGCACCCTGCTTGGAACGATTCCAAGCATTCCAATGACACAATGGGAATGATCTCTAAGTGTGGGACTTTGCTAAGTGAGATCAAACCTCTGGAGAAGGCCGACTTCCTTGACTGGATATCACCTAAAACTACTGAATTTTGGGGGGAAAAGGGAGAACGAATGCTATAAAATGAAAGATGAAACAAAAAACTTAAAGAAAACAAGAGGTGATGCATCAAACAGATCTAGAGAGACTTCCACAACACTAAGGAAATGCACAATATAATCAGATACAACAAGTAAACATACACAGATTAGATGATTCTAGCAGAGGTAAGGTGCAATAGGGTTGAGAGGAATATAATGTTCACATACAACCTCATGCAGATTCACACAGAACTAGAAAATCAGCAAAGGAGGTAAAATAACTTGTATATATCAAATGAAAAGGCAAGGTTACAGCATATGAAAGCTCTGTTTGGAAATAGAAAGACCAGAATGCCAAAAAATTCCCAACCTTATTTACATCATAAGCCTCAGCTTATATAGCATCCCAATCTAACCTAAGTCGGTTACAAAAAATCGCTCAGAGAGTTGCCGCCAAAAAATATCCAGAAGGGACGTCCCAGCTGCAGAAATAATGGTGTCAAATATCTAGAGTCGATGCAGATGGAAGATATTTTTGGTCTTTAATGCAAGCTTCCGCATCATCAATCGGCTCCTCGGAAGCAGTGGAAGATATTTTGGTATTAAATGTGAGCAGCTCACATGTCTATCCTCCACCATGACTGTATGCAGCGTCTGAAACAAGGCAATGGAGAGATATTTTGGATCATCAATGCGAGTTGCTTCCTCTTTGTGCAGCAATGAATGCACTTGGAATATCTACATCTACATCAAAATGGTCGCTGGGACGTCCCTTCAGCCAAAAATGTAAATTGGGTCATGTCCCTCCGCTTTTGGTGCTTAAACTCCTTTTTGAAATCACCCCCTGTACACTTCTCCTCATGAGGGATATGATGGTGATGTCACCATCATAGACGGGCCTTATTGAAATGTGACTGGATGGTGTCATCATCATATTGGGGTGATACTTGGATGAGAGGGAGGTATTTCGCATATCGGGGTGATATGGAAAGGATAGGGTGATATTGGAATATCGGGGTGATATTTCGAAGAGGGGGTGATATTTGGAATATCAAGGTGATATTTCGAAGAGGGGGTGATATTTGGAATATCGGGGTGATATTTCGAAGAGGGGGTGATATTTGGAAGAGGGGGTGGTATTTGGAATATTGGGGTGATATTGAAAGGATAGGGTGATATTTGGAATATCGGGGTGATATTGAAAGGATAGGGTGATATTTGGAATATGACCAGATACTTAAAATATCACCTGATACTTAAAATATCACCCGATGATAGAAATATCACCCCCCCTTGAAAAAAAGTTTGACCAGAACATTGACCATTCATAACTTCTCCATTTGGCCAAATTTTAGGGTGATGTAAAAAACAAACTTGCTTATTTTTTCAAGCTCTTTCACATGGTAAGCTTCTTCATGCAAGCTTAGACCTTGATATTTGGGTTTAGAATTGAAGATCACAAACATGGCTTACATGGGGAATATGCACCCTGACTGATGCTGCTTTCACAAGGATTTTCAAGAAAACACAAGGTATATTATTTGACTCTGACCAGGGGAAAATAAGTCAACAATTTGGCGACTTCTATGGGATGTTTGCCTGCTAAACATTAGATCAGTAGCCTTGAGCATATATTGGGCATGGAGTCATACATAGACTAGAAATATACAGATATTTCTGACCTTAGCAGCTGAGCACAGCAGTGAAGAACATGGAAGACCAACCCAAGACATAAATGTTAAAAGCAACCCCCCTCTACCTGTGCTAGACAACACTTAGGGAAAGCAAAAAGGGTCTAAGCTAAGGTACAACAACACTTATTAAAAACATAGATACCTAATCTACTAATTTACAAAGCACTCATACCTCAAAACACCTTTTCAGGTGTATCCCATTAACTAGGATAGGCAAATTTTGTCCATCCATATTATATAACTGAAATGCATTGTGCTCCTTGCATTTAGTAATGAGAAATGGGCCACTCCACATGCTATCAAATTTGGAATGCTTCCCTGGTCTACTTTTTAATTCATCCCATTTGAGCACCATATCACCCATTCTAAAATTTCTGGGGGTGGCCTTCTTGTCAAAATTTCTTTTTGTTTGAAGCTAATGATACTCCATGGCTTTCATGGCTTTATCTCTGCTCTCTTCAAGCTCCATAAGTTGAGCATATCTAATAGCCATGGGGCCCTTTGCTTCAAACATTTCCAGCTGATTCATGATGTCTAGTGCTGGCAGTTCCATAGACATGGGTAGCCTTGCCTCTTTTCCATACACTAGCAGATATGGGGAGTTCCCAATAGACCTTTTAGGAGTTATCCTATCTGCCCACAATGCATACTTCAGATTAGTATGTCAGGTCCTCTGGTTATCCTCCATTGATCTTTTAATGATCCTTATGAGATTTTTGTTTGTAGATTCAGCCAAACCATTACCCTGTGGATAATAATTTGATGAAGTATTCAGATAGACCCCATTCTTAACAGCCCAGTCAGTTATCTTTAGTCCAACAAAGGCCAAAGCATTGTCTGAGATGATAGACTCAGGCACTCCAAATCTGGAAACCAAATCACAATAGAAATTTAAAACAACATTCTCATTAGATTCCTTTAGAGCCACTGCTTCAGTCCACCTTGTGAAATAATTTGTAGCTGTAAGTATCCACCTATGGCTTGCACTTGATGGTGGGTTAATAGGACCTATAAAATTAATGCTCCATCTCATAAAGGACTGCTCTACCTGAATTGGCTGCAGAGGTAAAGCCGGTAGCCTCTCTTTTCCTACAAAAATGGCACACTTTATACATTTTCTAGCCCATGCATGGGCATCCTTAAATAAGATAGGCTAGTAATAGCCAGCTCTCATTACTTTCCAAGCAGTAGTCCTTGGGGCAAAATGACCCCCTGCTGTTCCATCATGAAATTCATGTAGCACCCTGTCAGTCTGATCTTTATCAATGCACCTTAACAGTACACCATTAAAGTCCTTTCTGAAGAGGGTCCATTTATCAAAACATATGGAATGGATTGCAGCCTAAAATATCTTCTTTTAGCCCTATCTAGAACTACTAAACATTTACTAGTTTGCAAAAATTAAGTCATGTTATTAACCCAACTAGTACTTACTACTGCTATATTATCTTGAGGTGCATCCTCAATGGTCAGGAGCACCTCCTCCTCCTTGTCTACCTCATTCTTAGAACTGGTAGCAAGTTGCTCACTGAGTCCCCTACCTCTAACTAGCTTGGTTATCTTGATCTCCACATCATATTCCATGACCTTGGTGATCCAACCAGCTCTTTTCTCATTAACATCTTTGCTTAACAGGAACTCCTTCACGCTAGGGTGAGCCACCATCAAATGTATCTTGTTATTAGAAACAAGATGCCAAAATTTCTTGAGGCTCCTTATCACTGCAAGGACATGCTTCTCAACAAAGCTATACTTTTGCTCATACTCCTCTAGCCCCTGGCTGAAGAAAGCGATTGGTTGCTCAAAACCCTCAATCTGCTGCTGTACCAAAATCGTAGAGATGGTATCCAGGCTGCCATAAGCATACAAGATGAAGTCCTTAGAGAAATCAGGATTCACCAGAGTTGGCGTAGCCGCTAATGCCTCCTTGACAGACTCAAAGCTGACTTTGGCCTCTGTTCTCCAACTGAAAATTGTGTTCTTCTTTAGCATGGATGTCAAAGGCTTCAAAAGATTTGCAATATCAAGGATGAATCTTCGAAGAAAATTAATTCTGCCAATAAAGCTTTGAAGTCCCTTCTTATGACTGGGTAAGGGCAGCTCCAAAATGGCCCTTACTCTTTTAGCATCAATGGTAATGCCCTCCTTTGACACAACGTGCCCTAGCAGCTTGCCTTCATGCACGATGAATATGCACTTCATGGGATTAAGAGATATCTCAAATTCCTTGCATCTTTCAAATACTAGCTTCGAATGGGATAGATGTTTAGCTGCATTCTTGGAAAAGACTATGATGTCATGAAGGTATACCAGCACCAATTTATATAGCAAACCCTTAAAGGCCATATCCATGGCTCTCTGAAAAGTAGAGCCAGCATTTGAGAGACCAAAAGGCATCCTTTTGTAGGCCATGGTTCCCCATTTGGTGGTGAAAGTAGTCTTGAACTGATCCTCCTCCTTGACTAACACCTGATTGTAACCAGAAAATTCATCAAGCAAAGAAAACCTTTCTGAGCCAACCACTACCTGCAGAATTTTCTCCATTGAAGACAATGGGTAGTGATCTTTTAGGGAGGCTCTGTTGAGGTCCCTGAAGTCAACACATAGCCTGATCTCTCCATTCTTCTTCCTCACAGGGACAAGGTTCGAGACCCAAGAAGTGTGCTTGATTGGAAAAATGATTTTCCCCTCAATCAGTTTGGTTAGCTCTTTAATCATCAGGGGCTCTAGCTTTGGATTTAGAGGTCTTTGCTTCTGCCTCACAGGTTTAGTGTCTGGTTCTAATTCTATGGTATGCTGGGAAATATGAGGATCAAATCCCTTCAGGTCTGAATAATCCCAAGCAAACACATCTTCAAACTCTTGACACAGAGCAACAAAAGCTCTCCTGTCCTCAGGTGAGTAGATTTTGCTAATTTTAAGAAGCCTACCTTTGAAAATTTCTAGCTCCTCATAATGCTCTTCTTTAACCTGCATGCTAGTCTTGCCTTTCTTAAACTAATCATCTGTACTAAAAATAGATTCCAAGGTTACCAATCCATTGGGTAGCTTGTTTGTTCTCAGCTGAACAATTTGATCATTTCCATACTACTGTTTGAGTTTATCCTAATTCATCATGGAAAACTCATCTTCCTCCAACAAGAAATGTAGGATCTGCTCATCACTTTCAAATACTTGCCAATGAATATTATTATCAGGGATAGAGGGTCTATCAACTATTTTTACATGAGGTTGTACCTTCTCCGTTTGAATATCACTGGGGATGTCAAACTGAGCCCCTATTGAAGGTAACCTATCAGCATGGGAGTTCTAATTTCTTGGAATAGAGATTAGATTGAAAGCATCAAACTCTTCAATCATGTCCCATACCTTATGCTTGTAGCACTTTAGAACATCACTTTTTGTAAGATGCAGTCCTCTCACTTGATTCACAATGAGCTCACTATCACCATAGACTTGCAAACAACCTATTTTCCTCTTTCTTGCCCACTGCAAACCCTGAATTAATCCTTCATATTCAACAGTGTTGTTTGTACATGCAAAGGCAAAACGGAAAGAAGAATAATATTTTTCACCTTGTGGTGACACCAACATTACACCACCTCCAAATCCATTCCTACTCCTTGAGCCATCAAAATACATTTTCCAAACCTCATTTTGTTGTTCTGTCTGTTGTTCTGCATCCTTTATCAGGCTTGGAATTGCTGCTTCATGCTCATGCAGTATGTAAGTCCCCATACTAGTTTCTTAGATGTGTCCTTCAGGATCATCTACACTATTTCCTAAGGCCCACTCCCTTAAGAGTACCTCTGGTATGCTTTCAGCTTGTAGTTCTTGAGCAGCAACTAATTCAGGATCATCAGAAATAATGCAATTTGCATTAACAGTACTTGGGGTGTAGGGCTCTATGTGATAATTTGAAAGCAACTCATACTTTAGGGTCACTTTGGTGCCATATTTGGTCCTGAAAAACATGTGTGACTAGTCTAAGGATAAATATCCTCCTATCTTGGCTGTAAATTCCCTTGATAAGCACATGGAAAAATAGGGAGGCAAATCAATGATGAAGACCTCTTGGAAGATAGAAACATTTGGGCAAGTGTGCAGAGTGAGACCTAGGTCTTTTATTACATGCATAGTATTAACAGCTGCGCCATCTAATTAGAGTACGCCCTTCTCAAGAGGCTGGTACTTGAGCCCTATTTGATCTGCAATCTAGTTAGGCATCACAGAACTACTTGCTCCACTATCCACCATGCAATTATGTACTAATTTGTCTCCAATTATCAATGATACATAAAATGGGAGTGGTTTGGCACTTTTGTTGGGCTATTTGCTATTATCCTGAGATGAATTGGTAAGGACAACCCTATTTGGGTCAATAGTTGTATCATTGGATACTTTCAAATCAGATAAGGTGGACTACAACATCTTCTTTTGGCCAGGGATGGTTAGGGAATCCCACATGGACATTGTCATATTCATCTTTTTCATATTTTCAATGATATTGAAGGGTGGAATGGCACTTACCTTTTGATTTGGTTTTGTAGCAGCAACCTCTGCTTGCAAATGAGACATTTCCCTTGCTGCTACTGGGTTACTTCTTTGTAAAATGTGGGGAATTTGAGGTGTAGAAGCATTAGCATGTCCCTTTCCTTCATTTGCAGCTTGTTCAACCTCATAACCCCTCTTCTTGGCTCTTGTGTTGGCTGCAACTGGAGTATTATCACTGTTTACACCACAGAATTCACCTTCTTACCAGTTCATGAAGGCAGAATCACTCTGAGATTGCTCTTGTTGTTGTGCAGCTCCATCACTAGGTGTGTTTGGCTATGAGACTACCACATTTTACACCATCAGAGCCTGATTTACGACCCCATTTGAGTAGGCTGCCTGATTGTGTGGCTGATTGCATGGATAGCACCATTCATACTCAGCTGCAAAATCATTCTGAGTAGGGAAAAGGTCTCTTACTGCATTAATAGGTGCCAGATTATAAGGCTGAAAAGGCCTTTGATTGACATTTTGCCTGGCACCTTGATAATTGCCTTGATAAGGTTGCCTATTAGCTTGATAAGGTTGATTTTGCCCTTGATATGGCTACTGATAAGGCTACCTACTCTAGGATTGCTGCTTCTTTATACTCACCAACTCATTGCCAAAAGTTTGAAGGATGCTATCTATCTTTTGTTGACTATTTTTGATCTCTTTCAACTCTTGGGATAAGCTAGAGGCAGCAGGCTCAGAATTGGCAGTACTTGGTAATGCTGCAGTAGTAGGTGAAGGGGCAAGATATGGGATTGGAAGAGGCATTGAAGCCTAAATCTTAGGAAAGATGGGCACTGGTGCTCTGGGTGCTATTTTTTTTGGCCTGAATCAGATTATTCTCTGCCCTAATAGCTATTTCATAAGCATTAGGTAAACTTGTACCTCCCAATGATTGAATTATTATTGAGATATCACTATTTAGGGCTTTCAAAAAATAAAGAAAAGCATATTCAGCTAGAGGCCTTACCATGGCAAGAATTCTGTCCCATGTCTTTTGGAATCTAAAGTTAAAATCCATCATTTGCTCCTGGGGAGCTCTTTTTATGGTAGTCATTTATTCAACCAATGACAAGTTGTCTAATTTATCTTGAACCTACTTGTTTAATTTGTCACCCAGATCATCCCAGGTGCCTATAGTTTGCACTGGTAAACTTCTAAACCATTGCAATGCTTCCCCTTGAAAGAGGCAGTCAGTAGCCTGATGGCTGCATTCTCTTGAGTGACATGACGTACACCACACAGAGATGCTATATCTCTAATGTGATCAATAGGGGTAGTCTGATTTTCCCTTGTGAAATAGGGCAGACTCTTCAAAGCTGCCATAGGTATAACATCATGTACTATTAGGTTTAAAGGGTTGTCCCCATCAAAAGTTACAAATGACTGATTTCTTGCCATCTAAAAAGCTGGGGGTAGATTTGCTTGAGTTGCTGTAGGAGCTACAGAGATCACTGGTCTGAAATTTGGTGGAGTTGACTATATCCTTTTAGAATCAAAGTCCTTACTACAACTCTACTCTGCCTTCTAGGTGGAGATAGTTGTAAATAGTCAAATGAACTTGAACTCCTAGTTTGAATCTTTATCATAAAATGTGACAGTAAAATTGATCTACTTGTCTTTCCTTAGTCTGAGTCGCTAGATATGCAAGTTTAACCTCTTACAGGTCTAAAAATCACTAGCTTCATATCAAAACCAATAATAAAAGTTGTATGGTCCCATCAGGCGTGCTACAAACTATTGTCACATGAAATTGCACCCTGCTTGGAAGGATTCCAAGCATTCCAATGACACAATGGGAATGATCTCTAAGTGTGTGACTTTGCTAAGTGAGATTAGACCTCTGGAGAAAGCCGGCTTCCTTGACTAGATATCACCTAAAACTACTAAATTTTGGGGGGAAAAGGGAAAAGGAATGTTGTAAAATGAAAGATGAAACAGAAAACTTAAAGAAAATAAGAGGTGATGCACCAGACAGATCTAGAGAGACTTCCACAACACTGAGAAAATGCACAATATAATCAGATACAACAAGTAAACATACATAGATTAGATGATTCTAGTAGAGGTAAGGTGCAATAGGGTTGAGAGGAATAGAACGTTCACAGACAACCTCATGCAGATTCACACAAAACTAGAAAATTAGCAAAGGAGGTAAAATAACTTGCATATATCCAATGAAAAGGCAAGGTTACAGCATATGAAAGCTTTGTTTGGAAACAGAAAGACTAGAATGCCAAAAAATTCCCAACCTTATTTGCATCATAAGCCTCATCTTATATAGCATCCCAATCTAACCTAAGTCGGTTACAAAAAATCGCTCAGAGAGCTACCGCCAAAAAATATCCAGAAGGGACGTCCCACCTGCAGAAGTAATGGTGTCAAACATCTGGAGTCGATGCAAATGGAAGATATTTTTGATCTTTAATGCAAGCTGCTTCATCATCAATTGGCTCCCCTGAAGTAGTGGAAGATATTTTGGTATTAAATGCGAGCAGCTTGCATGTCTATCCTCCACCATGACTGTATACAGCATCTGAAACAAGGCGATGGAGAGATATTTTGGATCATCAATGTGAGTTGCTTCCTCTTTGTACAACAATGAATGCAAGGAATATCTACATCTACCCCAAAATGGTCGTTGGGACATCCCTTCAGCCAAAAATACAAATCAGGTCATGTCCCTCAGCTTTTGGCGCTTAAACTCCTTTTTGAAATCACCCCCTATACACTTCTCCTCATGAGGGATATGATGGTGACATCACCATCATAGATGGGCCTTATTGAAATGTGACTGGATGGCATCATCATCATATCAGGGTGATACTTGGATGAGAGGGAGGTATTTCGCATATCGGGGTGATATGGAAAGGATAGGGTGATATTGGAATATCGGGGTGATATTTGGAATATCAGGGTGATATTTTGAAGAGGGGGTGATATTTGGAATATCGGGGTGATATTGAAAGGATAGGGTGATATTTGGAATATGACTCGATACTTAAAATATCACCCGATACTTAAAATATCACCCGCTGATAGAACTATCACCCCCCCTTGAAAAAAAGTTTGACCAGAACATTGACCATTCATAACTTCTCCATTTGGCCGAATTTCAGGGTGATGTAAAAAACAAACTTGCTTATTTTTTCAAGCTCTTTCACATGGTAAGCTTCTTCATGCAAGCTCAGACCTTGAGATTTAGGTTCAAACTTAAAGATCACAAACATGGCTTACATGGGGAATATGCACCCTGAATGATGCTGCTTTCATAAGGATTTTCAAGAAAACACAAGGTGAATTATTTGACTATGACCAGGGGAAAATAAGTCAACAATCCCTACACGGGCCCTGCTACTTCCAACCATGATTTTGTCCTCCCTATGCCCTCTACTAGGGCCTAGACCTCTACTAATACTGCTGCTGCTACTGTGGAGGCCTAGGAGGTAAGGATATAGAACTAAATCCTCCTCTCTGAGGTGGTGGTGGTGGTCTACAAAAATTTTGCTACTGCTATTGGCTACGATCCTAAAACTGAGGACATGAGCTTTGACCTCATCCCTGAATCTCCTCTACGATATATGCTTTCTCGGCAGCCTCACTCATGGTCTGGGGGTTTACCATGTGTACTGGTCCTGATATCCCCTAATTCAAATCCCTGATAAATAGGTGCACCAGAAGTTTCTCATCATGGAGATACTTTGCATATCGTGACAACTCAATGAACCTACTCTCATACTGCTCTACGATAGAACCTCATTACTGCTGCAAGCCATGAAACTCATCAATCTGACATTGCCTATAGTGGTCTGACATATAATGTGCATTAAAGCGCTCTATGAAAATGTCCCACATAAGAGTGTCTAATGATAAGCAATGCTTACACTCCTTAGTGCGCCACCATGTTGCTATTGCATCTCTCAGATGGTGTACTACCACACATGCCTTTGTGTTGCTCTCATAAGGACGCAACACAAAGCACTTGTCTAAACTGATAAGCCAAGCCTCGGCCTCGGCTCCCTCTATGGGTCCTGCGAAGGTAGGTGGATTCAGCCTAAGTAAGTCTTTGATGGGGTCTCCTCGGTCTCTATGTCCTCTGATAGGCTCATCCACACCATAATCATAAGGTTCGGGATAAACCTGCTCTACCCTCATAGCCTCCTCTCACCTCTCATGATGAGGAGGCCTCCTGTTATGATCTCTTTAGGCTAAGCAAACCTCCTCCATCGTGGTGTCAGGTATCTCTACAAAAGGCTCTACACATGGCACCTCTCACGGCTCGACACGGGGCTCAACACGTGGCTCTGCACATGGCTCCTCTCACGGATCAATGCCAGGCTTGACATGTGGCCCTGCTACAGCTGGCGGTAACCTCTCTAACATTGCCTATAATGTCTGCAAGATCTGTGGTCCTATATCAAGTGCTGGTGGTGCTTGTGGTGCCTGCTGCTCTAGTGAAGCTGCTAGTCCTTGACCCTCTGCCGAAGGCTCATTTCATATCTCTATGGATGATGTGGTGCATGAGCACGCTTGCCGAGTTTGGGAAGGCATCCTACAAGAACCAGGTAGTCACAAATTAATCAAAATTATGGAATATGTAACATGCCCAAACAAGCCCAGTATTTAAACTTGGGCTCTGATGGCAAATGTCATGCCCACATTTCCCATACGGTCATGACACACAACACATGTGTCATGTCCACATTTGTCATATGGTCATGACATGAAATATCAAAAAAATTCCACGCAACCCTAGAAACCCCCTCACACACATTAGCATGCTCGGTGGCAATATGCATAAGGCGTAAACATGTCAATCAATTTTAGGGAAATACGATCACATGCACATTCCCCTATATGACGAAAGCTGACTAAGGGGGTCAATGCGACGCGAGAAGTGTCACCAATAGGGTTATGATCAATTGGTCAAAACCCAAGGTTGCCCTAAGTAAGTGAAAGGACTTCAACACGAGTCAAAATCAAACTCTAATCCTACAACATTAAAAGAATTAATCATCCATTTAAACAATCAACTATATGCAGAAACATTAAAATTTTACTCTACACAAGGTATAAATTGCTAAGGAAAATTTAACCCTAAACCCCAAAAAAATCTGGCAGCATAACGCCTCTTGGGCGTGTATAGGAATTATTCTAATTAAAATAATTCGTGCCAAAGTTTTCTAACCCTACTAACGTTGGTGAAATAAAATTTTTGCACTAGGGGAAAAAGTTACTACACTAAGGTTCTCTGATGAAAGCCAACTAGGTTAAATTAATTAATTTAAAACCTAATTCATTAAGGTCCAACATATAATTAGTTAAACTAAATCATCCTCATGAGAATTTAAAATTACATTTAAATTACAAAGGTCCCAATATTAAACTTAAACTCCAAACATAATAACTAGGACATTAATTTCCCATATGTTCAAAATAAAAAAATAAAGTCTAATCAAACCAACCCCAAATATTAATTTAATAAATCTCCTATCCATCCAACAAATTGTATTCACAACTATACACTATAATCAAATTAAAACCCACTTATAAATTAAACTTACCCCCTACCTATTTATCAAGGCAACACATGAAAAAAAAACAATAAAAGATAATTCCCACACGATAGAAAAAGTGAGGGAAAGAAAGAATAAGTAAAACTAATTTAAAATACACTAGCCCTAAAAGTCCTATTAAAAAATTAGTTTCCATATGGAATAAGGAAGCCCTAACCCTAAGGGTTTCCCATTTGTTTTCTTTTCTCTATTTTCTTGTTTTCTTATTTTCTCACTTTTCCTTTTGTGCTGTAGGTGAGAAGATAAGGAAGCCATGGATGAAGCTTCAGAGGTATACACACAAAGTATATACCCATTCCAAACCCTTTCTTTTTTTTGTTAAAAAGGTATATATATACTGGTATTTTTACCAAAGATCAAATATTTGTATATGCTACAATACTGAGTATTCACTAGAGGTATACACACACACACACACATATATAATTAATATTAATAAATGTTTTAGGTCACACAGAAGGTGATGGGCAGTCAAATGGAGCGGCGGGTTTTAGGGAGCTTGCAGGCCGCAATTTACACAATTGTTGAATGAAATACACAACGGAAATATTGTAAGGTTTAAAGGGGGTGGGGTGGGGAGCAAATTCCCCACCCATCTCCCACCACATAGTGGGAGGTGGATGGGGGGTTAAACCCCCCCCCCCCCTCAACTCTCAAACACAACAAATGCAATAACAAAAGAAACAAGGGGATACATTCGATTTCCTTACTTTTTACACAGTCTTCATTGTGGTTTCATTTGGTGGTCTTCATTAATAGTTCTGAGAATATTTCATATTATAAAATGCATTTACTATATATATATATAATTTTCTCTTTCACATAAAGCAGTTTACTAAATAAAATGTATTTCTGTCATTTTTCTAGCAACAATCACTTAACTCTAAAAGCACAAATATATATATATATATATATATATATATATATATATATATCCACTACACAAGATGATATCTATGCAATATTAACTTGAATCTGATTGATAAAAAAATAGAATTATTTCTCATTAAAATACATGGAATAAATACTTTTTTTTTATTTTGCAATATAACAATAGACATGGTATATTTTTTTTGAAGAAAAACAACAACACTATACTTTATATTTTCCTTTTTGTAACTATGAATCAACAACTAACAAATTCTTTCTTTTTCTAAACCATTAAATTAGAGGCAACCCAAGCAAACATCATTCTTTGCATTTAATTTTTTTTTACATACTCATAACATAAAACCAACCACTAGAATTATATTTATTCAACTTCAAAATAAAATCCAAACAATACAAAATGTAAACATTTTACTTTATATGGCAAGAGAGGAAAAATCTTCTCCCTTTTCTTGAAATCAACTACACAAAGGCCAAAACTTGACCTTAACTCTCAAAGAGCCAAAACTACAAAAATCAAAGATATATAGTCTTTTTCTTCCAAGCTCCATGCTACAAGAACCTGCAAATAACAAATATGGGAAGGGGGAAGAGCCACGAAATACCACTCTCCTCCCTACCATAGATTCACTCATGAGTCACCCCCGAGCTTGGAGGTCATCCACACATAAGGAACTTACACTCCACAACACAACAAAACTCACAAGACAATTAAACATGAAGAACACCCATGGCTTGCACAAAACAAAACTCATAGAAATGAGTTTAAAGGGGTAGGGGAGTGGACATCACTCAACTCAAGAGTGCCACTCCAAATCTCTCAAACTTAGCTCAAATAAGGCCTCAAGCCAAAACATATATACTCAAACACACATGTTTCTCCATGGCTCTCAAGCCATTCAAAAATGCTCAAATTCACAACTTACCATCAAGGCCAAAATACCAAAACTGGGAGGTGACCTCGAGGAGGTTTACTCCTCCCCCACCCCACACTTGTTCAGCATTTTCTCCAAGTGGAGAGGCTCTTGCAACACCCATAAAATCCCCACAACACAAAATGCAAATTACACACACACAAAACCATCACACAAGAAAAGTAAAATACATAAGGAAAGGCATCAAGCCTTGAATCCTACCTTAAATAGCCCACAAGGAAGATAGTTGAAGATGAGCTCTTCCAACTCCACCTTCAAGTCCTTCTCCAAATGAGCCTCCAAAAATTCCTCCAACTCTCTCCCCAAATTCAAATAAAAATGAAAATTCAAAACAATTCAACAACCCCCTCCCTCTCTTCAAGAGGGATTAAAATAGGCTCTCCTCATGAGCCTTGAGGAATGGGGAGGTGACACATGTCACCTCCTCCTTCCTCCTCACAACCACTTGCAAGCTTCATGGAATGTGGTGGTGACACATGTCACCCTCCCATTCCACCAAGTCTTACCCCCTCCACTTGTACTCTCTCACACATGTGGGATAGAAAAGTGGAGCCAAAGAAGGATGTGGGTACTACAAGTGCCCCAATCATATCCTCCCATGAAAGCCCACAAAACCCCAAGGTACTCTCACCAATGTGGGAGAGCCTTGGAGTTGAGTCCTCCACAATTTAGGGGTCTTGAAGACCCCCTAAGCCTTAGAAAGAGGTGTGGATAAGGTTTAGTGTTTGACCCAACCTTCCACTCCTTCCCAAACTTCCATTTTCGTCACTTTACTTCAAGGTAAAGTTTAAGTGACCAAATGGGAGTATTACCTAAGGTTAGACCAGCTCAAATGGTCCCTAGACCTGAGGGGTACAACCTAGGGTCACTTTCAACCTATTTTGAGCACAATAGGGTGAGTAAAATCACATGACAAGGGGTCACAAAAATAAATACTCAAAAATGAAATCAATTAAAAATTACACCTTTACAACACCAAAATACAATCAATTGAAAAAGGGTAGACCCATCCCAAATGACACCACACATAAACATTATGAAATTTTATCATGCATAACATAGTTGATCTTGGTTCCTCTTGGAACTAGATCGACTTAACACAAGAATTCATATAATGTGTGGGATGATCTCTGATTATCCGTGGTTTGGTTAGAACACCTTGGCACTTAAACAAAAAATTAATCCAACATGTATATCATAGCTGAAGCAAGAGAAACATACACTCAAACCATCACATATTCATATAAAATAATCATAAAATCACATCATAATTAGATTCATAATTTTACATTTCTATAATCCATCTCAGAATAACATCGTATAATAAATCCATAAGAATAATCACATAACTAGTCTTTCAAATAGTATCATAATGCAAATCACATGAAAATATCCTCATCAGTGAATTAAAATTAGGATCTAGTTTAATCACAACTTACTAAACAATGCTAACCAGAATAAAAGCATATAGTCTAATAATTTTGCTTAACGGGATCAACAGTCCCCAAAAGTCTAAAAAGTGTCTCCAACAGTAATATGAAACAATCAAAATAATGGAGTAAAATAGTAGGCCTCACAGGAAATTTGATGAGCATTATGTTTTTGTGAAAGTGATTCAAGGCATTCATTATGTTGCAGAATAGTACTTTGTTGTTATTGTGTTTATATTTGTAGATTTGACATCCATCTCCTCATGGCATGAAGAGCATCTTCCTTCCATGAGATCTACACTTAAAGGTGATATCTATTATGTTTTCAATCATTTATCATTTGAAATTTTGCTTCTATCCCATTAGGATACACACTCTTATCTGACAATGATGTTTGGAAGACTTGAATGTCTCTCCAAGGATTGACTAAGGCAAGCCTCTAAACACCACAACCCCCTCCCACACTCCTTGTGATTACAAGTTATAGATGTCAATCTAGAAGAAGTGGAGTTGAAGGGAGGGTTAACAGACATCAAGGATTCAGGATCTGAAAAGAAGCTGGGCATTGGAGCTTTTCCTGGACTAGGGCGCTAGTCCCTGTGTCCTCCAATTTTCTTGAAGCAGAAATGGAAGTTGTAGTGCAGATCAGTATCAAGAGAAGTTCTAGATTTTGTGACGAAAAAGTACACCTTGGACTTGGGCACTAGTCCCCGTGTCCCTGACTTCTCCACCTTCTGAACTTTGAAAAACAATGCGTTAAATATCTCTATCCCTCATCTTAGTCCAAAAGGATTTGCCGTGATTCGATAATTTACTTACTGCTTTGCATATTTAGGATTTTAAGCAAAATTGAGCACTAAATTCAGATATTGTTTGATACATCCAAGATTCCACATCTTCTCAAGTGGAAGCCCAACCCGATAGGTGAATCCTCTTACACAAATTGGAGGTTCAACTTGATTAATATGCCCTTGGAATGTTTGGTGGGAAAGGAGGATTCTACATTAACCCTTGAAACAACACCCCCTCTTTTTACCCTTAAACACTTGTAACCATAAGTGATCATCATATTATATTTAATGTAAACTGTCATATACATAATGTTAGGAACATAACATATAGTCTATATATAAATCCATATAGGCATGTACAAACAAAGCCATATAGACATATACAAAGATATACATCGGTAACATACAAAAGTATGTATACAAATCCATCTAGACATATAAAAATGTCCCAAATCTAATTTATTATGAAATGCTATCAAATAATTGAAGGCCCTTTCTTGGCCGTGAAGATGGAGAGTCAATTAGTGACTCATCCTCTCTCTCCCGTCGACTAGACCTCCTCGACAGGGGTTTTTGAAGCGCCACCTATTAATACAATCAAACAATATCCACATTAATATAGAAAACATGAAATATATAACATGGCATATGTAATCAATCACTTACCACTAGCCAATGATCCCTCTTGATCATTTTTTATCTCTCTTCATTCGTAGCTAGACGGGTTTGAGAAGCATCAAGAAGAAAAATTGAGTAAACATGAATATCATTTATGTACATTAAATGACATGAGATAAAACAATAAATACAAAATAACATATACATGTTATTGGCTCATACCTCGGTTAAAGGATTTGCAGAAAAATAGCTACAACAATGCCCACCTCTGCTGACTGATGAAGATGGGGAGGAGTCTCCATATTCAACATCTGAAAATAGCGTTCAAGGTTACTTGACCAAAATAGATACATAACATTATTTAAATGCATAATGATAAAAAATGGTAAAATTTACCTTAGTGAAAGTGCTTTTGCATCCAAGGGACCAAGGAAATCATGGTGGTGGTGGTAGTGAAGCTCCCTATTCATTGTCAAATTATCACTAAATAAGATTACCATTGATATATGTACTACATTTACGATCATGTGATAAATTACATACCTGTTGACTCAACCTCCTTTCATAACCCTACACTAGACAATTAATAGATGTAAGATGAATACTTTGACCCTAGAATTTCATAGTGCAGATAATTACATACATTAATTTTGAATTATAATATAGATAGTCATATGATTAAACCAAGTTGAACTTTGTAAAAAATTACCTGGGAGTCAATACCAAATGTATGTTGTAAGAGGTCATTTGTGAGAACAATATTATCCAATATGAATGTGTCCATCACTGGCTACTGCCCTTGCATTACAGCATCCTGGGGAGAGTCCTAGGCCCCATAATCACACAAGTTCCCATATTAACTACAAAGATGCGGGGACAAATGACACCTATTGCTCTCACCCTCATCAGTTTGGGTAAGATCATTGCCATGTTGTGCTAGAGACTAGGTGAGAGAACTCAATGAATGCAGTGTCTCCACCTTAACACTCTCCTTCAAAGCCGAAGGGAGTGAGATACGTGTTGGCCTTGTGAAGGGTCTAGGTACATGGTTTTGGTCTCTATGTGCCCCTTTTCTATCTTGGGCAGAGCCACCACCTCTTCCCTGGAACTCTCAAATGTCAAAGCAATTAGGAATCTCCTTGAGGACAAACTCACAATAGAGTTTCCTCAAGAAATATTGTGGCACCTCATTGTTATTACAAGGATGCTCATCAAAGACCATGTACCATCTATCCCAAAAGTTTTGGGATATATCTTCATTCACACACCAATGAATCAGGAACGGTTTGCAAGTCTCTTCTAGTGTTTAGTCAATTTTAGGATTGATAAAATAAGAACATAATTAAGATTTTGTAATTTTTTTGTCCTTAACTTGTTTGTAAGATAGTTTGTCAGCATAGTAGTTCTGAATCCTCTCCCTATAGTCATTCCATTCAGTGATTTGGTTTGTTACTAATTCAATATGAGAAACAATGACCTCTAATGACTTGGCAAGGTCTCTCCTATGATTGGTGCTTGCATTTGGACTATTTAATGCTTCAATTAGGGTTTCAAGATGTTTTTTATTTTCTTCAATTTGCCCTAAATAGTTTTCTTGTGTCTCTTTCATGGTGAGGATGTGAAGGTGGGGGATTTTGAGGGTTTTGGGGGTTGTTTTGAGCCTCCTCTGTTGGATTAGGGTTTTGTGGTGCCTCGTTGACTAAAAATTCAACATAAAAATCCAATCAAAACATTGCAAAATTAAAAATTTCTTTTCAAATTCAAAAAAAAATCAAACACTACCTTTTTCAGCTTCTACACCCTCTACACTTCATTCACGACATCCTTGAGAGCGGGATTGGCAAGGTGGCATTGTGAAATTGTTGATTGCACTTAGAAATTATTGGTTCCCTTCTTTTTATAATGTGCTTGCAATGTCAGAGGTGAAACCTGTGGCTAGATTTTCCAAATGAGCCATGGTTTTCACATTTCCACCCTTTATTTTGATGTAAAACAAAGTTAAAACATGAGCACGTTATAATGCACTCGCATTTTAGACTCGGTAATTCCTAGGGACCAAAAAGTGGTTGTGGCCACTTTTTGTCCCTCAACTTTATGCACTTACCCAAGTCGTTCCTAGAAAATCTCCAAATCACAAGTAACACATTTTCAATTGACTAACTTGTCATACTCAAAATTTTCTTTCATATCACAATCTCCATCAAGACCTCATAGCTATACTTTCAACCATTTAAGACAACTTTCCTACAACAAAAAAATCAAGAGGATGGAGCGTTGCCATAGTAGTAATAAGATTTTCAAATCAAGCATATGCTTCACAATTTGTATTCATTCATCCTTTGTATCTTTCAAGAATTTGCACCCCTTTATATCTTCATGTAACTTTAGTACTTGTAGGTACAACACAAAGTAGGTGTTATGACATCACACCTATTAGACATAGTCTTTAAGATTTAGGATATGCCACACCCCATTGTAAGTGATGTGATATTTCCCTTCATGTACAACTTTTTGAAGGAATTATTTAAGTTGAAGGGAACCTAGTTTAACATGAGTGTAGCCTATCATCCTCAGAATAATGGCCAAATGGAGGTTGTTAATAATTTCTTAGAAACTTACCTAAGATGTTTTGTGTTAGAGTAGTAAGGGCAATGGGCTTGTTGTTTTCCACTATTAGAATGATAGTATAATACCACTTATCACCATGCTTCCAAAATCACTTCATACAAGGCTTTGTATGGTTAGCTCCCACATCCTTTGGATTCTCATATTCTAGGTTCTTCTAGGGTTTAGGCCATTAATAACTCCCTTTCCCAAATAGAGAGGGTTCTTAGGGCCCTTAAGGAATATTTGCAATAAGTGTAGAACCACATGAAGTAGTAGGTGGTTCAACATAGGTTTAAGCATAATTTTGAATTTGGTGATTTAGTCTTTTATGACTAAAACCTTACAAGGAGTCCTCCCATGACATTGAAGTGGGTCCTAAGTTGGGTCTAAAAACTTATGACCTTTATTAAGTGGTGTAATGAATAAGGGAGATGATAGTTAATCTCACACTCCTCTCCTTTTTAAATATCTACCTAGACTTTATCATGTCTCTTACATGAATAGATTTATTGGGCAAGCCCCATAGGTGTCGACATAGCTTCTAGCATTGAATGAGGAGAGGTCCATCTTTTCAGAACTAAATATGATCTTAGACAAGTTATCAAAACCTCTTAATCATACTATTGAGGAGATTTTGGCATGCAAGTTAAAAAAAATTGTGCTCAAAGTTGGCTCATAACATCTAGTTGGAGGGAGTTTCATATTTTAAATTTGAATTTGTAAGTTCTAGGGTCATTTCCACACCCAAATAACTAAATTGGGTTAGTTCCATGTCTAAAAATTTGACTTAGGATACTGACATGGATAACAGAGAATCAAGACTAGTCCTTGGAGATATGTCCATATGGGATCAGGGTAAGTGCACAAAGATGAGGGACCAAAATGGGGTCTTAAGTTGCCACTTTTTTTCTAAAATCAGGAAACATTGATGTTGGATGAGAAATTGAAGATAGATACACTCAAAATTTGAAGATGGAACAAAAACAAGAGTTGTAGTGCTCTGAACTAGTTTCTAAACTACTAATTTTTTTCAAAAATGGTTGAGATTAAGGGGTTCAAAAAGGGGGAGCACACAAATTGGTCTTGTTTTTCTCAAAAAAACATAACATAGCGTCTGGTGTGCTCCCCCTAAAATGTTAACTTTTTTTAGTATTTCAATAATCTCTCTGGTGAGAAATTAGCTAACACCATGTAGTTTATCCCTGATTTTTTTGATAATTTTTAATGAATAATTAATTTTTTAGTAATTTTTAAAGTGGACACATCTTGAAAAATAGTAATTTGAGTG
Source organism: Cunninghamia lanceolata (assembly GCA_027924645.1). Lineage (NCBI taxonomy): Eukaryota > Viridiplantae > Streptophyta > Pinopsida > Cupressales > Cupressaceae > Cunninghamia > Cunninghamia lanceolata. The sequence goes on along the minus strand of BSBN01000446.1, from coordinate 1,757,502 downwards.
TGCCCCCCCCTAAAATGTTTAAAAACTAATGGAAAATATAAAAAAAAATTGAATTTGTGTAGAATGGAGTCTAGTTTCTAAAAATATAACTTATTTCAAATTTCGATGAATGGTCAAAAAAAAGTAAAAAATACTAGACACTGGTTTTTGACAAAAAATGGACACACTAACAAAAGAAATTCAAGATGAAACACTAAACGTACTCAAAATGTGAAAAAAATTATATGGTTAGATAGTTAATAGAGAGCTTAAGATTATGGTGGTATTTTTTGAGTTTTCATTGAAAAAAGTGCCATCCTAATGGGGAGCATGCTCCATATTATCTCCAGATTTTGCTAAAAACTGATAAAAACATGTCAAAGTACCTTCATCATAATGTGAGCACGCTATAACGTGCTACGCGCTCGCATTATGTGATTTCACATAACACGAGCATGTTATAATGTGCTCGTGTTATCATGAGCATAACTGGCAATACACATGCCAATTGTATTTGCTTGAAAGTTTCTAAAGCCTTTTCAACAAATCCATTTCTTGCATATCTTGCAATCATTGCATTCCATTATAGAACATCTCTTTGAGGTGTTACATCATACAATTGACATGCCTTGTCTATGCTTCCACACTTTACATGCATGTCTACAAGGGCAGCTGTACTTTCTATCATCTCTCTCTCTATCTACTTCCCTCCCCTCTCTACATCCTACCCTTTCTCTAAGTCTCTGCTTCCCTCCCCTCTCTACCTCCTACCTTCTCTCTCACTCTATTCTTCCCTCCCCTATCTACCTTCTATCCTCTCTCTCACTCTCTACTTCCCTCCCCTATCTACCTCCTACCCTCTTTCTGAGTCTTTGCTTCCCTCGCCTCTCTATCTCCTACCTTCTCTCTCACTCTCTTCTCCCCCCTCCCTGTCTACCTCTTACCCTCTCTCTCACTTTCTACTTCCCTCCCCTGTCTACCTCCTACCCTCTCTCTCAGTCTCTGCTTCCCTCCCCTGTCTACTTCCTACCCTTTCTCTCTTCTTCCTTCCCCTGTCTACCTCTAACGGTCCTCTCCCACTCTCTACTTCCATCCTGTCTCTACCTCCTATCCTCTCTCTCACTCTCTAATTCCCTCCCCTCTCTACCTCTCCTCATCATTCCTCCCATCCAATGAAATTTCATAAATTATCTTGTTTGCATTTCATCATCCCAATTTATATCCTCGTCCCTCTTTGCATGTCCTAGTTTTCTTGTTTCCATATTCTTTGTCAACATGTGAGAGGAGAGGGAGGAAGAGGGAGAGAGGATGGAGATGGATGGGAGAGAGAGGGAGAGATAGGGTGATAAGGAGAGAGAGAGTCTTAGTTTTCTTGTTTTGGAGAGAGAGAGAGGGGGGTTGGTCAGGTTTATGAGTTTAGGGTTTAGTGGAATTATTTAGGGTTTAGGGGTTTAGGTTTTCTTGGGTTTATGGTTTAGGGGTTAGATTTTAGGGGTATTATTTATGGTTCATGGGTTTTGGGAGAGAGAGAGAGAGCTTTAGGGTTTCTTAGACCTTTAGGGGTAAATTATTTAAGATTTATGAGTTTCTACCTAGGTTGCTCAAGTTTAGGGTTTAGGGTTTAGGGTTTAGGGTTAAAGGGGAATTATTTTATAATTTTCCTCAAATCCTTGTAATACTAACACATTATTCCACCCATATCCTAATCCATCAATCCCTATCATCCATACACCATATAACTCACTATCTAATCCACCATCAAATATTCTAAGCTCTAATCCATCAACCCATGAACGCTTGAAAAATTTTGTCCAAAGAGTCTTTACAAAATCCAAAAATAAAAGCAAAGATATGGAGCCATCCAAATCCACTTATCCAATTTCATCCCCCTCTAACACTCCCAATCCTAATCCATTTGGGCCTCCTATATCCATTCACTCGATCCTAATCCTAACCCCACAACATCTTCCATCATTATTCATCAACTATATGCATATCCTCGTCCATCAACCCATGAAGCCATGAAGGATGTGACCTAAGAACTATTAGCAAGGAATCTAAGAACATCATGTACTCAAATTCCTATCCTTGAGCCTAACAGAGAACCTCCTAATAACATGTATACCACTCCAACACTATCATCCACTCCTATGTCTATCCATTTCATTGAGGAGTCTCCTACCATAAGTCCAAGTCAAACCCCATCATGTAGCCATGTTGTCAAACATCTAAAGATTATTGATCCTAGATCTAATAACCCATCACATCCATCTAAGAAATCCAATAGCTATATATTAAGAGCCTAGTCCAAAGAATGTGGAAAGACCAACCACCCATCCTAATCTAAATCCAAACATCCCATCTAATCCCATCTCAGTTCCCTTACCATCTCATGGTCAACCTCTCTATACATCAATCCCATCATTAATCCTCCAACATCTCCTAGTGAACCCCCATCACCACCTCTTACTCCCCAATCCAATGAATATCAATGCATCCCCACTTACCCTAACCACATCTAATATTGTGCTATGTTGGGTTTATGAGTTTAGGGTTGCTTAAGTTTAGGGTTTAGTGGAATTATTTAGGGTTTAGGAGTTTAGGGTTGCTTGGGTTTATGGTTTAGGGGTTATATTTTAGGGGTATTATTTAGAGTTTATAGGTTTTGGGAGAGAGAGAGGTTTAGGGTTGCTTAGGTTTAGGGGCATATTTAGGGTTTATGAGTTTAGGGTTTCTCAGACCTTTAGGGGTAAATTATTTAGGGTTTATGAGCTTCTACCTAGGTTCCTCAAGTTTAGGGTTTAGGGGTTAGGGTTAAAGGGGAATTATTTTATAATTTCCCTCCAATCCTTGTAATACTAACGCACTAGTCCACCCATCTCCTAATCCATCAATCCCTATCATTTATCCATTATATAACTCACTATCTAATCCACCATCAAACATTCTAAGCTCTAATCCATCAAACCATGAACGCTTGAAAATTTTTCTCCAAAGAGTCTTTACAAAATCCAAAAATAAAAGCAAAGATATGGAGCCATCCAAATCCACTTATCCAATTTCATCCCCCTCTAACACTCTCAATCATCTTCCATCATTATCCATCAACTATATTCATATCCTAGTCCATCAACCCATAAATCCATGAAGGATGTGACCCAAGGACTATTAGAAAGGAATCTAAGAACATCATGTACTCAAATTCCTATCCTTGAGCCTAACAAAGAACCTTTTAATAACATGTATACCACTCCAACACTATCATCCACTCCTATGTCTATCCATTTCATTGAAGAGTCTCCTACCATAAGTCCAAGTCAAACCCCATCATGTAGCCATGTTGTCAAACATCCAAACATCCAAAGATTATTGATCCTGGATCCAAGAACCCATCACATTCATCTAAGAAACCCAATATCTATACATTAAGAGCCTAGTCCAAAGAATGTGGAAACACCAACTACCCATCCTAATCTAAATCCAAACATCCCATCTAATCCCATCTCAGTTCCCTTACCATCTCATGGTCAACCCCTCTATACATCGATCCCATCATTAATCCTCCACCATCTCCTAGTGAACCCCCATCACCACCTCTTACTCCCCAATCCAATGAATATCAATGCATCCCCACTTACCCTATCCATATCTAATATTGCGCTATCCATGCTTATCCTCCCTATGATTAAGCTATTATCTATGATCAAGATCTTATCCATGAGCAAGTAAGTTCCCACATCACTCCTATCCATCATCCCATGCTAGTCCTATTCATTATACATTAATATCCCATGATGAGACACTTGGTCCCCAAGAAAACATAGATAATCAAACAAATATCTTTGATCCTATCTTGAATCACATCCCAATGAGTATAATGATTTGATCAAGATCCAATAATTCTATATCCATTTCCCATTGATCCTCCATCATCCCAGGTTGAACTATATGTTTAGGTGTTTAGCCTAGTTGCTCGAGTTTAGGGTTTAGGGGTTAGGGGCATTATTTGAGGTTTACATGAGTTTAGGGTTGCTCAAGTAAATAGGGTTTAGGGTTTAGGGGAATTATTTAGGCTTTAGGGGTTTAGGGATGCTCGAGTTTAAGGTTTACGGGTTAGGGGTTTAGGGTTTCTCAAGTTTAGGGGTTAGGGTTTAGGGTTTAGAGAGAGAGAGCGAGGAGAACAATAGAGATTGGGAGAGATAGGGAGATAGAGGTTTAGGGTTGCTTCCAGGTTTTATGGTTTAGGGGTTAGGGGTTTAGGGGTTTAGGGTTTCTCATTTTTAGGGTTTGGGGTTTAGGGGTTAGGGGTTAGGGGTTAGGGTTTAGGGGCATTATTTAGGGTTTAGGGTTTATGGTTTAGGGGTTAGGGGTTAAGGTTTAGAGGTTTAGGTTTATGGTTTAGGTAGAGAGGATAATAGGGAGATATAGAGAAGATTGAGCCTGGGAGAGATATCTTTGTCTCCTCTATCCCTCTCTCTAAATATACCTACCTATCTATCTATCTCTCTCCTTATCTCTCTATCTTGCTCTCTCTTTCGATCCCTTCTCTCTAACTCTACCTTTCTATCTCTCCCTTCCTCACTATTTGAGGTTTACATGAGTTTAGATTTGCTCAAGTAAATAGGGTTTAGGGTTTAGGGTTAAGGTTTAGGGGAATTATTTAGGCTTTAGGGGTTTAGGGATGCTCAAGTTTAGGGTTTAGGGTTTAGGGTTAGGGGTTAGGGGTTTAGGGTTTCTTGAGTTTAGGGGTTAGACTTTAGGGAGAGATAGAGTGAGGAGACCAACCGAGATTGGGAGAGATAGGGAGATAGAGGTTTAGGGTTTCTTCTAGGTTATATGGTTTAGGGGTTAGGGGTTTAGGGGTTTAGGGTTTCTCATTTTTATGGTTTAGGGATTAGGGGTTAGGGTTTAGGGGCATTATTTAGGGTTTATGGTTTATGGTTTAGGGGTTAGGGGTTAAGGTTTAGAGGTTTAGGTTTATGGTTTAGGTAGAGAAGAGAATAGGGAGATATAGAGGAGACCGAGCCTAGGAGAGATATCTTTGTTTCCTCTATCCCTCTCTCTAACTATACCTACCTCTATATCTCTCTCTCTCCCTGTCTCTCTATCTTTCTCTCTCTTTCGATCCCCTCTCTCTAACTCTACCTTTCTATCTCTCCCTCCTTCACTATTTGAGGTTTATATGAATTTAGGGTTGCTCAAGTAAATAGGGTTTAGGGTTTAGGGTTAGGGTTTAGGGGAATTATTTAGGTTTTAGGGGTTAGGGTTTAGGGTTTAGGGGTTTAGGATTAGGGGTTTAGGGTTGCTCAAGTTTAGGGTTTAGGGTTTAGAGAGAGATAGAGCAAGGGGACCAATAATGATTGGGAGAGATAGGGAGATAGAGGGTTAGGTTTGCTTCCAGGTTTTATGGATTAGGGGTTAGGGGTTAGGGTTTAGGGGCATTATTTAGGGTTTAGGGTTTATGGTTTAGGGGTTAAGGTTTAGAGGTTTAGGTTTATGGTTTAGGTAAATAGAAGAATAGGGATTCCTATCTCTATCTCTCTGGACATATGGATCCCTATCTCTTAATCTATCCCTCGCTACCTCTTTCTCCTCCTCTCTATCTCTCTCCCCATCCCTCTACCTCTTGAAATCTCTCTCCCTATGTCTCTAGACATCTCTCCATCTCTTTCCCTATCTCTATCTATCTACATAACCCTATCTCTTAATATATCCCTCTCTACCTCTCCCTCTATATTTCCTTATCTATCTCTCCCTTGCTAGATCTATCTCCCCTCTCTCTCTATATATGTATCTCTATCTTTCTCCCTCTATAGACCCCTTTGTCTATCTCAATCCCCAGCTCTCCCTCTCCCCATCTCTATATCCACCTATCCCTCTCTATCTCTATATTTGCCCCTCTTTCTATATTTTTTCCTTTCTTTAACTCTATCTCTATCTCTCCATCTCTTTCTAGATGTCCCAAGGCTCTCTCCCTATCCATGTCCATGTCCCTCTCTATCTCTCCATATCTCCTGATCCCTCTCTATATATAGGATAGAGAAATGAAGAGAGAGAGAGAGAGAGAGAGAGAGACTCTCCCATGTAGATACAAGGTTACATTTGTCCCTCCTAGTATTAAAAATTTATATTTCATGAACCACATGGATATTTGAGTCTAGGGATACTCTTGGACTGTCACTTGATTACCTATTTGATGCACTACATACATAGTTACAATATATTTATGTGAGAGCATGATATCCTAGACCATGATTTTGGCACCAACATTGAGAAGGTTATAATTTTTGCATGCATGAACCTTTATGTTTTCATGCTTCCCAAAACGTGCTCGTGTTATAACCCGAGTGTGTTTTGGGAAGCATGAAAAATGGTAAAAAAGCATGTGGGATCCATATTTCAGACCCCACATGATTGTTATTCTTGCTTTTCACGAGTATATCGAACAAGAAAACGCTTTTCATGTTGTTTGACTTATTGAGAATCCTTTTTTTATCAATCCACCACCTTTTTTTGTTTTTTCAATGTAGAAGAATTGATTTTGCATGTTTTTGGAGAAAAAATTATTATTTAAATTGAAAGTTTCATGTTTCATGTGTGATTTTGTTTCAAAGCTAATTACCATTGATATATAGATTGAATTTGATGATATATGTTTGTTTTTTCCATAAATTTCACTAATCCTATTCTAGAATTATATAGAATTCATAATCAAACTTGTGAAAAGGAAGAATTTAAGGATTTTGAAGCCATATTTTGGAGAATTGGTCTATTGCAATATCGAATTCTAAGGTATGTTCAACTTATGTCCATTTTAATTCACATATATATGTTCTTATGTTCTTTATGTCTTTATGTCTTTATGTCTTTATGTTCTTTATGTTCTAACATATATATGTGTCTAGGTATATCAGTTAGTTTAGTCAAAGAGACTCCAAATTCCTCATGTTTCCACCTTGTTTTGGCCCTTCATGCCTTCATTTCACCTATTTCTAGCTATACAAGAGAAAAACATTATCAAATACTTCATAAAATAATTTTAGTGAACAATTGTTTGTTATACCCATATTCATGATCAATGGAGCCAAAATTGATTTTGGAAGACTCTTAATTTTTGCCCTAGGATGATATAGAAGGATGTATTCCTTAGTACATGCATAATTCAGTTCATTTAATAGAACCATGCAATGGCTTGAATCTTAGACTATCCTATGCCCCCTATTATGACAATCCTACTTGTCTCTATTGATCATTTAGACATAATTGTTAGGTGTCCTTTTGATAACTTCTCCATGCATGTTTCTGATGCAGAGCAGGGAGAAGATCTTCAAACAATCACAATTCAATCTATTTTGAATAATCCATCAATCTTGAAAACCCTAACTTGGCACTTTCTCATAGTTTCTTCAATTTGTCTTGTAGCATTCCAAAAGTGACTTTTGACCATATCTTGCAAAAAAAACAATTTCAAACCCACAAAAGAACTATCATTTCAGATGCCCTTTATCCTCTGCTTTGACATATCCAATTTGAAGATAGGTTTGTTTCAGAACATCATCTCCTAAAATTGACTGTTACGCTACTACAAAGCCCAATTAGGCCTCTTTTACAAAGCAAGTATGTGATGAAGCTTCTTCCAACCACCAATCTCCACTCCAAGGCTCTACACAGAACAAAAAAGGTCTGAATCAACATTTTTTATGAATAGAAACAACCATAGATTTACCAAACTTCAAAATCTCATTTAACCCTATTTAGGCTTGCTTCCAAGGGGGTTTATTGGATCTTTGTATTCTAGGCTTCGAATCTCCCCATCAACACCCTAGACACATCAAATTAAGTCTACATAAACATTTCCCACCTTAATAAGACTAATCCCAAAAGCTTTTTGACAAACCAGGTAGCATCTACACCTCTCATTTCCATGAAAACATGTGAATTTCACCCTAGTGCATCATCATATTAGCCCAAAACCTCCTTCCCTGCATCTATAAACCTATAACATGAAATAACAACCTAACTAACACCATTCCACTGACTTTCAGAGCATTTCATTGGTGGAATGGTCTCTTAAGTGTTTTTTTCACTCTCAAACCCTCAAAACAGGGTTTTCAGCCTGTTTCTAGTAAAATGCCTCTAAAATCCTTCTAACTTGATGAAATAAATTAAAAAAAAAACAAAACACCCTTAGTTCATGCAACCGTAAGATTCAATGCATTTTATAACAATATCTCTCAGTGCAGAACCATACAGAGACTTGTAGCAGTAGATTTACACAAGAAATTGTAGAAAAATGAAGTTTCTTTATTGCTTCAACACCAAAATCTTCAACATAACCCTTTCACAAAGTTTATAAATCATATTTAAACTTGTACCATAAAAAATCATTAGTTCCAACCACCTTTTGAACTACTTGATCATTGAACTCCCCAAAACAACAAGATTTGCAAAGTTGCTAATGCAACATTTACAACATTGACACAAAACTTGACACCTTTTCTCTAACCAACCCTTAGACAACTCAATACATTGAAAATGGTCTATTATAACCTTATTACATCAAATTTATACTCAACAAAACAAAAAACTTAACCTTAGACCAAAATTGCACAACTTAACTAGGTGCCCCTACACCAATTTCATAGTATGAATTCTCTTGGAGAAGGTTGGAGGATGTGGAGACCTCTTTAGTGTCTTGGGCTAGGACATTCCTTATGCACCAATTCATAAATAATTCACTTTGGGTCAATAGAAGCCAAAATACATCCATTTGAAATCATGGATTAGTTAAGGATAGCTAGGTTTTAAATTTGTTGCCATTGGCAACTTCACAAATTTCATGTCTTATCTTGTCCTCCTTGGTTTTCTCCATGGATCTCCATCATTGTCTTCATGATTCGTATAATTCATCATGTCATAGTGGCCTCATCATTTGATAATTATCTAATCAAAATAACCCTAGATGGCTATCCCTAGGACTACTATGTCAATTGTACACTATGTATTTCAGCAATTTAGATTTCCTTCATGTGTGTTTCAATGGTTTGCAGTGTTAGGACAGTCATATGTTAAACTTATTGAACATAATTAAACTCCATTGCACCACCTCAAATGAAATCAAACTCAATCCAAATTTCATGAATATGACTATCCTTTTGAATAAATTAGTTATGGAATGATAATCCTTTATGAGCACTTGGTCTTGATCTTCTTCAAAATTTTACTTTTTGTCTATATTGAAAATCTCTAAAATAATCCTCTTAGAACCTTACGAATAAAGTTAGGACTGTTATGACTGTTATGACTGCCCTCATAGCTGTGATAGTCTTATTTGCATCTTAATATGACAATCATGTCTCCATGTGATGAACTTGTCTAGGATATCATTTTGCAATACCCATCCTCACCTTTATTCTCATTGAAAAGATCAACAACACTCCTAAGAAAGGCATTTGTACCTATTCATGATTATCCTACTTGTGTTGGTTTTGACAACTTATTGTCTCCTTCATAGTGGCCTTTATGATAATTTAGCTTATGCACATGATTATCTACTTGAGTTTGGAATAGCCATATTAATGAGCCTTGACTTCAATAATTGTCTCTTGATATCCCTTGTTCACCCTCTACACTAATCTAAAGCATAATTTTGTCACACTACTATTCACAACATATTTCATAAGACTGTCTTCCTTTTTGCCATTGTTGTGACAATTAAGGCATGACTAGGGAGTAGCTAAATGACATTTCTTCTTAATTAAGATAGTCTTCTTCCTTATTTCACAAGCTTGTAGGATCTCATGAGTCACTTGACCCATACTTCACTAGAATAATCATGAGGTGTGGAGAGATTTAAATTCATAGATAGGGTATTGATAATTTGCTAAACAATTTCAAAATGTTGGTTAGGATAGTCCCAAGGATGGAATTTTGATAGGATTCCTTTCACTATGGAATTGAGGCTATGGTTTCCTTCCAAATACCTTATATGTAGCCCTCCCCTATACTAAATACTAACTTCTTATTTACTCCCATCACCCCCATCACAAAATCCTCTCATCCCCATAAAAACATCCCCTTCCTATCACTATCCTTGCACATACATCACTTAGGTCACTGAGTGATGCAGAGTAGGGTGGTTGTCTTCAAACTAACTCAAACAACACTTTTCCAAAGTCTTAACACCTCAAACAAAGTGGTTTCCTTCACAAACTGAAGCTAGGTCTTATAGGGCAGCAAACTGACCTTTTCCAACATAATTTCCTAACCAAAACTTATACCCAGAATATGAGCACAGATTTGAGTACCCTTTTTGAATGGGTCACAGTGAGACTTTCAAAACCCAGACTTCAAATCTTCACACCAACACCTCAGACATGTCAAAAATGGTCTTCCCAAACAATTCCAACCATTACAAACCTTTTCCCACAAGTTTTTCTACAAACCCCAACTCATTTGCACAGTCTATACCCAAAAACATGAGATTTTCAGCCTAGGGCATCAACAAACTTGCTGACAACACCTTCCCCTACTCTTGCAACATTGTAGACACCAAAAACACCCTAACCCCATCCATTCCACCAAGTTTCATGAGATTTCACTAGAGGAATGGTGGGTTTTACATTTTTCTTGCCTTCAAGGTAGTTAAACAAGGGTTTCAAACCAGTTTTAGGAAAATTGTTATAAAATGCTCAAAACCTTAGGCCTAATTGCTTTCAAACAAACTTGGTAGAAATGGTTATAACTTTTTTCATGGGTCAAGAAAATGAACTATAGAATGATTTTTCAGAAGTTACAAACCTTGTGCAAGAATTAGCAAGAACATGTGAACATGAACATAATCTCACACATGAACATAGTTGCACTCCTTCACTTGAAATGCCTCAAAACAACATTCACTAATAGTCATAGTGGAATGACATTTTTATACTCTTTAAATGGCCCCATTTATGGATCACACCTTCTCAATATAGATAATTTTAATCCACAAAATCTCACCAAAGCATGAAACGATAGTTTTCTTACAAAAATGGAGGAAATGAGCACCACAACCTATTTGACAAATTGTTACAACTCACTTTGATGCCACTCAATCCATAAAAAAATATGATGGAGATTATGTATTATACTTCATCAACATAACAAAATTTTAGAGAAGAGAGTTATCTACAAATATGGACATACAAGCATCAAAATAAGCCATAAGGTGAAATGACCTCCTCATGGACAATATCTCCATAACTAAAAGTACATATAGGCCTTCACATAGTTCATAGAATAATGTTAAAGAGCTTGAAACCTTCCTAAGACCTACCTTTTCTATTACAAGGTACTCTCATCTATTCATATAGTTTGTATAATAATAATAACACATTAAAGAGATCACACCCATGAAAATCCACACTATTAGCCTCTACATGGGTTTTATATAATGGAATTCAACTTCCATGGGGATTCTAAGGATATTCCAAACCTACTCATGGGCTCTTATAGAATCTTCACCTCCATGATTTTTTGTATTTCCATAGACCTTGGATGCCAAAATATCCCTCTCTAATGCTCTTCACATGTTGATTTTCCTCCTCCTCTTGCTTCTATATTTTTTAGCAATTATATAGACCTCATACAAATGAATTAGATGAATTTGGGAATCTAGAATGCCAAAGGACATATTTTTAATGTGTGCATAACTAGTTCTTTTGATGCAAAGTAGGGGTAGATAACACTAAACCAATCAAAATCAACCAACCTTTGTTATCTTGAAATCCTAACTTGATTGTCTATTCACACTCTCCTATTCCCCTAGTAGTACTTGAAACAGGGTTTTTCCACCATAACTTTCAGAGAAGGCCTCAAACCTAGAAACAAAACACCATTCAAGATACCCTTTATGCCACTTGACAACATATAAAATTTTTGGATAGGGTTGTTTTGGAACAAAACCCTCTATAATTGATTGCTACAGTTCAATTAGGCCTAATTAAGACACCAAATGGGATTTTTCTGACATAGCTTGCAGGAAATAACTCAAACCCATGAACTAAAAATAGTTTTGGATACCCATTATCCTATTACACAACATAGTTCAAATGTAGGTGGGGTTGTTTTGGCAAAGGCCTAATTAGGCTTGTTTCCATTAGGCAACTATTGGTTCTACCATCTCTAACCCTCAACTCTGCATTCCAAAGCCATCCACATGTCATATGGGGTCTACACATACAAATTCCATCAACTAGAATGGGTTCCAATCACCTTTTCTACAAAACCCTACTTCTATGCACCTTTTACACCTAAAACATGAAGTTTCACCGCTTAGGGCATCAACAAACTCACACTTACCACCATCCCCTGCTAATGCCACTCCATGGACACAAAACCTTACCCATCTACACTCATTTGCATAGGCTTTTGAATACATTACAAAGCCTTTCACACATGAACATAAGAAAAAATTAGGGGATTTTTCTCATGATCTTGATGTTGTCAATTCAAGGAATTTGAGTGCTTTTTGGGACAATTTTTTGGTCTATCATATCTTTTAATGATTTTTGTCCTATTTATGATTCAACGTTGATCATGGTCTTGTTGGCAAGAGACATTGATGGCAACTAAGTCTCTAGTACACATCCGCATTGCTTAATTTGCCCATACCGGAAATCAAATTGAAGATTTGTCTAAATCTAGAAAGTCAAGAACAGAGTGTGTGACAAAGTCGAGTATCTTGGTTTGGATCTCCTCGGGGGTAGATCAGAGTCTGTTGCAGATCTGAGGGAGTCATAAGCATTGTTAGGATAATCTAAATCTAGAGTTTTGGCCTCTACTGATGAAGGATTCAATAGTTATTAGTATTTGAGTATCGGTTAATAGTTTGACAGAACAGACATAAGCAGAACAGGCCAACCTTGTAATTGATCTTGGTTATGGATGTAAGGAAGTTGTTGGTTGGACAAGTTGTGTTGATCAGTGATAGTATCTGACCTAATTAATGATTTATGTGTGAAATCCTTGGTCTGCATTACAAGTGTACATGGATTTATCCGACACAGTAGAATTTACAGTAACGTTCTAAGTGTTCTTGAAGCTGACTAAAAAGTGGTTGAAGATCTAGATGCGGATATATATAGCTGATGGATTTGAATGATTTAGAGTGTGTGTGTGATGTGAAAATGGAATAAGTGTGAAAAGAGTAGAGATCTAAGGTTCAAATGTTAGCAGAGCAGTAAATAGGGCAGAGTAAGGATGAAGTGTATCAAGTCAGTCTTTTTTGCTTAACCGAAACTAAATCCTTGCATTGATAGATGCTAATTATTAGTTCAAATTCATTGTAATCTTTTTTCTATAGGCAGTGAGCATACTGTAGGCAATGAACCTTCTTTTGAACAGTGAGCCCGAATGCATGTGCATTCCCCATTGTAATACTTTTAACAGAGTATAATCTTTGTGGGTTAACCCCCATTGTGGTTTTTCCCTTAACCAGTTTTCCACGTCAAAAATCTTGGTGTCAAGTGTGTTATTTATGCTTCTGCTCATGTGTTATTGATTCATGCTTTAATGTTTATTTGATTGTGAGTTTTAAAAGAAGATTAAAGGAAAAAAAAGTTTAAATTGTGTGACAACTGATTTACCCCCCCTCTCAGTTGTCTGGATTAATTCCAACAATTGGTATCAAAGCCAAGTTCCTTTGAGAAGCCTAACAGCTTAAGGAAATATCTTGGAAGGAGTTTTAATGGGTTCACTAAAAGATCAACTCCAGTTGGCCCTAGAAGATCTTGTTCAATCTAAAGAAGAAATTAGTAATATGAGAAGTGAACTTAAAGATGCTGATGATACCATTGAAATGTTAAAAGATAAATTAAAGAAATCTATGGGAAGTAAAAAGGATCTACTTTTGCAGTTATCCAGTTTAACTGAAGAAAATGGCATGAATGAAGCTTTGGAAGAAAAGACAAAGGAATGTGAGAAGTTGTCAAAAGAAGTTGATGTTCTAAAAATTGAGATGGAATCTAGGGTGATGAGGCAAACCAAAGAAATTGAAGATAGGAAGAAAATTGAAGAAGACTTGAATAAAAAACTAAAAGAAAGAACTGAAGAATGCTATAAATTAGATACAATAGCTAGCCATCTAGAATCTGATCTACAAGAATGCAGAGACAATGAGAGAGAACTTGAAAGACAAATTGCCATTCTTAGACATGACCTAGAAGTTGTAAATGAATACAAGGAAAAGTTCAAGATAAGCTCAGCTAGACTTAAAGCACTACTTGAAGGATAGAGAAAGGCTGATGACAAGCATGGTCTTGGATATGAAAAAGGTGAATGCTTCAGATCTGGACAAAGAAATTTTCAACCAAGGAATGGGAAAGACAGACCTAGAAGACCTCTGGTAAGACAACCTAATGCTCAAAGATATCCATTATTCAATGGAAACTGTTTCAAGTGCAATAAATTTGGTCACAAGGCTAATTAGTGTAGAAGTAGAGTAAATCAAAGTGATCCATCCTTCTCCGGTCAATACTTCAAATGCAAGAGGTATGGTCATAAATCTAATGAATGTAGAAGTATGATAATGAATAACTCTAATGGCAATTCTTTCAATGGCTACTGTTTTATTTGCAATGGATTTGGACACATGTCTAACTAGTACAGATCAAGAGGAAATCAAGTATATAAGAGAAGAAATGTTGTGTGCTTTAATTGCAATAAATCTAGTCATATTGCAAGACTCTGTAGAAACAGGAGTAATGAAAGAAGGGGTCCAGTAAATAGAAAAGCAGATGAGCAAAGACAAGACAAAGGCAAAGAAAAAATTGATGTGAATGAGATCCAGAATGAAATGAGCAAGACATGGGTCAAGAAAACAACTGTGAACAATAGTAGTGGGTCCGTACCAAAATCTGGTGCTGGTAATTCCTCTAAGAATTGAATTGAGAGCTCTGGCTTAGGGGGAGCTACAATGAAACTCAAATTCCCCCAGCTAGTAAGTGAGTGCTTGAATTTGGCACAGTGAGAAAAGAGATCTTGGACTGTTTTATATCATTTGGAAGGATTTTTAGAAGAAAAGAGGTGGATATGGCAAATTGCGAAGTGATTTATGAGAAAGTGCCCAAAGAAATAGAGTAACTAGATGTGTTAGGGTAGAGCATTTATTACAAAGGCAAATTAGGTGCTACGGAGTAGAAAAAGGTCATTCACTCCTCATTTGGAGCACTTTGCATTAGAAGAAAGCAACTAGTGAAGAAGTGAATGAGCCCAGTGCTGTGAATTCTCAAAGAGTTAAAGGCGCAAAAAAGATTTCTGAGAAAAACCCTAATCTACAAAACAAGGTATTTTTGGTTCTCGTGAATCTACTTGAATTTTTAATCTTTGCAAATGGCTGCATCTCTAGTTGTTGACATCACTGAAAGGCCTTGCCCAAAATTTAACATCCCCACAAATTTGTTGAAATCAAGCCATTAGTTACATTTTCTGGTGTTCCGTTTGGAGTTTTACATGTTGAATACATTAGGGCATACGTTCATTGCAACGTAGAAGAATTTGGAAATCTAAAACTGTTGGAATTATTTGAGAACCATCTAAAGGATGACAATTACCAACTGAAACCTGAATTTGAAGTGCTAGAAAGTAAACATTTTCTGCAAGTAATTGAATTTCTATCATTTGATGAGAGTGAATGGGTTCATTATGTGTTGAGCCAAATGCACGATGAATTTATATGGTTGTTGAAACCATTTAAGATCACCAAGGATGTTATTAAGACTGTGACTGGACTGAACTCAACCGGTGGATTACCTGCATTGAAATATGTGAAAAATCAAACTGTTACAAAAGTAACAGGTGTGGAGTATGATAAGAAAGCAATGACAATAATGAAATCATAGAACCATATGTCAAGTTTGCCTCTATGGTCATTGGATACAAGATCTATCACTCTAGCAGGGAGAATTCAGTCTCTGGAATTGCAATATATGCAGCCTATCAGATGTTGAAGGAGAAAGTTGATTATGACCTATGTGGGTTGCTTCAAAGTCAGCTGATTGAGAACCTGAGCAAAATAAAGAAAAATAAGAAGAATACTTTCAAATATGGTTCTCTGGTTATCTAACTACTCTTCTATTTCATGAATGAAGTTCCTGGAGTTCTGGGTGTGCATTAGACAACTGACAGGCCAGTAGCATGGCAAATAAGAGATCACTTACTCAGCCTTGGTGATGCCCAAGCTCAAAAGACAACTATTTGGGGTTACTTCAAAAACTTCCAGATTTTGATGCATGTAAGAGAGAGAATCTCTAAGTTAGTTGTAGAAAAGTATGAGAATGAGATATGTTTCATGGTTGACACTGATCAATGTCTGATGGAGGCTGTAGAACCAAGAATAGTATGGATAATGCCAATGGGTTATGAGGTGGATGAGAGATTTCTTGACATATATGCTCAGCATCTTCTGAGAAAACCTAAAGACACCTCTGTGGAAAGGTTTAGAACATACAAGGAACTAAGTATAAAGTTGCATGTGGAACTTAGACAGTTAGAAACAAAAAGAAAAGTGCATAAGCAACTGGAGATGTATGCAGAAAGCATTGGGATTACAAAAGAAGCAGTATGAAAGAACAGAGAAAGGATTGCAAAGATGAAGAAAATCACTAAGTGGACTTCAAAGGAAAAAGCAGAAAGTGAGTCAGCAATCACTCTAGAAGTCCCACCAAGCTCCTCAAGGAAGACAAGGAGTTATGTAACTCTTGCTGAGCAACCCAAGTCTACTTCCACTAAGAAAACAGAAGCCACTCCATCTAGTGAAGGAGG
The DNA here is from genome assembly GCA_027924645.1 of Cunninghamia lanceolata. Taxonomy (NCBI): domain Eukaryota; kingdom Viridiplantae; phylum Streptophyta; class Pinopsida; order Cupressales; family Cupressaceae; genus Cunninghamia; species Cunninghamia lanceolata. Next base: position 1,740,723 of record BSBN01000446.1, on the reverse strand, counting down.
GAAAAGAAAGAAAACCAAGGCCACAAGAACTCACAAGAGCACAAAAGATGATGAGGAGACAGAGACAGATGAAAAAGTTAAAGAAATAAGATCAAAGAAAGCCAGGACTTCAAAGGCTTTTGAAGACCAGCCTTCTGGAAGCAATAAGGCAAGTAAAAAGTAAGAAACTAGTAAGTTCGCTATGACTGTTGATGAAATTGAAAAAATAATCAGAATTTACTATGATAATTTTGATCAAACAAATAAGAAAAATTTGGAAGATGCCACCATCATGTATTTGAATAATTCAATAGAGCCCTATTGGAAAATTTATAAGAACTTCCTAAAAGTTTAAGGAAAATACTAGAAATGAGGAAAGAAGCAGCCAAGACTAAAGATATAGAACTCGAAGAGTATGTCCTCTCTGCTTTGTGTCCTGTGATGACTAGACGAGAAGTAAATAAAATCCTTAGAGAAGTTAAGGAGAATTTCAGAAGCAAGATCTGGATGAACAAGATAATGCTTGGTGAAACTGAGGAAATTGCAAAAGAAATAGAGGAAAATTTGAGAAAGGCCCTAGACAAAGATAAATATTATATTATTTTAGAGAAACAAGTTGAAGAAGACAATCCTCCAGTTCCAGAACAAGAAGCTCCAGAAGAAGAGATTAACAAGGGAATTGATGACCAAGGTGTTAATTTAGATCCTCCGGAACAAACCTATAAGGAGACAGATGATGGGATTGATTCATCAATTCTAAATGTTGAAAAAGTAAACATCAGTGGGAAAAAAATTGAAGTTGATAACTTCTCAACTTTGGAAGAGGAGCAATTAAACAGAGAAGACTCAGAGATGATGGTCAAAACTGATGGTGTTGGAGATATTCCTACTCCACTTGATCAATCCAGAAAAGAAGATGATGTTGCTACTACACAAAGCCGTCTGGATCAGTCTGCTAGTGGTGAAGACAAGGAGAATATTCCTCCTACAAATAATACAGAAAAAGGTGAAGCAGAAAAGGAGAAAGAAAAGGGTGATGAAGAAAAAATAGAAGAAGGTGGTGCAAATATTGATGCATCTACAGATGCTGAGAAATCTCAGGAATAAAAGGGTGGTCCATAAATTGTTGCAAGAGACACTACAGATGCAGTGAAAAGTCTTATGGATAAAGAGATGCTCGAGTTTGATGACCCTGAACTACTCCAATGACCAATTAATCTAGATGCTCTCTCTGGTACAAGTGATGAAGATTGCATCCTTCACTCAAGCCAAGGCCAGAGAGAAGTTGTTAAAAACTCACATGGAGGATAGTGAACTATTAGGGCTTGCAACCGGAGTCTTGGAGAAGTTATTTCCAACCTACCAAAAGAGTCTATCAGATTCCCCCTCCAGTCACCTGAAGAATCTTGTAAATGTTGTAAGTACACACTTTGAGTCTTTTGAAAAATCTGCGGAGGTGAAAGTGCAAAAGGAATTTTTAGATAAGAAATTTATTGAAGTAAAGAGTCTAATAGGAAATGATAGGATGATACTTGACATTAGCATAAAGAGTATTTAGAATGCTCTAAATGATGGAAGTGATATGTATAAATTCTATCTATTATGGCCCAAAGTTAGCAAGGATGTTGAGAAGAAGATAAAGGAGCAAGAACAGAAATTGTCAAATGTTTCTCAAAATTTTGATCCTCTAACAATTTCACCTATAAGTCAAGAATGTCAAGTAATCAGCTTGACAGATGAGATAAAGAGGCTTGCTAAAGAAAAAGGTAACATTATGAAGAGAATGTGTGAGCTCTGAGGATTGATTGCCCCCAAGTTAGAAGCCATGTTTAATGCCTTATCAGAAGCTCAGACTGCACTTCAGACAAGTAATCCTCTGGATCTGACAAAGGCAGAAGCATATGCATTTTTATTGAGTGGACACATCTCAATTTTGGATGGAATGAAGGGAACCTGGGCCTCTGAACTTGTGCAATTGAAAAATAGTTTTACAGGCATTCTCAAGTTTATTTGAATAGAACTTAATGATTAGTTGTACATATGCGACATTATACACAGAATTTTTCAAAGAATTTTGGCTTGCGGACCCCACCCTTTGCCATTGATGTCAAAGGGGGAGTGAATAGCAGTGAAAAATGAGGAATCCAGCAAAGGGGGAGCTTTGGAAATAGTGGAAAGGACAAGTGTATAGAGTAAGGGGGAGCTGCATTTGACACTTAGTCATTTTTCACTAAGTGTTGCCATCAATGCCAAAGGGGGAGATTGTTAGCAAGAGACACTACTAGGCATGATAAGTGTTGTCATTGATGGCAACTAAGTCTCTACTACACATCTACATTGCTTAATTTGCTCATACCAGAAATCAGATTGAAGATTTGTGTAAATCTAAAAAGTCAAGAACAGAGTGTGTGACAGAGTCCGGTATCTTGGTCTGAATCTCCCCGGGGTAGATCAGAGTCTATTGTAGATCTAAGGGAGTCATAAGCATTGTTAGGATAATCTAAATCTAGATTTTTGGCCTTCAGTGATGAAGGATTCAATAGTTATTAGGATCTGAGTATCGAGTTAACAGTTTGATAGAACAGACAGAACAAGAACAGGCTGACCTTGAAATTGATCTTGGTTCTAGATGTATGGAAGCTATTTGTTGGACAAGTTGTGTTGATCAGTGATAATAGCTGACCTAATTAATGATTTATGAGTGCAAGCCTTGGTCCGTGTTACAAGTGTACGTGGATTTAGCTGACAGCAGAATTTACAATAAAGTTCTAAGTGTTCTTGAAGCTGACTAAAAAGTGGTTGAAGATCTAGATGCAGATATATATAGCCAATGGATTTGAATGATTCAGAGTGTGTGTGTGATGTGAAAATGGAATAAGTGTGAAAAGAGCAGAGATCTAAGGTTCAAATGTTAGCAGAGCAGTAAACAGGGCAGAGTAAGGCTGAAGTGTATCAAGTCAGTCTTATGTGCTTAACCGAAACTGAATCCTTGCATTGATAGATGCTAATTATCAGTTCAAATTCATTGTAATCTTCTTTCTATAGGTAGTGAGCCTATTGTAGGCAGTGAGCCTTCTTTTGAGCAGTGAGCTCTGGGCAGTGAGCCCGAATGCATGTGCATTCCCCATTGTAATATTTTCAACAGAGTGTAATCTTTGTGGATTAACCCCCACCATGGTTTTTCCCTTAACTGGGTTTCCACGTCAAAAATTTTGGTGTTAAGTGTGTTATTTATGCTTATGCTCATGTGTTATTGATTCATGCTTTAATGTTTATTTGATTGTGAGTTGTAAAAGAAGATTAAAGGCAGAAAAGTTTAAATTGTGTGACAACTGATTCACCCCCCTCTTAGTTATCCAGACTAATTCCAACAGGTCTATCATATCTTAATAAACAAGGACATCAATGACTTTCATGAAATTGGAGCTCCTAAAGTGATGCAAATCACCAAACATGATAACTTATTTTGTATTTTTTCATTGTGACCATTATTTAATGTCATTATAAAGGTTCTAATTATCATTGTCTTATTCATCATGCTTGTAGAAATCATCATCATGCCAAGGAAACAATCAAAGACTCTAACACCAAAAGAGTGTGAAGCTGAGAATGAGAGGAAAAGATAAAGAATGAGGTGAATTTGGGAAAGTGGGAAATTGTTAACCATACAAGTAGACATTCCACCATTGCCAATTGAAGAGGAACATGACATGTGTAATGAAGCTAAGAGAGAGATGGAATTAGAGGCACAAAGGGAACAAATGCAAAACCTACGTGCAATGAGGAAAATGAATCTCCAAGTTGGAGGAACTCCATTGTCCACAAGTCAAGTTGAAGGAACACCATCATTATCTTCTCGAATTGGAGACACTCCATCTTTCACAAGTGAAGTAGAAGGTACATCTGCATTTTCTTCTCAAGTTGGTGGAACGCCATTATTCACACCTCAAGTTGAAGCTACATCATTTTCATCCTTTTCACCTCCAATCAAAGGTACACCATCTATCCCATCTCAAGTAAATATTTAAGAAATTCCTAATGTTGAGTCTACTTTACCAATTAAAATTCCTCCTAGAATTTTGAATAGGAAGCCTAAGTTTCTAATTGATATTGATGAGAATGTATTGAAGCCCATGCAGGATAAGATTCCCATGTGCACTTGCCAAAGATATGAAAATAAGATATGTAAATTATTCTTTGAGAATTTAAATGAAACTGGAAGATGTCAACTCTTTGTTGAATTGACGAGAAATCTAAAATTTAGGCCCACTATGAAGATTCTTGGCTTGAGAACATTGAACGCCTCAAGTAAAAAATCAATTATCAAGAATCTAATGAGTGTGTATGAGAGAGTGGGTTCCACCTCACGCACCAAGGATAGTAATGTCACATGATGTGTCATTACATCGACAATTGTAAGCCAACAAACAAAAAAAGCTTGCCTCATTAGAAAGACAAGTCAAGCATTGAAAATAAATAGAAAAACTCTAATGAGATCCATTGGAAGACATTCTTTGGGAGACTCCCATGGAAAGACAAAGTTGTTGAAGCTTTGAGATCACTAATTGAAGACTTTTGGAAGAATTACACAAGGGTATCTCCGAATCAAAGGGATGTGGTAAGAAGGAGAATCGGTAGTCAAAACCGTGAGCCACATCCAAAGCATATTTTGGATATGACTCAAACATTGTTATTTGGTAAATTTCTAGAGATGTATCCTCAAATTAAAATTTCTCAAAGATATTTTGAAATTCTAAAACCTTTGTCAAAATAAATCACACACGCACTACTTCTTGTTGTAGATTACATATTAAATTTTATAACCATTTTGATGTTTATCGGTCTTTATGTTTACATTTGCATACTAACAATGTTTTGCAGGATTGTGGCATACATGCCCCACTAATTACTTCAAGAGACTTCATATCAATAATTTTATGTGATAGAGAGGAAGGTCAAATATTATACAGGAAATTATGCTTGGATGGCACATGTCAGCATTGTGGCGGCTTGCAATGTATGCCAATATGTGAACATATGGAAAGAACACATACTGTTAGAAATGAACTAGTAGAGTTTGGAAAGTATAAAACAACAGCATACAATGCAAAACACGGTAAAGAAGCAAAGATGTGTGAATATGTTATTCAAAAGATTCCAATGTATTAGTTTATGTCTATATTTCATGACAGTATAGTGTATGAGTATGTAAGACATGCCCATAGAGCTTGATGGTTGGACTTGCAATTCAAGTTATGCAAGGACACATTTCCAATTGGTAGCATTGTTTTAGTTGTTGACTTTGTAGAGAACTAAACTTTGCATCCACAGCTTGAGGTGTAATCCCAATATTACAACTTGACACAGGTTTCTATATTTGTGCACATTGCATTCATTCATGCCAATGATAGTACAGAGGATGATAGAAAGATCATAATAGAGTATCATTTTTATATAAGTGATGATTGCACACATTCCACAGAGTTCATGTAAGGTTTCTTTCAAGTGTTCTACAATGGTCTGGCTAGAAGGGGCATATCATTTAGTCAACATATCATATAGTCGGATAACTATGCACCATATGATCGGATAATTGTGCATCACAATTCAAGAACTCATGGAATTTCTATTGGCTGAGCAGAAGGCATAATATTACAGGTGTTCAGCATATGTAGAACTTTTGTGAGGCTAGGCATGGAAAGAGGGAGCATGATGGTGTAGGAGCATGTATCAAACGAGCCATAGCACAAGAAGAGTTAAAGTATAAAGACAATGCAAAGTTGACAGATGCAAAATCAATTGTCGAGTGGTGTAATGCTTCAATGGGTCTAGATAATGAAGGTAAGTCTTCAGTTCATAGATTTTTTGGTTGATAGATGATACTAACATTGCACCATATGAGGATTGTTGTACACTGATAGGATCAAGTGACCTACACTCTTTTAGAAGCTCAATTTTAGGTTCATGGAGTATCCATACGTGGAAGATGGCATGCTTTTGTTCTTAATGTACAATTCAAGCCTAGAATGAGTGTGCATCAAAGGAGTGGGTTGACGAATGGTAGTTAAGTTATCTTAGCTGAATTGACATGTATCGACCCCCAACGACACTAAAAATGACAGAGATGGAATCATCAGTTGATTTTGACCACATATTAGATCTAATTCAACCAGGTAATATATCTACTTGCATAGTTTTTAAAATTCCTAATGTTATTTTAAACTTTGTAGTATTTTTGTAATGTTGACTAATTTCATCTAATTTGCTACACATATCATTGTAGGGCATGTTTATGCAGTTATTGTAGATGAAGATAATGAAGAGGGAACATATTATTACTTATGTCATTATGTTGAGGCTAAAAAGAAATTGGAGGGCCCAGTTACAGATGGAGAAAACATCGAATACCCTATAGGATTAGTGGTTGTTACTGGAACATGCCTTAGAAGGTACCCACATAAGAGTGTTGATGTTTGGCTATTTGAGGACTTTGACATGCATCAGAAGATTCTTCATTACTCCAACCTTATCGTGGTAACCAATGTTCATTTGATAAAATATCGAGGTAGACCTTTGAACAAGACCTTGTGGAAGGTACATGATTTGACCATGAGGCATTACTTGACACAATAAAGAGTAGAGAAGACCCAGATGGTTCGTTGGATTAATTTGTAGGTATGCATAAAACTTTCCTAGATGGTTACTTGTACTTAGTTTTGTATATAGACAGTAGTATGAATTGCTTCCTTCTAGTATATTTATGTTTAGTCAACTTTGCTTTTTGATGCTTCTCACAAGAGGTCACAACCCCAGTCCGTCCAACTATTGACAAAGAAGCTAGATAAAAGATGATGGAGAGTGATCATCAGATGGTGGTAAGTGATTGATTACATATGTGATGTTATATATTTCATGTACATTTTGTTATAGTAATGTGCATGTTGTTTGATTGTATTAACAGGGGGAGCTGCATGAGCTTGAACTATCAAAGAGGTCTACTCGATGGTAGAGAGAGGATGATTCATGGATTGGCTCTCCATCTTCACGATCAAGCAAGGGCCACCAATTATTTCATAAAAGTCCATAGGAAACTAGTTTTGGCACATACTTTTGTATGTTACTGATGCATGTACATACTTTTGTATGTTACAGATGTATATTTTTGTATATATGCCTGAATGGCTTTGTTTGGACATGCCTATATGGCTTTGTATGTAAACTAGATGTTATGTTCATGACATTATGTATGCGATAGTTTATATTAAATATTTAATATGATGCACAGAGTTGTAGTGCTTCAAGACAAGGCATGACTTCAATAATTGTCTCTTGATATCCCTTCTTCACCCTCTACACTAATCCAAAGCATAAATTTGTCACTACTATTCACAACATATTTGGTGAGACTGTCTTCCTTTTTTCCATTGTTGTGACAATTAAGGCATGACTAGGGAGTAGCTGAATGACATCTCTTCTTAATTAAGATAGTCTTCTTCCTTATTTCACAAGCTTGTAGGATCTCATGAGTCACTTGACCCATACTTCACTAGAATAATCTTGAGGCGTGGAGAGATTTTGATGCAGAGCAGGGTGGATGATCACAAACTAACTAAACAACAAGGCAACAATATGAGTTTCAATCCCAAGCTTCAACTCTTCATTCTAGGGCTTCTAACATTACATATGGGGTCTACACACACAATCTTCAACCATTGACACAATCTACCAAAGCTTATTCTACAAACCTAGCTCTTATACATCTTTTATGCCCAAAACATGTGGTTTTATAGCCTAGGGCATCAAAAAACTAGCACTTAACACCCTCCCCCTACTCCTGCAACATCAACAACACAAACCACTACCCATCTACTTCCATTCCACCAGTTCTCAGGCATTTCACCAATGGAATGGCTCAAAACTTCATTTCCTTCACTCAAAACACTAAAACCTAGGGTTTCAAAACATAGAGCAACTTTTTGCAACACAGAGCAACTTTTTACAAATTTTACAACCCCTTCAAGGCTTCAATGAAACATAGATTCACTCCAATGTGAGTTCCTGACAAGAATCCACAATCACCTTTGACAATTTGACAATTTGCTCACCCTAGGTAAATGTCTCATGACAATCATGAGGGTTAATGACAGTCATCTAGGGAGTGTCCTATGCCTGTTGGTAATTCTTTATTGTAACATGATAACATGATAACATGATGCTAGGGGAGGTCTTGTTTTGTGTGCCAAGTGCCCCAATCATTCGGGGTAGCATGCTACCGGTAAAGTCCCTTAAGATCCCTAAGATAAAAAAAATTGCCAAACTTTGATGGAGTAGTTCTCAAAATTTATGGTAGTTGGGAAGGTTTCATTTGGACTTATAGGTGCATTGGAGTCCATCTAAAATAAACTCTCTTGGTTTTGTTCAACTCTTGTCTATTTGACAATGTTAGAATCAAACACATTCTTGCAAAATGCTTCAATTCCATGTTGTAGAAAGGTGCTAGGAGTGACATTTTGCATTCCATAGCTCATGGGGCCAAACAGACTGCACCAACACATCGGGGTGGGTGAGTAAATGCCAAGGAAGGTCTCGTTTCATGTGCCAAGTGCCCTAATTATTTGGGGCAACAAGCTACCGGCAAAGTCCCTTAAGATCCCTAAGATGTAAAAACTGCCAAACTTTGACAGAGCAATTCTTGAAATTCGTGGCAGTTGGAAACTTTTTATTTAGACCTACAAGTGCACGTGGGGTCCATCCACAATAACCTCTCTCAGTTTTGGTTAAATCCAATCTATTTGACCATGTTGGAATCAAATGCATTCTTGTAAAATGCTTCAGTTGCATGCAGTAGAAAGATGCTAGGAGTGACATTTTGCATTCCATAGCTCGTGGGGCTGAACGGACTGTGCCAACACATCGAGGTGGGCAAGCAAATGCTAGGGTTGGTCTCATTTCATGTTCCAAGTGCCCCAATCATTCAAGGCAGCAGGCTACTAGCTAAGTCCCTTAAGATCCTTAAGATGAAAAAATTACCAAACTTTGATAGAGCAGTTCTTAGAATTCATGGTAGATGGGAATGTTTCATTTTGACCTATAGTAGCATGTGGGATCCATCTACAATAACCTCTCTCAGTTTTGTTCAAGTCCTATCTGTTTGACTGTGTCAAAATCAAACACATTCTTACAAAATGTTTCAATTTCATGCAGTGGAAAGGTTGCCAGGTGCCATATTTTTTGTTCTACTCATCGTGGGGCTGAATGGACTACGCCAACATGTTAGGGTGGGTGAGTAAATGGTAGGGAAGGTCTCATTTCATGTGTCAAGCATCCCAATCATTCTAGGTTGTAAGCTATCGACAAAGTAGAAAGTTGCTAACACTAAAATTTTGCATTCCATAGGTCTTGGGGGTGAAACAATTGTGCCAACATGTCTAGGTGGGTGGTTAAATGGTAGGGAAGGTCTCGTTTAGTGTGCCAAGCATCCTAGTTGTTCTGGCCTGCAAGCTACCAACACCTAGCACCTTTCATGTTTACCGGTAGCTTGCAGCCTGGAACAATTGAGACACTTGGTGCACAAAATGAGACCTCTCCTAGCATTTAATTGCCCACCCAGACATGTTGGCACAGTTAGTTTAGCCCCATGATGAGCAGAACAAAAGATATGGCACATAGCAACCTATCCCCTACATGGAACTGAAGCATTTTGCAAGAATGTGTTTGATTTCAGCATGATCAAATGGACAGGGCTTGAATGAAATCAAGAGAGGTTATTTTAGATGGATCCCACATGCAGTTGTACATCAAAATGAAACATTCCTAGCTGCCATGATTCTAAGAACTACTCTGTCAAAGTTTGGCAGTTTTTTCATCTTAGGGATCTTAAGGGATTTAGCCGGTAGCCTGCAGCCCCGAATGATTGGGGCACTTGGCACACAAAATGAGACCTCCCCTGGTATTTACCCACCCACCCTAACATGTTGGTATAGTCTGTTTGGTCCCACAAGCTATGGAATGTAAAATTTCACTCCTAGCATCTTTCTACTACATGAAACTGAAGCATTTTGCAACAATGCATTTGATTTCGACACGGTCAAATAGACTGGAGTTGACCAAAACTGAGAGAGGTTATTGTGGAATTACCCCACATACACCTAGAGGTCCAAATGAAACATTCCCAAGTACCATGAATTTTGAGAATTGCTCCCTCAAAGTTTGGTAGTTTTTGCATCTTAGGGATCCTAAGGGACTTTACCAGTAGCTTGTTGCCCCGAACGATTGGGGCACTTGGCACACAAAACAAGACCTCCCCTGGCATTTACCCACCCACCTTAACATGTTGGCATAGTCCGTTTAGCCCCACGAGCTATGAAATGCAAAATGTTACTCCTAGCACCTTTCTACTGCATGGAACTGAAGTATTTTGCAAGAATGTGTTTGATTCTAGCATGGTCAAACAGACAAGAGTTGAATGAAACTGAGAGAGGTTATTGCAGATGGACCCCACATGCACCTGTAGATCCAAATGAAATGTTCCTAGCTACCATGAATTTCAAGAACTGCTCCATCAAAGTTTGTCAATTTTTTCATCTTAGGGATCTTAAGGGACTTTACCAGCAGCCTGCTACCCCGAATGATTGGGGCACTTGGCACAAGAAATGAGACCTCCCCTGGTATTTTCCCACCCATCCTGATGTGTTGGCATAGTTCGTTTGGCCCCACGAGCTATGGAATGCAAAATGTCAAGCCTAGCACATTTCTACTACATGAAACTGAAGCCTTCTTGAGTGTGTACAATGGTAGGTTTTGGACAGATGGAAATTTGTTGTTGAAATTCACAACATCTTGATGGTATTATGGCCATGATCCCCTCATATGACATGACACGAGCTATTCCATATCCTTTTTGTCCCATAACCTTGATTATTATGATTAGAAGCATGGAAAGAAACCCTACAAGAAACAAAGCAATGATTAGATCTCAATATGATCATGATATACCCAAGCATCTGTATTAGTCTAAATCATAAAATCTCTTCAAATAAAGATTGATCCAAGGGTTTGGTGAGTTGCCATTGGCACCCAAACCCTGGGTCTTCATTAGAAATCCTTGAATGCTAATTATTGCCATTATGCTTCTTTCTTATTAATTCTTACTAATCATGGTGAGTTGGTGAAATCTTGTTATATGTCATTGGAGAGGGATCCCTGGAGTTGGAATAGTTTTTTGAGACCTTGTTGAATGTGTTTGAGGTGTTGGAACAAGAATTGGGAAACCTTGAATCCTTAAAGCCATTTGGTGTTATGCCTAGAGGCCTAATTAGGCCTAATTTGCAAAAGAATAGTCAATTTTTGGAGGGTTTTGTACAAAGTGACCATCCTTAAAATCTTAGTATGTTGTGTAAAGTCCAAATGGGTATCTAAATCTATGTTTATATTCTAAGTATCAGACATAAGTTTAAAATTATGCAAGAAAATGTCATTTTGTTGTACTACCAGGCCTAGGGTCAGTCAAATAAGGAAATCTTAGAAGCTTATTGTTCCTAAGTTCTTGTGAAGCATCATTGCATTGTTTTTGTTGTCTCTATCCTATGTAAGACCCTCCTAGTATAGGTTATGGTGTTTGAGGTGTTAATGACCCATAAGACCTTAGAGCCTAGTATGGACCTAAGGGTGGCTATGAGAATAGAAACTACAAATTTTGCTTTTGGATGTTGAAACCATTGTGTTCTACCCTATCTCTACATCAGATATGCAAAAAATGATTTTGTTGATAAGGCTTTAGAAACTTTCAAGAAAAAGAAATCAGTGGGTGTAAAGCCAAATTACACACTGCATCCTCTCTACCTATACCAAAGTGGGATCTTGTTGCAGAGGAAGGACCTTCTTTAGGACAACAACACAAAATGACAAAGTGTTCTTACACCATCTTCATTTATTCTCCTAGGTGTACCTCTATAGGACCGTAACATTAAACTCTTTTCAGACTCTTTTTTATTGTCAGAAAAAACTATTGAAGGTTAATTTCTACACCCATCTTGCTTTAATAATGACCTCACACATGTGGCTAGTATGGATATAAAGCTAATTGCATTTGTTTTGGGCATTTAGAATCCTATTCCTTTATTTATTTTTCTAAAATGGGCGAGGATTTCTAAATTTAGGGTTAGTTTTTGCTTTTGGCACATGATTTTCTAATTTTTCCCTATTTATTTCTCATGATAAACTTATTACCTTTCTGATTTTATTGCTACAAGTTGTCTAGGAGGGCTAGTCTTAGGATTGGAGGAGAAAATATTAATAAACTTGAGGGGAATATGTGTTGTTCTTCCTTTATATGAGAATCATGACTATGTAAATTCATGACTGCATTCTCTAAGGCTTATGTTTGATGAAGGAGGGTTTTCTAGACCCTAATTTCATTAAGTGGTTTTAGGATAAGTCTCTAAGGGAAGTCATTGATTCTTTTATGGTGCAACCAGGTTATCACACCTATACTTTGAAATATGCTACCCTTGAGATAGTCCTTCTCAACCTTCTGATTGATATGGTGCAGGGTAGATCTTAGGGATAGTCACAAAGGCAGGGTACAGTCATGTTTCTTATTTAGTTAATGTGGTCCTCAATCAATGTGAGAGAGTGGGCATATTCTCTTAATGATGATGCTGAGACAATATGATGAGGCAGTCATCAAAATACCATGAAGAAGAATGGTAATAAAATAGTCACAAGGTAAAACAATCATGCTTTGATGTTGCCATAGAGTCACACAAAGGGAGATTAGTGTTCAAACATGATTATGAAGGGTTTTAAAATCCAGCAGAGGTCTATCTGTCATATTTGAGGATGGTATACCAGTCCATAGAGTCATTAGAAATTAATTTTGTGTGAGTATCAAGACTATGGATAATCTATATGAAGGCTAGGGTTTGATTTCCTATGGTAATCCATCAAACCCTAAGCCTAAATCTTCATATTATGACTGGTGAAATTAATCAATAAGACTGCCCTAAATCCTTGGGAAAGATTGTCACACCCTAACCACATAGCCCTAAATGGATGTTACTATTTATTGTGAGACTCCTTAATCTTGGAGTTATTATAAAAAGTAAGGTTGAAAGTTGTGTCAAGATGGGGAGATGTTTTTCAAGAGTAAGAAATTGATTACTTGCAGAGAAAGAAAGATTTAGCACTATCATCTACATTTCAAGCACTGTCCAAACCCACCCATTGAATACTAGTTGTTACACTATGTGCAGAGCAACCCTCTTTAACCCACTATCCTGATACAGTTTTCTAATTACCTAGCTCTAAGTCATTGCAAGTTAAGGGAATAGTATTAGTCATCCACCTTAGGTTACCTTTTATATCATTCCTACTTCAAGTGCAATCACATAAGATGGATGTTATGGGTGGCCGTGGTTGTCATGAGATTTAGTATAGTGACTTGGATCCGGGAGGATGATTCAAGATCATTAATATGATAGTATTTTGAGAGGGGATCAAAGATATCATCATATATTTTATCTAGGTTCATAGGTTATGGAGAATCAGGAGATACTGTGGTGGAATAAACATACAATTTCATCAAAGGACTTCTGACACCTTACCAATATAGGACTGCTAAATAGGGGCAACATTATAATAACTTTTGTGCTTTGATTTACCACTAAAACCATGCATAGAATTATTCTAATAAACTTTCCAAAAGACTATCCTATGAGTTTTGGGGAGTATAGATATGCAATCAAGGTCTCTAAAGGACTGCCCCCATGTGTCTAGCTCACTAAACTTCATCACAATACTATCTAGCTGACCCCAACCTGCTTGTGAGTAGCATTAATGAGTATCTTAAATCATTTGGACTAGAGTATTATTGCAAGAAAGGTTTTGAGTTCTCCTTAGAATTTCATCTAGTAATCACTGAGGGTATCAAGACCTAAAAAGTTCATAAAGCCATCCTATAAACAAATTGCAAGAAGAGGAATAGTCATGAGACTCTTAAAAGGTTACTTCAGGGGTTTTCATTGTAAGCAAGAGGTGAAAAGTTTGTAAAGTGGCTCAATGCTTGTGGGGACTATTATACTAATATGAATTGATGATGGATTGTCTTTAATGCAAGGTACAGTCATAAAGGATTGCACTAATGTAGGATCTTTGTCATGTTAATATAGGGGAATGTCACCCTTTGATCTTCAAGCCATGAGGGATGGTGAGTGAGTGTGGCTTAATAGGTTTCATTGAAGGTGAGGACAATCCAAGCTAGACACTTTGGATATTAACTCTTTCCTAGTCATCCCAATTGCTATAAGACTACAAGAACATTCAAATCATACACCAAAGAAAGCACTAAAATCCAATTGCCAACATTCTAGTGAATGAGCATTGAATGTGACCACATAAAGAAAAATCATACTATTCTTCAACAAATACCATCTCCTTGGTCCAAAAATTCAAAAGACCTAGAAAACACATCTCAATGCACATTTAGATGAATAGACACACTTCCAACTTTATTGTCTCATGGAATGCAATGATTGCAAGATATGCACGAAATGGATTTGTTGAAAAGAATTTAGAAAATTTTGAACAAGTAAAAGCAATTGGCACGTGTAAAGACAAATTCCACAACCTTTGCCAACATCCTCCCTATCTGTACACCAAAATAGAATGTTTGGAACAGCGTATGGATAGCCATCAAAGCATAAAGGATATAGGAAATTTGTCACATGTTGTAATTGCAGCTGCCCTTGTAGACATGTATGCAAAGTGTGGAAGCATAAACAAGGCATGTGAACTGTTTGGCATGATGCCCCAAAGAAATGTCACCTCATGAAGGCACATGAACTATATGGAAAGTGTGGAGGCATAGGTCCAAGGCGCATGAACTATTTGAAATGATGCCTCAAAGAAATGCACAGTCCCACAGAATGCAATGATTGCAAGATATGCACAAAATGGATTATTTGAAAATGATTTATAAACTTTCAAGCAAATGCAATTGGCACATGTAAAACCAAATTCCTATAACAATAATTGATCATCATATTAAATATTTAATATATGCTATTATATACATAATTTGTCATGAACATAACATTTAGCTTATATACAAAGCCATATAGGCATGTCCAAACAAATCCATACAAGCATATATTCAAAAATATACATCAGTAGTTCATACAAAAGTATGTATACAAAGCCATCTAGGCATACAAAAAAAATCCCAAAAACTAGTTTCCTATGGAATTTTATGAAATAATCGGCAACCCTTTCTTGACCATGGAGATGTAGAGCCAATCACTGACTCATCCTCTCTCTGTCATCGAGTAGACCTCTTCAACAGAAGTTGATCTAGCTCCACTTGTTAATACAATCAAAAAAATATGCACATTAATATATAACATAAAATATATAACATCACATATGTAATTGATCACTTATTACCACCTGATGATCACTCTCCATCATCTTGTCTTTCTCTACGTCCATACTTGGATGGACTAGAGTTGTGACCTCCTGTGAGAAGCATCAAGAAGCAAAATTGACTAAACATAAATATTATTTATGTACATCAAATGACATGAGATAAAACAAGAAATAGAAAATCATGGCATTTTTATGTTATTGGCTCATACCTCAGTCAAAAGATTTATAGACATCATGGCTATAGTAATGCCTATCTGCGCTGACTCACAAAGATTAGGAGGAGTCTCCACTATATTTAGCATTTGAAAATCAAGTTCAAGATTATTCAAACAAAATAAATACATAACATTATTTAAAAAATGCATAATGATTAGAAATGGTTAAATTTACCTCCGTAAAAGTGGTGGGTTGGCATCCAGGAGACCAAGGGAACTATGGAGGTGCCGGTGATTGTTGAAATCATCAAATTGTCACAAAATAATATTACTATTGACATATCTACAATAATTACAATTATGTGATAAATTACATACCTGCTGACTTGACCTACTCTCATAACCCACCAATGGATAGCTAACAATTGCAGGATGAAGACTTTGACCCTGGAATTTCATTGTGTAGATAATTGCATACATTATTTTTGACTTATAATATAGATAATCATATAAAATTAATTACAAATTTCAAATAACAATATACTAAGGGCTAAAGCAAGAAACTTGATCCACATGTAGGGGAAGTCGCGCGGGTAAAAAAAATACCGCCAAGAATGGGTACCCATTTTCAAAGAAATGGGTACCGTTTAGAACGGGCTCTCGAACCTAAACAAGTACCCGTTTAGTAACGCGCACCCGAGCCTAAACGGGTACCCGTTTAACTTCGGGTACGTGTTACTAAACAGGTACCCATTTTCAAAAAATTATATATTTTTAAAAAGGAGCCTTGCAGGCTCATTTTCTTCCATTCCAACCAACAACGATAGTGACAGCAGAAGCTTCAGAATGGGTATGCGCTGCTGAAGGCTAAATGAGCACAACACCAGAGATTTTTTTGCCCTCTCACCTCCTCCTACCACCTCATCACTACTGAGCTCCTCAAGGTTGGTTCTCTGCTAATTTTTAGCTTGTTTTAGATTTTTTTTTCTGATTGTAGGATTAAAATGAAAATTAGGGTTTTACTTGTTATTAGGGTTTTACTTGTTATTAGGGTTTTACTTGTTATTAGAGTTTTATGATTTTTTTGTGATTGTCTGTTACTGCAAACCCTAAAAAACCTAAACTATAAACCTTAAAAAACCAAATTATAAACCCTAAAACCATGTTGTACTGCAAACCCTAAAAACCTAAACTATAAACCCTAAAAAACCAAATTATAAACCTTGAAACCATGTTGTATTGCAAACTCTAAAAACCTAAACTATAAACCCTAAAAAATCAAATTATAAACCCTAAAACCATGTTGTACTGCAAACCCTAAAAACCTAAACTATAAACCCTAAAAAACCAAATTATAAAGATTTAATTTTGTGTGAGTATGATTCGAATGCATTCGACTTTTCAATGACTTCTAACAGGAACGTAATAACATTCAAAAGAAGCTTTATGAATTGAATTGTTGTGGTCAAACAAAATTTTATATTGAATTGACTTGAAATTCCAAACAAGCCACTCTTCCATCCTCCTAAAAATGCAAACTACTAATAAAAATATCTTATAATTACTTTACTATATATATCTTCATCATCATTTACTAGTATTCCATTTATGACCTCTATGTAACTGTTATTGCTTTTGAGGATCCCATAGTTTCATTTGAATCCCATGCCATGCCCATTGACTACACATTTCTCCATCTCTTAGATTCTCTCTGCTTTAAGCATTCTTTTCCTCCTATTAATTCCATTGCAACCACTTTCATTATCCACATTTCTATTATCATTATTCTTACTAGCATTATTTGTATTTATTACCTTATGATATGTAGAATTCCATGATTTGTCCATGCTTGTATTTCTCATCTCACTTTCCTAATATGAAATCCCACTTTTGATTCCTATAGGCTTGTAGGTGGATCTTTCATGTTTTCATTCATCAAGTGTTGAGTTCCAAAGAGTTAGCTTACCATGAGCCACATTGAAAAGAAATACATTCTTCAAAAGTTATTAACTCATCTGCATGCATACCCATCTATCATGTCATTACTAGCCTAGTCTAATCTTTAGTGATGAGCCCTTGCATATTACTCTAGTTGCATGGGGTTAGACCTAGGAGGTTGTTGCCCCTTGCCCCAAAGTGCAAATTTTTATGTTTCTTATGTGCCTTATTACTTTGGTAAACCCTACATTGACAAGTGATTGGAAATATTATAATAGAGAAATGGGAAGAAGACACTTGGCATGGGCTATCATGCACTTTTAAATTGTGATAAATAATTTGATAAATGATCAAAGGAAATAATCAATGATAGTTAAACAAACAAGACAATGGAAATAGAAATTGACACCGGATTAGACAAAAGTAAACTATAAATTCAAGGGTTTAGATGCACTTGTAGGAGATGGTTACCACTACAAATGGACTCAAAATAAACATTAACTAATAAATTTTTGGGTGTGTTTAGAATAGTTTACTAATAACTTCTCTATCTAGAAACCAATCAAGACAAAAAGTAGAAGATGGTGCAAAATAGTAAATATGTCACAATTGAGCTTAACTAAGCTAGAAGTAGGATAATAGAGAAATGGGAAGAATAGACTTGGCATGGGCTATCATGCACTTTTAAATTGTGAAAAATAATGTGATAAATGATCAAAGGAAATAATCAATGACAGTTAAACAAACAAGACAATGGAAATAGAAATTGACACCGGATTAGGAAAAAGTAAACTATAAATACAAGGGTTTAGATGCACTTGTAGGAGATGGTTACCACTACAAATAGACTCAAAATAAACATTAACTAATAAATTTTTGGGCGTGTTTAGAATAGTTTACTAATAACTTCTCTATCTAGAAACCAATCAAGACAAAAAGTAGAAGATGCTGCAAAATAGTAAAATATGTCACAATTGAGCTTAACTTAGAAGCTAGAAGTAGGATTAATAGAGAAATGGGAAGAATACACTTGGCATGGGCTATCATGCACTTTTAAATTTGGACTATATAAGGTGTCAAAATGTTTCCATTATAATTTTGAGAAAAATGATGATAGGACAAGGTTGTTAGGTAGAGTGACACCTTGGGTGTCACATGGCCCTCTCCTAGTACCTTGGTGTATGACTAGGACCTAGAAGGCAACCTTGTCCACTATGTGAAAATGATCTAAAAATTTAGACATAGCTTCATCTTGTGATTTTTTACATAACTTCCTCTTGGTAATTTGTGAGATATTTTTTCTAATTATTCCATATTTTTTCTATAAATACCAATTCTATAGTTCAGAAACCCTCTAAAAAATGGTTAAAGAGGACATTTGAAGTAGGAAGGAGAATATAAGAGAATATAATATTTTAGGGAAATGTTGGATTCATTTAAGGAGACATTGGTATGAAAAACTAAAGCTAGGTTTAAACCAAGGTTTGAAGGAGAAAGAGGGAATTTAGGAGATGGAAAAATAAGACTCGATGAAAAAAAGTAAAGGGGAATAATATGGATATAGAGAGGGCTAATATGGGAGAAGAAAAGAAATAATATGAAAGATACTTGATGAAAAATAAAGTAGAAATGAGAATCTAAAATGAAAATTTGAGGAAAGAAAATGGTTTAGAAAGAGGTAAGTCCAGAAGGAATGTGGGTTTAAAAAGGGAAGATAAAATGTATAATAGAGGAATAATGGAGTTAAAACCAACAAATATAGTAAACACTAACATTCCTACACTTATTCAAGAAAGATGGCTCCAAAATAGAAATCAAGTGGAAACTTCACAATTTTTCTATGTTCAAATGGGAAGAAGAAGGCCTATTTTATATATTTTCATACAAAAATAGAAGTCCAAATAATGTGATAAATGTTCAAAGGGTTAGATTTAATGTGATAAATGATCAGAGGAAATAATCAATGATAGTTAAACAAACAAGACAATGGAAATAGAAATTGACACCGGATTAGGAAAAAGTAAACTATAAATACAAGGGTTTACATGCACTTGTAGGAGATGGTTACCACTACAAATGGACTCAAAATAAACATTAACTAATAAATTTTTGGGTGTGTTTAGAATAGTTTACTAATACCTTCTCTATCTAGAAACTAATCACTTGACAAAAAGTAGAAGATGGTGCAAAATAGTAAAATATGTCACAATTGAGCTTAACTTAGAAGCTAGAAGTAGGATAATAGAGAAATGGGAAGAAAACACTTGGCATGGGATATCATGCACTTTTAAATTTGGACTATATAAGGTGTCAAAATGTTTCCATTATAATTTTGAGAAAAATGATGATAGGACAAGGTTGTTAGGTAGAGTGACACCTTGGGTGTCACATGGCCCTCTCCTAGTACCTTGGTGTATGACTAGGACCTAGAACCTGCAACCTTGTCCACTATGTGAAAATGATCTAAAAATTTAGACATAGCTTCATCTTGTGATTTTTTGCATAACTTTCTCTTGGTAATTTGTGAGATTTTTTCTAATTATTCCATATTTTATCTATAAATACCAATTCTATAGTTCAAAAACCCACTAAAAAATGGTTAAAGAGGAATGAAGTAGGAAGGAGAATATAATATTTTAGGGAAATGTTGGATTAATTTAAGGAGACATTGGTATGAGGCATCATCATTCGATCATATTATATGATCTAAACTTGTGCATGTTTAATTTTCAAGTATTACTTGCTCTCTAAATTCATGGATATTTTAAACTAAATCATTTATAGATATATTAGATTAAGTTTAAATTTATAGATATTTGTTTGTAAGTTTTCAATATGTATATATTTGTGAAATTATACATTTGTAAGTTTTTTTATATGAATACATATTTGGAAATTACAGGAGACATCTGATGGATGACCGGAGTCTAGATGAATTTTTAATAGATGACATTCTTTATGAAAACCCCCCACTCCCTCCACCTCAAAACCCCCCATCCCCTCTATCTCAAAACCCCCCACCCCCTCCATTTCATGAGGCCCAATTGCAGCAAAACATTAATGAAAATATTAATGCAATTGAGGAGAACATTAATTTGATTAATAATCAACCTCACTTGATGCCTCCTCATGTGGTTCGATTTGCATCTTCGATGCAAACCATTATTGATTCTGTTAGGTCTATCGATGCAGACCTAAATAGAGTTCAGCTTTGGCGGGAGGAGAGGAGGCAATTCTATGTGGATGGTCTTTCATATAAAGACATCCATGACCTCCACATAACAAAACAAACATTAGCCCCATTTTTTCGTCACCCAAAAACTAATCAACCTATAGCTGCAACAAAAAAAAGAATATCAATTAAGTGGTGTACGCATGAGGGGATTTTGAGACATTTTTGGGATCGGTGGTGGATGGTGTTTGATCACCCACCACATGCTAATTGTGAGGTACTGCTATATTTTTTGAGAAAATTATGGGTGGAGTTTCAATTGGGTCAAAAACCCAATTATTTTGATATGAGAGAATTTCAGGGTGTTGGTCATGGCATGCCACAACACGGACCAGGGGCATGAGTTGACCCCAATCAACTTGTTCCTCCTGTTCCTATGGTTGCTCCTGTTTTGCCCACAATTCCTACACCTATTCAACAACAGGCAGTTTTATCGACATTAGGAGCATTGAGTAGACTCTCAGGCAATCTCACCGAACAAGCTACCCACATGGCAGCTGAATTTAGTGGTGGAGAGCATCATGGAGGAGTTGATGCATCTCATCATAGAGCCTCAGGCATGTCAGGGGCACATTTGTGTACAAATTGCAATCAACTATGTTATGGTCCTGCTCCTACATCCACATCAGATGCAGCTACAACAGGAGTGGAGTCATACTTGGATCTACTATATTCGGATGATAATCCTACACAGGTACATTGACCACATTTTATTAAATATTTCAAGTGCATAATTTGAATGTAGATCAAAATTTATATAAATAATTTAATGAATTAATATATAATTGTGAACTATTTGTTGTACAGATCTCAAGTCGCTCTAAGGCCACATCACGATTTGATACATTGAGTTTTACATCGACAGCTGTAGAGATTGGCACACCTTATGGGGTAAACCAATTTATCTTAACCCTAAAACCATATGTATCTAATTCTAGTTTAAATTTTCTTCTTGAAACTTATCAATATTATATTTTAAATTAACAAGTGTATAAATAAATAAATAACTATGTGTACATGTATGTGAAACACTACTATTGCAGCGAGGCTTAGGTCATGTGGCAGTTCCCATGTCTGACCGACCACATGGCTCAGGTGTTTCTTCCACTGATCCTCCATCATCAGCTATTATGCCTGAGTATTCCCTGGTGTGTGTTTTAAAAAATTGTACTAAATTTGTACTAAATTTCTTTTTTGAGTTTATATAAATTTATATATGCACCCATATATATGTAAGTGCAGGATGATAGGAGTGAGACTATTGGTCAAGTTGCTAGTCAGGGACAAATTCATGAGCCATCTACACATTTTGAGGTCCTAAACTTTACTAAATTTGCTATGTGCAATTTCTAGGTCTTTATATGCTAAATAAATTCTAACTTATTTCAAACTTGCTTTATTTGAAATTCTAGCAATTAGCAGGTCAAACTTTTGGTCAAGAAGATGAAACAATTATACCACTTACACAACAAAATGTGGGAGTACATGAGCATGATTGCATGGTAATTTAAATGTACACTTTAAAGCCTACATTTAAATATTTAATTTCATGTCATTTTAAAAATTTTTAAATCTGATTGCAAGTTTCTCTCTTGTGTACATCATGAGGTAGATCCATCTATTTCATGAGGAAGAAAAAGGCCTCTTTCAAATTTGAACTTGAGTGATGATCATCCTTGACATAGAGTTTTATTTCATAGACTGAACTGTATGATGTGCACATTATTTTTTATATATGTCGTGCCAGGACTTTGACTATATATGTCGAACTTGGTATTACATGTACTTCTAGATATATTTCAGTATTTCATGAACTGTGATTTGTACTTATTTATATGCTGATGATGAGTAGATGTTTTAAAGTACACATTTCATGGGTCCTACCTATATTTTATAGTATTCCATGGACTTATCTAGACAGATCTACATGTATATATTATTGAGTATATATGCTTGAATGCATTTTAGTATGCTAGATAATATGTTAAATATGCTTCATTGTTCACTTCTAGATTATAAATTATTTAATTGAGACATGTTAGAAGATTTCTCTCTACTACATTTTTTAATTTTTAAGAAGTGATTATGCATTATGGTTCAATAGTTCTTCTTGAAATAGTGAACAATCTATTAATTGCCTCACAAACCTAAATTAAGTTAATTTACATAGTGGAATAGATAGGTAAATGGTGTTACAATTATCTAATAGATAAATTTAGGGCACTTTATAACAAGGTAATTTACCTAGGATAAACCTACAAAATCATGATAAAATGATAAGGATGTTAGACTCACTTTGGCAGTATTCAATTCTTGTAGAGAAACTAACTCTTTTAAAGAAGAAACTAGAAGGAAATTCAAATCTTATCCACACAATATAAGCTACAAAAAAATTTATCACAATTTGAAATTATTCAAGAAGTAGCATTCAATTCTTGTAGAGAAACTAACTCTTTTAAAGAAGAAACTAGAAGGAAATTCATTTGAATCTTATCCACACAATATAAGCTACAAAAAAATTTATCACAATTTGAAATTATTCAAGAAGTAGCATTCAATTCTTGTAGAGAAACTAACTCTTTTAAAGAAGAAACTAGAAGGAAATTCATTTGAATCTTATCCACACAATATAAGCTACAAAAAAATTTATCACAATTTGAAATTATTCAAGAAGTAGTATTCAATTCTTGTAGAGAAACTAACTCTTTTAAAGAAGAAACTAGAAGGAAATTCAAATCTTATCCACACAATATAAGCCACAAAAAAATTTATCACAGTTTGAAATTATTCAATCTAAGTAGCATTCAATTCTTGTAGAGAAACAAACTCTTTTAAAGAAGAAACTAGAAGGAAATTCAAATCTTATCCACACAATATAAGCTACAAAAAAATTTATTGTAAACAATTTGAAATTATTCAAGAAGTAACATAATTTCTCAAGCGAGGGTTGTGGTGATCAGAAACTTAGCACTTGCAATTAATACATCTTACAAAAATCCACTTTCAATTATGCTTTGATGGATTCTCATATGTACATGTGAATTTATCTAATGTGTAGATAATTTTTTCCAATTTTTGAATAGATAGTATATATACCTTATCAAGGCCCCTTCATTTTTCCTATTTTTGACAATCCATTTTCCGCTCTTTCCAGAACTTCCAGTTTCATGTGTTTAGCTTTAGTAGCCTTCTCCAAGTGATCTCCTCTTGTATTTATACATTCTCTTGAGATCTTCTCTTTTATACCTTATTGGTTGACAATGTTGGTGCATTAAGCGGGCTTATAATGATTACTTAGAATGTTTCTAGTGCTAGGGAATTATTAGATTTTTGAGATTCCTTTTGCTATATGTAGATTCTTGTCTTGGTTTGATTGGCCATTCTCTTAGTAGTTCTATCGAGTGGGTATTAGGGATTATCTTGAAGTTCTTAGTAACATTTTTGATTGGTCATGAAGGCAAGTGGCTATTAAAGGGATTGTTATGACAATCATATGGGTGTTTGGATGACCACTTAGGCATTTTACAATCCTCTCTTGTTTCATTAGGACAATCCTATAATTGGTTTGGTAGCCTCTTATGAATTTCATGAAGGCCACTTATTGCCATAAATACATGTCTATCTAACTCTAGCAAATGACCATTTAGAATGATATCAGATCATCAATCACTGTGAAAACCTCTTGACTAACATGATTACTTTATTGTTTCATGAGTGCCCTATTTGTTTCATGACTATCCTAAATTTGTTTTATTATAGTCATATGGATTTTTGCAATGGACTTAGATCATATAACCTCATTATTACTGATTTTTAGATTTGAATTGCTCTTATGAGAACATCTCAATGATTTATGATAGTCTAGATTAGATACATGGAAATAATCTTCATGCATGATAATCTTCTATTTGCTATGACAATGAGTAACCTTTATGGTAGTCATTTAGTTTGAAATAATGACTATTTAATACCTTACCTATGCATGATAACCCTCATTATTACCTTAGCAGTCGTAAATAACTCTACAACACCAATGACTACACCTAGGTAATATGATAGCACGGTCCCATATTTATTAGTGATAGCATTAGACTATTCAAGACAATGATGGAAGGATATAGAGGAGCACCATGGCATTCATAGAGGTGATATTAAACCATGTTTCAAGTATGCAAACTATCCTAGGACTATTTCCCTTTAACTATCATGACACTACTTTTCAACTTTTGTGCATTTAAATAATATAAAATAAATGCTAAATCAACACATCTCAAAACATAGCTAAAGTGGGTACAAAAATGATAGGAAAAATACAAACTATATACTTATTGAACCTCAACACTAATATCATTTGTGGCAATCATAAAATAATATTCAATCCGTGAAAATTAAATGCATAGATCATAAAAAGAGTCTCAAAACAAAAAATAGGTCCATTATTGAACATATGATTATATCTATCCAATTAGCTTATAGGTCCATGTTATTAGTTTGACATGACTACAAAATTGATCTACCATTTACATTATGATGAAATCTTGTAGTGGCAATCATGGAAAAATCTACTTGTTGGATACACCTGCAAGAAATAATGAATGTAAATGAGAATGAAAGAATATGTACCAAAAACACAAAATATTAATGCAATATGTAACTAAATAACACAAAAGAGGATGTAAGACGATGGATTAAGGGGAGCTAAGAGGATGTCTTAAGGGGATACATAAGAGGATGGATTTAGGGGATGTATAAGAGGATTAATTAAAAGGGGAGCTAGAAGAGGATGTCTTAAGGGGATACAAAAGATGATAGTTCACTTGGAGAGATGTACACGAGTCAATTTACAAAGTATAAGATAAAACTTGATGGCTTAAGGGGATGTAAGAGGATGGCTTAAGGGGAGCTAAGAGGATGAATTAAGGGGATGTACAAGTTGGTGTCTTTAGAGGATGGATGATAAATATTTGAGTATATATATATGTAATTACCTAATTTGCGTTCACTTTTAGTTGAAGACTACAAAATTGACCTCACATACTTGTATGGTGAAAACTTCTATTGACAATCATGCAAATTTGATTATTTGTCTAGGGTACACCTGCAAAAAGTAATGTTCAAATGTACAAGTATAATTAACTATATATTTACATGAGTCGATACAAAATTTAAGACAAAGGGAATAATATAGAAGCTGAAATGAGAATGAAAGAATTTATATACCAAAAAGACAAAACATTGATGCATTATGTAGTTCTAGATAACATGTTGAATGTGAAAGCCATAATGTAACTATATACAATTACCTAATTTGCATTCACTTTTAGTTGAAGACTACAAAATTGACCTCACATACTTGTATGGTGAAAACTTCTATTGACAATCATGCAAATTTGACTACTTGTCTAGGGTACACCTACAAAAAGTAATGTTCAAATGTACAAGTAAATTAACTATATATTTACATGAGTCGATACAAAATTTAAGACAAGGAGAATAATATAGAAGCTAAAATGAGAATGAAAGAATTTATATACCAAAAAGACAAAACATTGATGCATTATGTAGTTCTAGATAACATGTTGAATGTGAAAGCCATAATGTAAGTATATACAATTACCTAATTTCTGTTCACTTGTAGTTGAAGAATACAAAATTGACCTCACATACTTGTATGGTGAAAACTTCTATTGACAATCATGCAAATTTGACTAATGTTCAAATGTACAAGTAAATTAACTATATATTTACATGAGTCGATACAAAATTTAAGACAAGGGGAATAATATAGAAGCTGAAATGAGAATGAAAGAATTTAGGGGATGTAAGAGTATGGTTTACATACCTAAAAATTTATTCCATTGTATCATCTGCATCCTCATTTTTTTGTAATGCATCTATAATTGACTCATGTTCTTCCATCGAAAGTGTCCATAACTGTTTATTAGAAGGTTTGCCTTGATATCTAACTAGTTTTATATTTGTTACCACAACCAAATGTGAGTAGTGTATGATCTTCTTATGTGTTTCATAATCTTCAAATGCAGGCAAACCATTCCTTCTTATTAGATATTTTCATAGCCAAGTGCCAACAACAACCACAGAACCTATTGGATACTCCATGTTATCATCATCTACTCTAAGATGTAACAACTTTTGTTGTCTCAACACATCGAGCCAACCAATACTTAGTTTCCTCTTCATTACCATCAGGTGCAACAACAGCATACACATGTCCTACAAAAAAAATATGTAATTCAATAAAGTGTGACATGTATCTAAATCACATAAATTTGTGCATGCATACATATATAATTAATCATATATAGATGTACAAAAAAATGACAATAAAAAAAATTGAAAACAAAAGTACCTTCTTGTACAAAGTCTGAAACACGATCATAGTCATCTGATGCAAACATTTGATTATCATCTTCAATTGTTGTTTCAAGTTGATCTTGTGTTTCTATAGGTGTCAAGGATCTTTGTTTCCATTCTTCAACCCATTCTATATTTTCATATGCGCCCCAATCACCTGTAATACAAAATTGACAAAAACATGCAAGCTCCCTAGTCCATATAGTCCATGTGCTTGCATTTGAACTCTTAAATGAATGCTATTTTGTTGATCCAGTTATTGTCTCACAATCAAGTCAAGTAGGAATATTCTCTTCTTCAACTAACCAAAAGAATCATCGAATTGTAGAGTTCTGACTTGATCCCGTAGATAATTTTTCATTACACCAATCCACAATTACACGTGCATCTCTAAATTAGTTGTATCCTCAAATTTTAGTTGCTCTCTAGCAAGAGCTCTTTTCACACATGCTCCAGCTCCATCATGTTCTCCTTTACCATGTCCAGCTTCAAAAAAACTCCACATATGTTGGATATTGATTTCTTTGTGAGCCCTACATAGCCAATAAAATATTCTTGCATTTTTGAATTGCCCTGTACAATTATCTGACCATATGAAATGTTGTGCCATCTGGATTCCTCTTTCTTTTAAACTTTCATAAAATTTTGTGAAATAATATTGCAGAAACACTTAAGAGTGTAACCGGTTATCACTCAAATAGAAATGATACTCCCTCAAAATTTTTCTATTATCTTCTGTACTATCATCTGCATGTCTATATAAAATATGAACAAATATGGCCACTTGCACTGAATTATAATACTGAGATTGAATTTCCTCTTGTGGAGCAAGAGTATAGTTTTCTGCAAAGTCAACCACTGATAGGATAGTTCCAATTGGAAAGGTGTTTTTACATGAACAGAATTGTCCATCAAGCCACCGAGCATATTAGGAGTGTTTGACATATTTGGATACAATATTATCCTTAAAATCTTTGATGAATGCATGCACATAAATTTTTTTAGTGACTAACTCACAACGCTTTCCAATTTTTCCATCCTTTAAAGAATATTCAACATTCTTGAATATTTTCACATCCACTAATTGTTGTCTAAATTCATGTGAAATATTTTCATGCCTACATTCTCCTAACAATGAAAAGTTGCCACATCTATTGCATTGTCCAGAAATACATGCTTTTGAATAAAATAAGTATCCAGTAGATGTTTTACAAAACAAACCTGCTACAAACGCCTTAATTGTTTGAGGTGTCATATTAATACCACATTCCTGCATAATTTCATCAGTATGCAAAGTAGAACGTATATATCAAAAAACATTATAATAATAACAAAATTGCACATGAGTTTTACAACAACAAGAGATTCGTTGTTTATTAATTTTCACATACCAAGGTTTACATTTCTCAAAAGATCTTTGGCTTATGGTAATATTAAATGGTTCTAACACTAAATCATCTAAGAATTTTTTATATAATTCAGTTTGAGTCATGTCTAATAGATGTTTTGGATGAGGATCACGAATTTTAGACCCCACTCGTAATTTTAAAACATCTCTAACATTAGATGATACCCTTGTATTATCATGCCAATATTTTTCAATTAAAGATTTGATTTCACTATTTAATTTCATGTCATAACTTGGGAGTCTACCACAAAAACTCCAACATTGGTTAATTGGATCTTTTTCAATATATTCTCTTCTCTTTGCTGCTCTTCTTAAAGTTTTAGGATTTATCTTTAGAATTTCACTTGTCTTACTTATCATTCTTTTATTATAAGATGATTTACTGACTAACGCAGTTGTTATAGCTCTTTGTGCTGCATTGCTATCTTTAGAACGACTCTTTTTACCAACAGAATCAATAGCATTAGCAACACTAGATAAAACTTGTTTCATTGATTCATCTTTTTTTTTAGGTTTTACAAAGATGCCTAACTTTTTCATTACTTTTCACAATTTCCACATCTTCATCAATTGCATCATAAGTTGACATTGAAATCCAAGACTTTTTCTATAAATTTTTTTTTTATATAATCTATTTGCATGAGTTCTCATTTGCCTCCAAGAAATCTTACCAGGAAGATTATCTAAGACACTTCTTTCAATCTCAAATAAAACATTTTCATTTTCACTCCTAAAAGGGATATCATTCTCATTGATATCATCAATAGGTGGGTTTGAAGACATACCTGGATTTGTTTCTATAGTCGTATTTTCTATATCATTGAAAGTTAGCTCCAAAGACACACCTGGATTTGTTTCTATAGTCGTGTTTTCTATATCATTGAAAGTTAGCTCCAAAGACACACCTGGATTTGTTTCTATAGTCGTGTTTTCCATATCATTGAAAGCTGGCTTTGAAGACATACCTGGATTTGTTTGTAAAGTCACATTTTCCATATCTTCGAAAGTTGGGTTTGAAGACATACATGCATTTGTTTCTATAGACACATTTTCTTCCAAATTCACCATTTCCACATTTGCATCATTTACATTCATCCCATCATTTATACTCTCTTGAATGTCTTTCTCTTCAATACTCATGGAACTAGATGCTTCAATATTCTTCATCTCTTGAATCCTTGCTCTTCTATCTCTTTGCCTTTTTGCTTCCTTCTCTCTATTTGCTCCAATTTCTTGAGGTGTCATTACCCTCCTTTGTTTTTTTCTTTGACGTTGATTTGATCCCATGATTACCAAACCCTCTTGATAAAATAACAATTGATACTTAATCCCATTTTATAATTGATGTCCTTATTTGAAATTTTGAAGTAGAATTAGATGTAGATCCTTTGTTCCATATATTTTGAAGTAAAAGGTAGATGTAAAAACAAAAACCTTCTTTCTTTATTCCTCTTGAAAATAGCTCATGCACTTGATTTCACTTCAGAATTGTTCATATGATTGACTGCTTTCAAAATCTGAATAGAATATGACTTGTCAAGAGATTCCACAAAACACTTGTAAGTAAAAAATGTAGAAATTCTCACTATCACGCCATATTGATTAGACTTGCAAGTTGCAGGGATACAATAATAGTACGTTTTTCCCTAATATGGGAAATAACGGGTATAATAGAAACGGGTACTCGTTATTAAAAACATAACGGGTACCCGTTATTAAAAACATAACTGGTACTCGTTATGTAACGCGTACCCATTTTATAACGGGTACCTATTATTTGAAATTAGAAATCTCCGCCTGCCTTTTCCCTTCCCTTTGCTTGGGTTTTAGGCTCCGGATAGGCATGGTTGACCGACCTTGAGCCTTGGACCTGCAAATTTTTTTCTAAGTACAGAACAAGTAGAAACACTGAGTTTACCTATATGGCCAAGGACCTTCTTTTCTAAATTTTTTTACGAAATGAAAACCTATTACAGATGACATTGTCTAGTTTTCAAATATGTAATTCTTTTGGTTATTAGACATGTTTTTCTATTTATTATTTAATTTATGAGCAAACTAGTCCAAAAACTTAAAATGACAGGTGTTTGTATTTTTTTAATAACTTTTAATTTTTAATTTTTTTTTTTAAAAAATTATATGTCATCAATCTACACATCATTCTTTACACAATGAATTTTTTTTTTAATTTTATAATTTTTTTTGCTCAAATTATGTTGGCCATACACAAGGGGTTTTCAAAAGTAGCAATTAGGCCTAATAAAAAATTAATAAAAAAAATTATTTGGAAAAAAATTATAAAAAAATATCCTCATCAAACTTCACTGTACTACACATCTTTTCTCAAAAGTATTTTAAAAAATAATTTTATTTAGGTCAAATTATGTTGGTCGTACACGTGCATGGTATGGTTAAAAAAGTGACTTTTAAATAGTGGTTTTTAGAAATACCTATTGAAAATCAATTTGTATCATCTGGGTATTAAAAAAAATTACATATTTCAAAACTAGACTTCGAGTACAACATTTTATATTTAGTGGCTTTATTAAAGATTCCATCTCTAAGTGCTTCAAATTTTAAGGTCAAATGTGACAAATTCTAAAAAACAGGGAAAATACTTCCACTTTTTGGCCAAAAAGTGGACCCAACTTCTTGCACTGACCCCTAAATCAAGATGAAACTTGTAACAAATTACCTGAGAGTCAATACCAAATGTATGTTGTAAGAGATTGTCACTGAGAATAAGTTCATCCAATATGTCCTTCCCCTGTGTCACAGCATCTTGCCCCTGCATCGCAGCATCCTACCAAGTCTTGTTGTGCCTCTTGCATCCCATAATCACATAGGTTCCCACATGAACTGCACAAATGTGGCGACACATGACGCCTACTACTCTCACCCTCATCGGCCTAGGTAAGATCATTGGCATGCTATGATAGAGTTTGGGTGAGAGTAGTCAATGAATGTAATGTCTCCACCTCAACACTCTCCTTCAAAGCCAAAGGGAGTGACTTACATTCTAGCCTTGCTCGGGGTACAAGCACACGGTTTTGGTCTCGCTGAGCCCCGGGTCTATCTTGGGCAGATCCACCACCTCTACCCTAGAACTCATGAATGTCAAAATAATTCAAAATCTTGTTGAGGACGAACTCACAATAGAGTTTCCTCAAGAAATATTATGGTACCTCATCATTATTGCATGGACGCTCATCGAAGACCATGTACCATCTATCTGAAAAGTTTTAGGATATTTCTTCATTCCTACACCAATGTATAGGAAATTGTTTGCAACTTTCTTCTAATCTTTGGCCAGTTTTGGGATTAATAAAGTGTGCACATAATTAAGACTTTGTAATTTTTTTATTCTTGACTTGTTCATATGACAACTTGTCGGCATAATATTGTCGACACCTCTCCCTATAGTCTTGGAATTCGATGATTTGTTTTGTCATCGAATCCATGTGGGAAACAATCTCCTCTAGTGATTTTACAAGTGCCCTCCTACGATCAGTGGTTCCACTTGGATTGTTTAGGGTTTGAATAATAGTTTGAAGATGTTTCTTGTTTTCTTCTATTAACCCTAGGTAGTGTTCTTGATTATCCCTTACATTAAGAGGAGGTGAAGGTGGGTTTTGAGGGTTTAGAGGGTTTTGGGGGTTGTTTTCACCCTCCTTAGCTGGATTTAGGTTTTCTCTTTCCCCAATAACTATAAATGCAATATAAAAACAAATCAAACATTGCAAAACTCAAAAATTGTTCTCAAACTAACAAAATCAGTCAAATGCTAGCTTCTTCCTATGCTAGAGCCTCCAAATTTGCATGACAAGGTCTTTGGCGGTGAGGTGGCATTGTGAATTTGTTGTTTTCTCTATTACAATTGATTGAATAGCCTTTTCTTTAATGCGATCACACTTTTACTTGTTTTCTTTGCTGCTAAGCTTGCAATGGTTGCGGCTGAGTGAGGAGAAATGGGTTTTTTTTTTCATTTATACAAAGCAACCGGTCTTGGCGGTGTTAGAGAGAGGGATTGCGTTTTGCTTTAATTTTGGAGATGGTGGCAACTTTTTGGTCCCCCATCTCTTTGCATTTACCCATCAAGTTAAGCTCAAGTTGTTTACCAACTTTTACACTAAAACTTGCCACTTGTACACTATTAATTGTATTAGGGACAACCTTGTCAAAATAAATTCTAAACAAAACAGACAAGTGTAGGTATACACTTTTCACCATTACAACATTTGATGCAACGTAAATTACCTTAGAATAGCCAAATGTGTTTAAGATAATAGCTAACCATGAGACATGTATAAACTATAATATAATAGTTGATTGATTAAATTGATATCTAAATTATATTTAAAATAACAACCAATTTTAGACCACATGATCATGATTATTTAAGTCATGAGAGGGTTAACATGATTAATATTTTGATGTACACTATGCTCCACTATTGGGATCCTCCTGTTTGATGTAAGGATCCTCTTGTTTGGTGTAAGTCATTTGAAACATTGTGTGAATGACACCTATGCATATCCATACCCATTTCCCCTTGACCTATGTCCAAGATATTAAGTTACCTAATTCTCCATCCGCTATGGTCAATAACATATGTGGAATGACCAAATTAATAACAAAACATACAATAATGGCATTGCCATTGGTGGGCTACTTCTATACCAATCCAATCCATTGACATTAACATAAATGAGTCAATGTGGATGGCAGAAGAAGTGTAGAAGCACACACACAATTATCAAAATTTTCCCCCAAAGCTGTCCCATTTCGTACTCTTTGGCTTTCTTTGAATCTTTTGGACTTTCTTTCGCATGTTATTCCAATCAATTTCTTTGTTTCAACGCTATTTGCATTAAGCATAATAATTTGATAGGAGAAAGCTTTAAGTAGAATAGTCTAATCTTTTGAGTTTTGAGACTTTCTGTGTTACTGGTTAGAAAATTTGATCTTTACTTGGCCAAAGATGGTTCAATAGGAACCTAATGGAAATGAAAGACGATGCAAAAACTTGTACTTTTAGTTGTGAGAGGTGGACCACCACTCACACTTTGTAAGGGAAATCATGTGGTCTTTGTAAGGAAAGAATCTTGTTCAAGTTGCAACCACCATCACTACAATGCATATCCCATCACACAAGCCTTGATGGATTATAATCCTCAAGACAATACAAAATATTGTACTTGTAGATGTGAGAGGTGGACCTCCCACTTTGTAAGGTAAAACATGTAATTTTAGTAAGGAAAGAATCTTGTGCAAGTTGCAACCACCACCATCACAATGCATATCCCATCACACAAGTCTTGATCAATTACAAACCTCAAGACAATGCAAAATCTTGTACTAGTAGATGTGAGAGGTGGACCTCCAACTTTGTAAGGGAAAGCATGCAGTCTTAGTAACGAAAGAATCTTGTGCAAGTTGCAACCACTGCCATCATAATGCATATCCCATCACACAAGCCTTTCTCACTTACAACCTTCAAGACAATGTAAACTCTTGTACTTGTAGATCAATAAATTTGATGCAACCTAAAATATAAATACAATACATTTTCATGTGCAAACATTTTTCACCATTACAAAATTTGATGCAACCTAAAATACCTAAAGATAGCCAAATGTGGTTGAGAGAATAGCTAATTATAAGACATATATAAACTAGCAATCACACCTTAGTGTACAATGAGTACACCAAGATAGCATGTAGATAAAAGTAAAAAGTAATTTATTAAGAAGAGAGCATACAGTTTTGGTGATGGTGAATGGTTGTTGTCCATCCATTAGTAGAATTGAAAGAATGTAGTGATATGTATTGTTGAGATATTTTTGAAAACACAAAATCATTGCCCATCATGGGATTACAAAACTAAACTTAATTGCATAAACATAGTGGGAAAAAGTGTTTGAATGTGTGATAGACTTGGGGCTATGGTTAAGAATTATAATGGAAAACCCTACATGAAAGCTTAGGCTATGGTAATTTTAGAATGTAAAAAGTGGAGCTTGGTATGAAATGGCACTTTACAAAAATAGAGAGAGAGAGAGAGAGAGAGAGAGAGAGAGAGAGAGAGATAAAAGAAAAAATAGAGTGACTCTCTCTCTCTCCCCCTCTTCCTCTATATTTCTTATCTCTATCTCTATCTCTAAATATCTCTATCCCTATATCCCTCTCTATCTTTCTATCTATTTACCTCTCTCAAGATCTTTTTGCCTCTCATTCTCACTTTGTCTTCCCCTCTCTCTCTCTTACTCTTCCTCTATATGTTGATAATTGTTCTAGATTTTTTCATCATCAGTGTCTATCAATGGATCTAGAGATGTGCGATGCAAATTCCATAGATAGTAGCTATTTGAAATTCTTTCCCAATGGGTTGTAATATCTTGCTCTAATGAACCAATATCTTTGTGAATGTTTATGAATGGTTGATATAGAAACTATGCATGGGTATGACAGATTCTATACATGTGGAAGGAGTTATATCATTGATGAGTTGTGGAGGCATATTTTGAAAAGGTTTGTGGAGCTAGTGTATTTTGTGTTAGCTTCTTTTATATGACCATTGGTGATAAAGTAAAGACTATTAGAGTGAACAAAATGGTAGAAATCATCAACAATTCACTCCAATAGAATGCTTGAAAATATTGATCATTTGTTAATGGGATGAAACCCTAGAGGATTGCAGAAAATCAAATTTCATAAAAAAAAAACTTAGATCTAGAAAAGGATTATTATGAAACCCATCACAAGAAACCATTGTAGAAGATAAAGCTAAAAGAAAGTATGTCTTATAAATGTTTGTCTGTAGAAAATAAATATATAATTTTTTGTTTACCACAACATGGTAAAAGATTGGTTGGATTTGGAGTTCTAGATCACCTTGTGGGTTGGTAGTGGAAGATTAAAGAGTTTGAGCAAGGTCCACCATACTTTTACTTTAAATAGTGTTTAGTATGCCAAAGGGTAACTAAAATTTATGGATTCAAAGTACTTTTTAGTTTCAAGTAGAAATCATGGCTACATGTATACTCTTCATATGAATAATTATTTTTAGGTTTACTATTAGGTTGTGTCTTTCTAATTTAGTCTTCATGAATGTTTTAGTTCAAAACTTTTCTAAGAGTTAATGAGATAAACTTTGCTATTCTATTTCATTAGGTTTTGTTCCCTGATTTATTTTCCAATTCATTTTCTTATTTGTTGTTGTTTATGATTGGTTGAAACTCATAAAGGTGCATAGTAAAGCTTTGCCAAGGTTGAGTTCCTAGTTGATGGGATTGATAGAAAGCTAAATGATGCTCTTTTTAAATTCCAAGGGTTTGTTTCATTGATAGGCTTGGATTACATGTGATATCACAATGAGAGCTTAAATAACATAGAATGTAGTGGGATGTGTTACACAGTCCATCTACATGTAAAAGACTTGTGATTTTTGAAGCATTCTATGGGCTTTATTCCCATTCTCAACATCAAGTGAGGTATATACTCTTCAAACTATAAATGGAAGTAGTTGTCATGTCTCAAAAAATATTTTTGATAAATTATTATTAATCTATTCATGGTGCCAAATGGAAGTTATAGTCATGGCACATGTAGTTTATTTATTTACATTATTAAGGTATTTATTCATGACTGTAAAAGAAAATAAATTTTAGATGTTTATATTAATAAATATATGAATAAGACCAATGTATTAGAATATATGTGTATAAGGATTAGGAATTAAATTGAGGAATGTGTGTATAGGGATAGTAAAGGCTAGGGGAACGATCCCAACTTTACACGAGATTCTGCCATTTGTCAATATTATGTACACATATCAAAATTATTTCCTCAAAATAGGCATAATGTAATGCCCCACTATGCAACCCTAGAGATAAGACAACTATAGCAGTAAAAAGGTGAATTTTTTTTTTTTTAAAAAGGAATTAACGGTACAAATTATGACATGGTCTATTCAAGCAAGTTAACTAATATCTCTAGGGACAACATGACCGCATTATTAAAATTATGACACATTCAACCGTATACAGAAACTCATTACTATACATGAATGTGATGAGAATAATCATGGTTTGTTCTATGTCTAAATACATTAGTTGAACACATACACACACACTTTTAGTAATGCTTATCTCAGACAATATTGATAGATAACAGTAATAATCATAATAGCGTGATAGATACAATTTACAAATCTTAATTAGTAAGTTCAGATTACATAATAGAGTATATCACATTCATCGTAATTGAACTGTTAGATACAATATATCAAATTTAAATTAAACATATGTATACACATTTACCCTGGTGCCAGATGATCATCCTTACGCCAATTGGAAAGGTGCTTCTTTAGCTCCTGAGTCCTGCACGGCTAAAGGCCTCATACTACACATCTAAAGAAACATTAGTCCTGCATAGATATTAAATACACAAAAATCAATTGCATAAAATGGCATCCCTAGGGCCCTAAGGGGGCCGACCTAATGTCTCGGGGGCTCATCCACAATGGCCTTGCCTACGTATGCGTAGTGCAGAGACTCCGTAGTTCAGGACATAAATGGTATCACACAATGGGGATAACATCAAGAACTTATAAGGAAGGCATCATACTCCATAAATATCTATCTTCATCTAAATAACTTCTTCTAATATGTAATTTAGTCTTCTTTTCTACAAGATTAATTTCTCCCAACCCAACCATTCTCACATAAATCTCACTAGCTCCCTCATGATCCAATTCACATTAATTAAGGTTCCTAGGTTTACCTCGGTAAAAACTTTGAAATTCAAGATAATATAATAAGGATTTGCAAGCAATTGGATTGGTTTCCAACACATGTAAAACTATTTAATCTAAAAGCAATAATGTTTCTGAATAAATTCATGAATTAATTAAACATCAATAATTCCACAATCACCATTGTTAGCTCTTTACCAAAAAGATCTAATTTCCATAAACAATGTAAGCCATGAAATAATTAATCACATTAGGTATTAATAAATCTAATTCAACATTACCACACATGGCCTACCACTAACACTATATTATTTTTCTATAAAACATTAATATCTCAAGGCTTGCCAACGTATCACAGTTGCAATATAACATTAATACTTCCATTTAAACATTCTGATCTAGACTCAAACTTTATTTCTACCATTATTTGAATGTATGAACATATTTTCTACACCAAAAATGAACTAAATCTAAAATGATGAGTCACTACTCCTAATGTATTTGAAAAGTAACTTATTCACTTCCTAAAATTAAGAAAACAAGTAAAAGATAATAACAACTAAGTAAGATCATAAGCCACCCATATTAAACATAACACATTTTCTTTCTACTCAACTTTTAAACTCACAAACCAGACTTATCTCTAATTTAGTAAACCAGATTTTCCCATGAGTCTATCTCTAATTGATTTATATCCTAAGACATAAAACTGACAATAATAATATTATTTATTCAAGTGATGTTTTGCTTACAAGAAATAATTGTATTTTTTTTTATTTTATTTGCCACATCAAGCTAAGGTATTAATTTTGACAAACAATCATTGTTAAAATCTACTGTGGTAAGAGGAGTTGTTTATATTCTAATGAATTATAAGAAATTAATATAACCATAACCTTCAACTAGAAGATCCTTCATTAAGATATTACAACAGAGTTTACTTAACTAATAAATTTGCATCTCCACGTAAAACCTATGATATTTTATAATTTTCTACTTAATACATATTTCTTATTTTAATATATTCAACCTTTATAAGCTATATTCAATTTAATAAAGAACATGGCAAAAAATTAAATTCATAACAGATATATAAACATGTTCTTTCAAAAGAATCATTTTATTAAGACAGATTTTCTATAGGAAAATTAATTTCTTTCCATATCTTCTTCATTAGGTAAATTAATGAAGCCAAAATTTAATAAAAGAAAGTAAGATAAGATTCTAGTTTGAGTTAAAATGATTTAGTTTCTAAATTAAAAAGATTTCGGGATTATACTTTCCTCACATGCTTTCTTTCTCAATTCTAATAAAGATAGGGTAAACATGCATAATTTAGAAGTTGACATATATTCTTAAGATCACAATACATCCTCTGTTCTTATTACATAGTAAAATTAAACTTATCTCTTAGTTTGATACGATTTAAACTATGGACTGCAGATTTTTCAATAAGCTAGATATTATCACAGAGATATGGCTAATTTTAGACACCAAAATTATCATACAAAAAAATATCTACAGCAGTAGGCACAACTTGTAAGAAAGTGTAGGCATAGTTTGTTGATATAATTCTGATTTGTAACTGCAAAAGAATGATGATGCAATTAGCTATAACAGTAGTACTGGACACGTAGCAAACTACACATTTTACCAGAACTGATATTCATTTGCCATACCTAGAAATAATGGACAGCAATCAAAGTACTACAGACCTAGACTCATCTAGCAATCTAGAAATGGACCTTATTACATGATAAGTCAAACATACTAAAAATAGATTATCCCGTCATCATGATGATAACTATCCTACATCCTGATCATGTATGTTATTATGCGGACCTATATCCTGATCATGTATGTCATCATGCGGACCTATATCCTGATCATGTGCGGGTGCTCCTGCACCATACTCCCCAAAAGAAGAAATCTCAAGTCCACTTGAGATGAGAGTATCCAGGTCGGCACCATGTTTTTGTATCTGTTCGGCAGTCATCCATACTGCTTCAGAAGTCGGCTGTCCCTTCCAAGAGACGAGGTACTCCAAGTACTTCTTGTTCCTGGTCTGCTTGATCACTCTAGTGTCCAAAATCTGCTGTATCTGTGGAGGATCATGTGGAGGAATGTCTTCAGCAACTGTATCCTGTAGGATATCCTGATCTGCATCTGGATTAGCCTTGTATGGAGTTAAGTCACATACATTGAAGATAGGAGATAAACCAAGATCAGGTGGTAGTTGGAGCTTATAAGCATTTTGTCCATGTTTTTGCAAAATCTGACATGGTCCAACTTTCTTTTGCATGAGCTTAGTATACTTCCCCTTAGGGAGCCTGTCCTTCTTCAAGTGAACCCAAACCAAATCTCCAACAGCAAAGTGAACATCCTTCTTCTTCTTGTCAGCATACTCCTTATATTTCAAAGTGGTTTGCTGGAGTTGGGTCTTAACCTGATCATGAACTTCTTTGATTGCTTCAGCAAAAGCTTCTCCATCTGCACTAACAGGATCTGCTGTAGGTAGTTCTCGCAACTCTAAAATACCTCTGGGATGCATTCCATATACTATCTGAAAAGGCGATTTTCCTGTGCTCCTGTTGACAGTATCATTATATGAAAACTCAGCTTGAGACAGAATATTGTCCCACTTCTCTCCATGCTGTTTTGTCAAGCATCTAAGTAGATTCCCTAAGGAACGGTTCACAACCTCAGTTTGTCCATCCGTTTGAGGATGATATGCAGAGGAAAATGATAAATTGGTTCCCAGCTTCCTCCATAGGGTTCTCCAGAAATGACCCACAAACTTCACATCTCTGTCTGAAACTATGCTCAAAGGCAACCCATGAATTCTGACAACTTCCCTGAAGAATAAATCTGCAATATATGAGGCATCTGCAGTGGTTTTGCATGGCAAGAAATGTGCCATCTTACTGAACCTGTCCACTACAACAAAGACACTGTCAAATCCTCTCCTGGTCCTTGGTAAACCTAAAACAAAATCCATACTGATACTTTCCCATGGTCTGGAAGGTATGGGTAAGGGCTGGTATAACCCTGCATTAGTTGACCTGCCTTTAGCCTTCTGACAAATTACACAGGTTTCTACAAATTTCCTGACATCTGACTGCAACTTAGGCCAGAAATAATGCCTCCTGACCAGATCAAGAGTCTTGTCTAGACCAAAATGACCTGCCATTGCTCCACAATGTTTCTCCTTGATTATATTCAACCTCATAGAACATCTGGGAATACACAACTGTCCACCCTTGAACAACAATCTATCTTGGATCAGGTATTCAGAGAACTCAGCATGGTATTTCTCCCCAAAAGAAGTACAGACCTGATATATTTCTCCAAAATCGTCATCAGACTCATACATGGTCTTGAGTGAGTCAATGCCAACACTCTCTAACTGAATCTGATTTACTGTGAGAACTCTCCTGCTTAAAGCATCTGCAACTTTGTTCTTAACCCCTTTCTTGTGCTTCAAGGTAAAAGTGAAAGCTTGTAGTGTTTCTACCCACTTCATATGTCTGTGGTTCAGCTTCTCCTGACTGTTGATGAAACTCAAAGCTTGATTATCTGTGAAGACTATGAACTCCTTTGGCATCAGGTAATGCCTCCATTTCTTTAGGGACTGAACTAGAGCATACATTTCCAGATCATATGATGAATACCTTTTCTTAGCATCATTGAGCTTTTCACTAAAAAATGCAATTGGTCTACCCTCTTGACTGAGTACTGCTCCAATGGCCATGTGACTGGCATCACACTCTACCTGAAAGATCTTATTGAAATCTGGAAGTGCAAGGACTGGCTGCTGTGCCACCTTCCTCTTCAATGCCTCAAAGGATTCATCTGCTCCTTGAGTCCAAACAAACCTGCACTTTTGTCCTCCTTTGATGGTATCCAACATGGGTGCACAAATATGACTGAACCCTCTGATGAACTTTCTGTAGAAGGTTGCTAACCCATGGAAACTTCTGACTTCATTCATGGTCTGTGGAGTTGGCCAATTCAAAATGGCACTCACCTTCTCCTTATCCATCTGCAGCTTGCCTTGTGAGATGACAAAACCTAAATAGGTGATCTCCTGTTTCATGAACAAACACTTGTCCAAGTTTATCATCAGCTTCTCTTCATGTAACCTCTTGAGAACCAGCTCTATATGCCTGAGATGTTCTTCTCTGGTGTTACTGAAAATCAGAATGTCATCTAAATAGACTATGACAAACTTACCAATAAATTCCTTCAGAACCTCATTCATCAGCCTCATGAAAGTACTAGGGGCATTAGACAAACCAAAAGGCATAACCTTCCATTCATACAAACCTTCATTTGTTTTGAATGCTGTCTTCCACTCATCACCTGGTCTAATCCTTATCTGATGGTATCCACTCTTCAAGTCTATTTTAGTAAAGTACTTAGCATTTCCCAAACAATCAAGTAAATCCTCAATTCTGGGGATTGGAAACCTATACCTGATTGTGATCTTGTTGATGGCCCTGGAATCTGTACAAAGCCTCCAAGTGCCTTCCTTCTTAGGTGCTAGTACAGCTGGTACTGCACATGGACTCAGACTCTTCCCAATCAGACCTGAATTCATCAATTCTTCAATCTGCCTGGCTACTTCTGCATTCTGCCCTGGGGTAAGCTTATAAGCTGCTTTATTTGGGAGTGTAGACCCTGGAATCAAGTCTATGCAATGACTGATATCTCTGACAGGTGGTAGGGATCTTGGCATTCCCTCTGAGATAACACCTTTGTACTTATCCAATAACTCTTGGACAGCTGGGTCTATCAGCCTTGGCTTCTTCTCCTTCTTGGCTTCTTGCTGTTGTTCCTTATTCACACTCATACAGGGGATTAGGGCATATGCAACTGCACCTTCTGCTGCCACTTCTTTCATAAACTGTTTGCCTTCCATCAGCATGACCTTCACTTCTTTGCCTTTAGACTTCTCCTCTTTCTCCTTCAATGGGAATAGTGTTACATCTTTACCATCTTTAGTGATTTTATAGGTGTTTTTGACACCATCATGCTGTGCCTTCAGATCATATTGCCATGGTCTACCAAACAAAAGGTTGCAAGCATCCATCTTGGTGATATCAAACAACAACTTATCTTTATATCCACCAATCTGAAACTCTACCCAAGCCTGCTCTTCTACAGTTGTCTGCTGACCTTGAGTAAGCCATGAGACTTTATATGGAGATGGATGAGGCAATCTCCTAAGCTTCAGCTTCACCACCATTTCTTCAGACATAAAGTTCTCAGTAGAACCAGAATCAATCAAAACTTTACAAGCCTTACCTCCTGCTTTGCAGGTGGTTCTGAAAAGGGACTTCCTCTGAGGGGCTTCTTGATCAGGTACCTTCATGGTAGTTACTGTTCTTCTCATCATCAGGGACTCTCCACTTTCTGGATATCCATAATTCTCAGGACCATTCACACTCTGAAAATCATTAGAACTTGTCCTACTCTGATTATCAGGTTCATTGACCAGATTTGTCCTCCTTTCACCTGCTGAGCTTGTGGCCTTGTCTGGACATCTGCTGGCTATATGGCCTTCTTTGTTACAGTTGTAACACCTGATGGATCCTCTGCCCTGGGATCTTCCTCTGTAAGGTCTTCTACCTCTGAAGTTTCCTTGCTGACTGAAATTCTCTCTCTGACTCTGGCTATTGTTGCCCTTGCTATTGTCTTGACTAGACTCTCCTTGATATCCCTGTCCTTGTCCTCTGCCTCTGAAAGGACTTCTTCCACCTCTTTGTTGTCTTCCTCTTCCCCTGTTGTTCTGATCTTGCTTTCTCTTCAGCTTTTCTTCCACCTTCAGTGC
Organism: Cunninghamia lanceolata; assembly: GCA_027924645.1. NCBI lineage: Eukaryota > Viridiplantae > Streptophyta > Pinopsida > Cupressales > Cupressaceae > Cunninghamia > Cunninghamia lanceolata. The sequence goes on along the minus strand of BSBN01000446.1, from coordinate 1,697,625 downwards.
CAACTGAAAACTTTTCTGCACTGTATCTGGGTTATGCAGACTCAGATCTTCCTGAATATTAAACCTCAGTCCATTAAGGTATCTGGCTACCTTTTCTTCTTCACTTTCTTTCACCTTGGTCTTCATACAGAGTTTCATGAACTCTTCTGTATATGAGCTGACATCTAGCTCCTTCTGCTTCAGGTTCTGCTTCCTCTTGTGTAACTGGATACTGTAATCCAAAGGGATATAAGCCTCCTTTACCAACTCCATCATCTTCTTCCATGTGGCAACTCTACGTTTTCCCTCCTGCACTCTATCATCCTGAACAAAGTTCCACCATGTCAAGGCAGCTTCTTTCATCTTTGACTGTGCTATCTTCACTCTCTGCTGTTCTGGTATCTCCTCTGTCACAAAGAAATTGTTCAGACAGTCTATCCATTCCATTACTGAATCAGGGTCCATCTTACCTGTAAACACTGGCAAGTCCAGCTTCACATCCATGGTTCTCCTCTCCATGGCCTTGAGGGCGTTCAACAGCGGTCTCTGGTCTGCAGGAACGACCTCCTCGCTCCAACTAGGGATATCCTCTTCTTCCCTATCATCTTCTCTACCAGAACCTACTTTGCTCCTCAACTTTGCTAACTCATCTTTCAACTCCTGATTCTGAGCCTTCACGGCCCTGCTTTCCGCAATCTGTTTCTTCACCAGAACTGCCAACTCAGCGTTGGTCATCTTTGTTGGGAACTCAGATGTTCCTTCTTCGTCTGACATCCTGCTTACCTTTTCCAAAAGATCCTAACCTTTGCTCTGATACCACTATGATGCAGAGTGGAATGCAACGGAGGCAACCTAACAGGAAGGAGCTGCCAACAAAACAAACAGCATGATAAACGTCACTATCGGCTGAACCTCATCATCATATTTCCTAACAACACCAACTGCATCATCATATTTCTGATGATCGCAAATATCCTCCTGTCGATTACTATTCACCTCCTTCGACTGTCGCCTGTCATCATCATCATGATAATCAACAGGCGCAAACATCCTCCGGTTGCACTGTTCATCGGGTGCCAAATACAAGCGACATCATCATGATATTCAATATCACCTTCGTCAGCAAGATATCCAAATATCCGGTTGTCCAAATATCCTGATGACGTTCCACTTCAACAACTTGCCTTCGATGCTTCACTGCCCGACGATACAAGCAACAGCATCATGATATTAAACATCCGGTTCTTCGAAACCTCCTGATGATGCTAATACAACTTCTTGCCTACGCCGATACCTTTCCACTTAGCGACAACAGGATAAACCCGCATAGAGGGATTTCCTAATATCCTGATGACGATGACGTCATATCCTGATGACGATGACGTCACACATCATCCTGATGAACTCTTCAACACTTAGCCAAAAACTCAACTTTCCCACCCGCATCCGTTAGCGATATGCGGATGATGACCTTCCCCGAGAGATGATCCTGACTGCGATATATACACTGAGTATATATCCAACTCAAAACATCATGATGCACCTGCAACATGCAAAATTCAACAACTTCATGACCCGATCCTGATGGCGATGGATTCGCAGATGATGTTGCGGCTCGTCCCGACTGGAAACGCACATGCAGACTCCTGTGTATCCTTCCACTGCATGAAAACACTCACAACCGCACAATTTCACAAAGATCATGTGACGACCGGGCCGGATCACCTCCAAACCAAAATCTAACAGTTTTTCTTCTAGACCTAGCACATGAGGATGCTAGGCTGATTTACAGCATGCTTCTAACAGATCTCCTGAACAATGCAATGCATAAACAGAAAACACAAATGCAATCTAATCTATGATACAGGACCATTCCACCGATTTGCAGGATCAACCGGTGGAAGGGTTGAAAGTGGTCATTAGCTTGCAAAACGGAAAGGAAATCAACACAGATGCAAACAGATAATGCAAAAGACGAGATCTTATTCAATTGAAATTCAATGTCCTGAATACAGCTTCACAATGTCTGAACTGCTCTCCTGAATATCAACTCAACACCAGTACATCAATACCAAGACTATATCAAACTATTTCCAACTATATGTCTAAACCCGACAGATCGAAGGTATATATAACAAATCCTTCGAGTACTACTAACATCACTTCCCAGTGGCTGGGAGCTTCCAAGCGGCTGGGAGAGAGGACAGCTCAGACTCTCCTATCCCGATCTCTAACTGCCTCTAACTGCCTACACATACTCCTATGTTGAGCTATTACATAGCATCGGTCCAGTGGACCTTATTACATGATAAGTCAAACATACTAAAAATAGATTATCCCGTCATCATGATGATAACTATCCTACATCCTGATCATGTATGTTATTATGCGGACCTATATCCTGATCATGTATGTCATCATGCGGACCTATATCCTGATCATGTGCGGGTGCTCCTGCACCATATGGTCTGCACGAAAACAACTGAAATAAACTTCTAAATGAAGTCACCTTGTACCAATGACTAAAACTAGTTATATTGTGGATAGGAACTGACCCTACTCTGACGTTTAAATAAATGTTGTGAGTGGAGGATATCATCGTTGTTCTTTCTCTACAGGCATCAAGAGCTTATCCTGAAGATGTGTCCAGAAGAAAGACTCAAAATGTAAAAATCTGTTAAATTGAGCTAGAGTAATTTAAGAAGACCTTTTGGAAATGAATAAGAACCATGTAAACCTGAACATTTAATATGAATTTTGGTTGAGTTAAGTAGATCTTTCCTTTCAGTTCTCTGAAGTAGGCAAAGTGGATAAATTACCATTAGCAGATGTGTACCTCAAAAGGAATTGCCTCTGAATGATGTAGTTGTATACAAACTTCATAAAGGTGAGTAAACTGAAAAAGGGAATTGGATCCTAGATTTGCTTTTTAAAATGGCATGGTAGAAACTAGAAAGTATTTATAATATATAAAACTCAGACAAATAAGTAGTGTAAACAAGGAAAGTGTACAAAATGAAAACCTAGTGACTGGGTAGCTTGAATTTCCAGCAAGGTATGAAATGCATAACTTTTGGATTTCCTTCGACTCCACATTCATGAAACCTCTAATAATAGCTGAACCTGACACGCTAGCCAAGAATATACCCTCAGCAAATGGGTTAGAATTTGCAAAACAATCTTTGAATGCAGAAACAGACATTAGAAATAATCATAATCCACAAAGCAGCCGAACAGAAAGAGAGCTCATTATCCTAAAGAATTTAGACAAACAACAAGAACAAAAATGACAACCAAAAAAAACCAAAGGCAACATGATTAAATGCCTGCCTTGTGGAAAGAACTACCATGGAAAGTGCCTCTCAGAAGAGCACAGGTACATCCAAAAGAGCAATAGCAACTCTTGATGAGAACAAGTAATGTGATTTGTAAACTTGTTGGAATTTTCTATTTAAAACTCACAATTCTTGAATGACAATGTTAAAATTCTCAAGCTTCAAAACAGGGATTGATGAGTTGATTTTAGCAGTAACTTTGTTGTGCAGGAAAGCCTTTATTTGGGACGCTTATAGCTCTTGTTCACAAAGAAATTCTGGTAAGATTTTGCATAGAAGCAATAGATAGCATATTTTAGTCATCTTTTTTCATCATAATAATATATTTTGAATTATATTGTAAGTAAGTTGCATATTTGGTTTCAAGTAATTTTACCTTGACCAAAAAGTTTGTATTTGTTTGAGGTTATTACACTGTATGTTTTAATTTATTGATTCCTTCTTCATGGCTATTTGTCTGTGATCTAGACTAATATGGAGGTAAAGTAGAGCTATAGGAGTTGTGTTTGATCACACATCCTTTGTAATGTCCCTTTCCAAGATTCTATAAACCCTGCAATTTTCCAAGATTCCTATCTATGCCATATGTATGAAGTATTGAACAGCCACAACTAAATCCCAGTATTTATTATTGAAACCCTTGCATATTAAATGTATTTTTTTATTGCAGCAAACTGAGAATCTAAAAAAATACTGATGCAACAGTGATGCCACAGCAGAAACATATATTTATTAATCAACTACCACAGGTACATTGTCAAACTCACAATAAACTGCGACTGGGAATGGAATAGAAGGCATGGCTGATGATGCAGGTAGAATAGCAGCTGTACAGCCGCAACCAACATCAAGAAATGAACTACAACTGCTGAAGGGAGCGCGACAGTGTAGCCGGGTACACCAGAAATGGGTTATGGGTATACAAAATAAAATATAATATAATAAATTGTTCACTGAAAACAAATAAAAATAAAACCCAGGCTCTACATTGATTTTAGATTCCAGAAGAGTAAACTAGTTCACAGGTTTCTAAATCCAGAAGCAGCTTGGCAAAAAGAGCCTTATTGCAAACAGAGCTCAATGATATTTGTAATACTACAAAAAGGATAAGGGAGTTGCAGATATATTGCAAATGATTTAAAATTCCCAGACAAAAATGAATCTCAATATCTAGAATGAGCCAATTTAAAACCCTTATATCAATAGAATTTTCTGGAGAATACAAAGCACTTTCAAAACAACCAGAGAGTTTCATATTAAATTTTAAAATTTCTCATGCCACAAACATACCCGGATCCTCTTTTAATTTTTTCCTTTGCCATTTCTCCTCAGATGCCTCGAACCTCCCCTTCCCAAAACGCGCCCCCCCCTCTTTCTTTCTTTCCCCCAATTCCTGCTTTTGTCCCCCCATCCAACTGATTGACTATCCCTTCTTCTCTCTTCTCCTCCTCGGAATTGTCGTGCTGCTCCTACCCCCCCTCTTTCTTTTTTTGCTTGTGTTCTATTATTATAGAATTGGAGAGGCTAAGCATGCAGAGCCATCTGTACGGTGTTCCTCCCTGTAAAAGAACACCCCCTCTTTTTTTTTAATCCCCCCCAAAACTGTAGAGATAGAGAATCCAATACCCCCCGGCCCACGTTTTTCTGACCAAATGTCAGTAGTATCACCAAAATTCACACCGAATAAATTAAGGTGCCCACACAATCTGACAACCCACATGAATGGCTTCCCCACTTCTGACTACAGTGCCCTAAATTATACGGAAATCCGCGGCTCCTACAGGCCCCCACTATCTCTTATTTATTGAATTTATACAAGGCTTTTGACTTCCACAACAGAACCAGCCAAAATGCCTCCTAACAATTTTCCAATTGGAGTAAATTGAACCCCCCCAAAGTTATCGTAACGCCCCCCATTAATACATTATTTAGTTTCTATTTCCTGAAGATTTCTTCCTAAAATTTAGCCTCTAAAAATAAACGTTTAATAAAATTTTTCCAGATGACTAACGCTTGCTCTTTCTGCACCAAAAGATAACAAAAATCATTTCAACATCCATTGAAAATATATAAGGAAATTATCTAACAAATACATGTTCTCAAAAACCAGTATACTCTAAGTTATTTTCAAATAATCATAAAGACAGGGGTGTATAAAATGCCAACACAAATTGGTGAAACTTTGAATACCTTATGCCTAAAATGATGATCAATCTATTACTTATTACTATTAAGATTACTTTCGATATACCAGGGTGCCTATTTTGGGAGAGGAGATAACTCAAGGGATGTCAGATTCTATATTTATCATGGAACATTTGCTTAACATCCGTCTATCATGGTGCAGATCTAGACATAACATTTCCAATCCTGGTAACCAGTCTGCAAAAGCAATTGGTTGAAGTATAACCAAATTGATCATTATGCTGCACATCCACTCTAAGAATGGAGGGGCACTACACATAAACCTAAATGGGAAATGACATGGGTATTAGTAAAAAAATTGATAGTTATGGTACTTTTAATTTAGTTTCATTATTGTAAAGGTGAAAAGTGCATACCTTGCATTTTTTATTCTTTATATTACAACACTTTACATGAGAGTTTTAAGGATATTGTTCTAGCATATGATTTTGTTTAATTTAGCTCTCCTATTGACTCATAATTGAAATTGCAACATCTAATTCATGTAAACGCTAAAAAATTCTATGTCCATTAGATGATCAATGAAGTGAAGCAATTAATTACATCACGTACGAGATGTCACACTTTCTTTTTATGTGAATGCAAAATATCCATCGAAAATAGTTTAGAAAAAATTTTAAATTTTATTTAATATAGCTACATTGTCTTAGATGTATAAAGGTTATAAGTGATGCTCACATTTGATATATTAATTGGTTCCATTTTTAGTAATTCATTACAATGCCACATAGTCATTATTGAATCATGGCATATTTGGATTGCATAGACCTTATCTCTGTAATAAAATTTGGTGATCTAAAATACATGTAACCTTAATTAAACATAGCATAATAAGTGAAGGAAATACAGAAGATAAGATAACATATATACTTGGGAAAATCCTTTTGAGAAAGAAACCCACCACCAAAAGTAAAACTTAATATATTCCTCCAAAATAAGCTTATAGTAGATTGAGAAACTCCACTAATGTTGTAGCCCATGTGCTAACACTTTAGTAGCATGTTGATACTTAGACCTAAACTAAAAGCCTAGAAATCCTTACAACAAAATCCAAATGATAGCAAAAAACTATGCCAAGGGTTATATTTATAAAATGTTGCCATCCTAAAAACAACTTGTCTTTTCAACAAAACTAAGGGGTAATTTTGACACCCCTCATGAGAAGTTAACAATCCCAAAATGAAATATAATTCTTAATTATCCCTATACCCATCTCTCTCTCTCTCTCTCTCTCTCTCTCTCTCTCTCTCTCTCTCTCTCTCTCTCTATTTTTGGTAAAAGTACCATTTAATGAGGCTCCAGTGGAGCTAGATGATTTGGACCAACCCATACTAAGCCCCACTTTTTACATTGTAAAAGTACCATAGCCTGATCTTTAATGTAGGGTTTTTCGTTAGAATGCTTGACTATAGGCCCAAGTCTATCATAGAATTGAACACTTTTTTCCACTATGTTTAAGTAGATAAGCTTGGTTTTGTAATCCTATGATGGGCAATGATTTTAAATTTTAAGAAATTTCTCTTCAATTGTCATGGGTGGTAAATGTAAAATGTGAAAATAATTATTCATAGTCCTAAAGGTTATGCATGTAGCCATGTTTTTGACTTGAAACTGAAAAGTACTTTGAATCTACAAATTTTAGTTCAACATCATACATAAAAAAGGATATGGTTTTCCCATACACCCTTCAACATACTAAACACATATTCAAAGTAAAACTATGGTGGACCTTGCTCAAACTCTTTAGGCTTCCACTACCCACCCACAAGGTGATTTGGAACTCCAAATCCAACCAATCCTTTAACATGGTGTGGTAAATGAAAATTTATATCTTTGTTTTCTATAGAAAAAACTTTGGAAGACATACTTTCTTTGAGTTTTACCTTCTAAAATGGTTTCTTGTGATGGATTTCATAGTTTCTTTTATGAAATTTGATTTTCTACACATCATCTAGGCTTTCATTCAATGCTTGGAAAAGAAAACCATGGTTAGCATGACTAATCAAAATAATAACACTAGGATTATAATTGGCAACATGCAACTAATCAAACTAATAACTCTTGGATTGTAATTGACAAAATCCAAGCCTACAATTAGTCCCATGTTGATTGTGCAAACAAATTTTCTCCATATAATCAAAATAATGTCCATAATTTTTAATATTTGTTTTTGCTAACCTCTTCAATTTGGGGGAACATGAATTAATCGTTTCAACAAGCCTTTCTTTTCTCAAATTCTACACATCTTCAACCTTAATCAATTTACCATTTTGATGTGTTTTTTTCACCCAACTTTTGAGGATATGCTTGTTTTCTTTACAATTTTTTGTAGATGTACAACATAATTGAGTGTTATACCCAAACAATGCAAAGCAACTTCTACACCCCTAGTTCTATAGAATAAAGAAAGGATATTGATCCCCTTTAGATAAATAGGTTTCAAACTAGAAAGATGGTATCCTATAATGAACAATTTTACATTTATGAAAGTTAGTTGACTCACTACTACATGAAAAGAATTTAAATGTTTGGTTACAAAGTCTCCTTCATGCATCTTTAAAGAACACAAATTTATTTTCAAAAATTACTTATTTACAAGACACTTAGTTTGATATAATGCAATAATTTTATCTCATAAACTCTTAGCAGTGTTTTGAACTAAAACATTCATCAAGACTGAATAAGAAAGACACAACCTAATAGTAGATCTATCTCTCAATGTGTAAGATTCTACCTTTGAATATACTAACTTGGGTGCTACACTTATATATAATAATTTGGATGAGTCTCTCTCTCCTGTTCTATTTTCTGCTCTCTCTCTCTCTCTCTCTCTCTCTCTCTCTCTCTCCCCCCCCCCACAACCCCTCTCTCTTTCAACTCATGTAAAGTCAGTTAAGTTGTTAGATTTCTTATAGATTAATTTAAATAGTGTTATGTTAAAAATACATATTATATATAGTAATTATGTAGTATATTTTATATATATTAAATAATATATTATATAGATTGAAATATATAATAATAAATATAACTACAATGCACATTTTATAATAAAATAAATATATAATTACATTTTATATATAAGTATTAAAAATATGCTGATAAGGGCGTGGTTCGGTGGTTAAGTCGCTCGGTTGTAGTGGCTGCCACTAGAGTTCAAACCCCCACTAGGCCAACGAGCTCGCAGGCTTTATGCCTTCGCTGGGCCAATGAGCTCGTGGGTTTGAAGTCTTCTTTCTAGAGGATGAAGTCCCCCGTATTGTGGCCTCACTGGTTCATTGCTCCGGGCAAAAGTATTCATGTGGAGCTGGAGGGCGTGTCGCACCAGTGTCGCATTGTAAAAAAAATATTAAAAATATAATAAATTTTAATGATTCTACAATATAATATTATATTAAAAAATATATAATAATTTGTATTATATAAAATTATATAGTATACAAAAATAAATATAATTATTATATATTTTATATATGAAGTAAATATAATTGAATAAAATATTTTATATGTGAATCAAGTAGATGGAAAAATAAGAATGGAAGGAGAGGGTAAGATTAAGTTCTAGCCACTTCCATTAACTTCAATGATACAATAGTAATATATTTAATATAATTTAATATTCATATATTTATCTATTTATATGTCCCACTTAATACAATATTAATATGTTAGATATTAATTCACATTTGAAATAGCTACTAAGAAAAATAGAGGGATCTTGAAATCCATTAAGATTAGGCAAATTCTCTCTCCCTCTCTCTCTCTCTCTCTCTCTCTCTATATATATATATATATATATATATATATATATATATATATATATATATATATATATATATATATATATATATATCTTAGTCTCACTCTCTAGGTACTGATCCATTGTACCGGTGGGATTGAAGTAGTAATCAAAATTTCTATTCAAACATTACATTTTGGTGTAAATTTGGCAACATAACTCTTGCAAATGATTGTCTAGAATGCCCTTGAATGTTCAAAAAATAAGCACAAATCAAACCTCTCTTTATAGCTATAAAGCCCCAATGGGTTTATTAAGTTGTGGACCTTTCAAATTGGTCAATGGGCCATATATTTAAGGCTATTGTCTATTGAGAGATAATCTACAACAATGAAAAGAATGTGGAAAAATTAACTATGGGACAATTAATCTTGCTAATGATATTAAACCTTCAGTTTATGCATATCATGCAATCATTGCAATCCATGAGATCATGTCTCTTTAGCATGCAATGGGTATGTTGAAGAGGTCTTAAAGGTGAATTATTGGGTCCTTAAGCAAATGACATACTACCCTAAGTGTAACTCCCTATGGACACTTGTCATCTTTGATTTGTTGGCACAAAATGACTAATTGAAAGCCTCTCTCTCTCTACCTCTCTCTCCCTCCCTCTCCCTATATTTCTCTACACACCTCTCTCTCTCTCTCTCTATGTTCCACTTTCTGTTATGTAAAGTTTATTCATTTGATAGATATGTACAAGAAAATCAAAGCCAAGAAAGGTTTCACTAGGAGTTTTGAGAGCCATTTCTCAAGTGGTGTTTGCAGTGGAGAAGACATTGAAGTGGTCAATCACCCTAAAGTTCAAACATGAATAAGATTTGGAATATTCATTTGTAAAGTTTGTTGAAATGCATGAATTTGGTAAAATACATTGGCACCCTTTGGTCTGTCAAGTGCCCTATAATAATTATATTATATCTTATATGTAAAATAAATATAATTGAATAATAAATATTAAATATATTAAGATTATATTAAATGGAACATATATAAATAAACAAATATGTAAATATTAAATATTACTTTTATATTTAATAATTTATTCTATATTATATAATATACAATAAATATAATAATTATATTATTCTTCTATGTAAAATAAATATAATTAAGTAATAAATATTATATATATTAAGATTATATTAAATGGAACATATATAAATAAACAAATATGTAAATATTAAATATTACTTCTATATTATATAATATATAATAAATATAATAATTATATTATAATTATATTATTCTTCTATGTACAATAAATATAATTAAATAATAAATATATATAAAGATTAAATATATTAAAATTATAGTAAATGGAACGTATATAAATATATAAGGATAACCCTTATACACAATTACCGAACAACCCATACAAAACAATAAATTGTACATGATCACTTTTATTTGACGTTAACAAACCTAAAGTGTCAGCTTTGGTAGAAAACAAGGCTGGACCATCTTGAACATTCCAGAAATGTGATGGGGCCCAGCTGCCCATCTTTGAAAATGTGGAGCAATGTACTGCGCATACTATTTCATGGGTGAGAGTCGAGAGAGGGCTTCAAATTTTAAGAATGTTGCGATGGAGGGATGTGTGTGTGGGGAGTGTTTTCATTTTTGGTATTAAAATTTTAAAAAGGAGGAACACTAATGAAAACCCTTTTGTTGGAAAAATGCGATGAAACCAACTGGCGAAAAACTAAAAGGAAAATATAGAGAGAGGAAAACAGAAAAAGACGCCGTGAAATCAGATGGTGGGCACCGATTGAATCATCTTGTACACCTATAGATGATTGCATATCGTAGATCCCTTAAGACAAGTATCTCTTTGACAAAGGGAATGCCTTCAGTGTAATTATAATATAATAGTTGATTAATTAAATCATATCCAGATTATATTTAAAATAACAACCAATTTTAAACCACATAATGATGATTCTCCGTCCACTATAGTCAATGACATGCATGGAATGACACAATTAATACCAAAACATACAATAATCCATGCAAACAGAGGTGGTGAGGAAGACAAGTGACTATACATGTAGATTGTGTGTTTGCATAGAAAACCGTGTGAAAGAATTGTCTCTAACGTAATTAAGATTAATAAAAAAATGCGTCGATGTAGATGGCGGATGAAGCGCTATTTACTTTTTCCTTTCCATTCCATTTCCAACCAATTTCCTTGTTGTGGCGCTATTTACTTTTTCTATGCTTTGCCCTTCTTCAAAGCTTTAAATATTTTATTCCACTCGCAATAAAAGTGCGTAGGATGATTATGATTAAAAATTTATTTAGAAAACGTCCTCGCTTAGTTATGTTAGGCAGAAAATTGTTGACCAGTTTGTATTTCCTTTTCGCTTGTCATGCACAGTGATCAAAGATTTTGCCCTACTCTCTATTTTTATTTTTATTATATTGATAATAATACGCCAGGATTGAATGTAATTTTCTCTAATCAAATGAAAAGCTTCCCATCAACATTAATTATAATTCTTGAAAACGATTTATCATTATTTATTAAAATAAGTCTAGAATAACTTTCATGATGAAATATAAATAATGTTTAAGTGGAGTAAATCTATTAAGATTCTCAAAATCTTTTAAAATTCTTGAAAATGATTTATCATTATTTATTAAATAAGTATAGAATAACTTTCATGATGAAATATAAATAATGTTTAAGTGGAGTAAATCTATTAAGATTCTTGAAAAGGACTTATCATTATTTTTTAAATAAGTATAGAATAATTTTTGATGATGAAACATAAATAATGTTTAGGTGGATTAAATCATTTAAGATTTTTGAAAACTACTTATCATTATTTTTAGTTTCTGCCAAGAAAACTATAGGCAAGCTCTGTTGTTAACTAGTTATTAATAATTCTTTTTGCAACCAATGAGAACTGAAATAATTTTTCTATTTAAAAAATATTTAGCTATTGCTATTGTATAGATGCAAATATTTTAACAAAACATATTTGAAAAATGATTTTTTTTCAATCTAATTGGCAGAAAACTTTCACCCGATAAGGGCGATTATTGCGGATCATCAAGGTTTATATTATAAAGTTTTGTGATAGATAATATCCTTAATCTATGATAATACTTAAAACTATTAAGTTTCTAGTTTGAGACTTTATGGGTAAAATATTAGGCAGTAAAGTTTTTTTAGCATCTCACCTATTAACTGATTTAAATATATTATAACTAAAATAATATATTATAACTAAAATAAAAATAAAAATATTAAGAAACATGTATTTAAATTCCTATTAATATTAATATTGATAATATTATTAGACAATAAAAATATTCTAGTTATATAAGATTCCTATTACTAATCAATATTAATACTAATAGGAATTTAAATACAAATATAATTTGTAGTGCCCCTCACCTTGCCTTCTATTGGACTGATGGTTCTTCTAGTAGGATTGGATATAATGACATTGGACTCTCTATATTTTGCTAAGTTGTTTATGGACCTATTGCGATGATGATGATCGGTGATATTGAATTACTAATACTTTATGTTTCACAGTTTGATGGACATATTTGGTGTAATGGATTAATGTTACTTCTGAGTTTAAGGTGATATTTAATCATGGTTGTGATACTTTAACAATAATTGTTAGACTAGACCATACTGAATTGATTATTCTACTTTCTTGTTGACAACTGAGTACTTAATTGTGGATGGATTTAGGTAAACAGAACAGTGTCGCATTACTCGTGTTCGAGTACCCTGCCACGCTGCGATTTCTGTTTACTGTGTGCATGACTTCATATATATGTTTAACCTGGAGGTTTGCTACAGGATGCAGGTATCGGGCATCGACTCCACCTGAACTAGCAGGTCTGAGCGTGCCCTAGCCAATGGAATTGTTGATCGGAGTTAGCATAAGGTTCCCCAGTCATCCGTCATCCTTGTAGAGGATAAGTCTTCAGTTTTGCATCTAGTCGTTGTCTCAGTTTCGTTTGTCTCCATGGGTTGTCGTCTTGCTTTCTTTGCATGCTTGATGGTCGAGTAATTGTATAATTTATGATTGGTTAATTGTGGTATATAAATCGATAAATTTGTTTAATGTCTACTAAATAGATTTATAAATAATTATTAGTTGTTATATAACAAATGTATATTAAATATTAAATAAACAAAAATAAAAAAATAAAGGAGTTAAATTAGTTATAATGTGGCATTATAAGTTGTGGAATTGTTTTATAATTAATAAAGTAAAATGTATTTATGAGTTGTTATATATTAAATATCCATATAAAATACTAAATTAAATAAAGTAAAAGATATAAGTGGTAATATATTAAATGTATGTTATCTTTGAGTAAATAAAGGTATAGGGGTTATAATGTAATGTTAATAAAAAAAAAAAAAAAAATTTAAAATTTTTTAAGTATGTAGGCTATATTTTTCATTGGCGGTGGGCATTGGATCGTGCTTATGCCCTAAAGGGGGAATGCTATAAAATAAGGAGAGAGAAGGAGAGAAGGGGGAGCAAAAAGCGGAGTTGGAGATCTGGGAAGGATCTTGCAGGTTTTGGGAGATTGGAAGAGACTGATTTTGATTTGGCAACGAATCTTCACCCAGTCAAACGTTGGTGTTCAGGTTCCTTTATCTTCTGGTCTCTCTATCTCTCTTATGCAATTGAATATTTGTTCCTATATATGAATTGTAATCAATCTCTATCCAATAATCTTTATCGTTCAAGATTTCAATAATAATCTGCATATCTTCACCCTTATTCAGCAAGTGATTTCTATCTTCTGTCATTCTGTATGAAATCTGCAATCAATTTCAGTATCTATCAATCCACTCTGCCTGAAAGAGTTACAGCCCTCAGTCTGTCCTATTCGTATGCATCCTATAATCACTGCATTTACTTGAATGATCTACAATCTATTTTGGCAAACAAATTTAGAATATAAGCTTTTAAGATCTGTTCTGAGAAAATGCATCCATATCACCGTGTTAAGAATCTATCTGGCATCATTTATTCTCTAGGTATATCATGTTACTACAAGCTTTCCATTGGGTGTTGAGAGAAAATGACACGAGAGCAGAATTCCATGGGCGAAATGTGAAATAGGAGGGAGGGTTTCGCTGCTACATTTGTCTTTGGGAAGAGCCACAACCAAACATAGGTATTGTTGGTCCATCCCCAAATGTTTTCTATTCTCATAGAACCGCGGGCTCCTCACAACAATTTCCCAACCCCATCTTCTCCCTCCTGCCAACAAAATTAACCTCTTCCCTCCAACACACATTAATTTTCAATTTTCACCATCACCGGAGAAGGCATATTTTGGTCGTGGGATGCCATTGCGAGAACACAAATTTTGTCTCCCTCTACATACTCCGTCGTCACAATGGGAGGCACGCCTGTGGCCGTTTTACTCTTCCTCCTTCTCCGTCCGTGGCCGGCTGTCCAAGCTCAAACGGACTTCCTCGGTGAAACTAATTACCCTTTCGTAAATCTGTCTGGGAGCGCAACAGTGATCCCCGATGTAGGTATCCGCCTCACCGATCAGGCAGAATATAGTAAGGGCAGAGCTATGTATTCACAACCTGTGCATATGAAAGATCGCGGCTCCGTGGATAAAACATTGTCATTCAGCACTACCTTCGTATTCACAATACTTTCCCCTTCAGGTCTTTCAGCTGTCAGAGATGGATTGGCCTTTATCATCACGCCTCAGCCATCTCAAGGTATAGCTTTAGCCGGTCAGTACCTTGGTCTGTTCGGCAATTCTATGGGACAGTCTTACAACCATCTGTTTGCGGTAGAGTTCGACAGCGTAGAAAAAGAAAGAATTCAATGATATTAGTGGCAATCACGTGGGTGTGGATCTCAACTCTCTCATCTCCTTAGAGTCTAAGTCAGTAGGATTCTGGATTGGCAATCAGTTGTTAGAGCTGGATCTCAAGAGCGGACAGAATATACAAGCTTGGATTGACTATGATCATCTTCCAAAGGAACTCAATGTAACGGTAGCCCTGCTGGTTCCCTTCGCCCAGAAATTCCCCTCATATCTCTCAAGAACCTGTGTCTGTCCACCATTCTTGAAGAAGAGATGTATGTTGGTTTCTCAGCATCCACAAGATTATCAATTGAAGACAATTACATCCTCGCCTGGAGCTTCTCTACAAATGGAACAGCACCTGCCTTGAATATATCTGTGCTTCCATCCATTTTACAGGGGAAATCCAAATCCAACAACTTGCCACTAATAGTCGGAGTTACTACAGGTCTGATTGTTTTATTGTCCTTGGTTTCTTCGCCGTATAGTGAGGCAACTTTACTCTTCTATAATAATTTTTATCCATCCTACGATTTAAGGCTAATCTTTTCAAATCTAATAATGCTCTAGCCTCAGGTGTTAATTAAAATACCTTTTGAATTGTCTAGATGATTTGGGTTTTAACTGATCTGTCATTTCCCATCTCCGGTGGAAGATTAATTCATTAGTTTCTGACATCTCATCTCATCTCTTCTGTGCCAAAGTATGAGTTCTGAGTTTCTTCTTAGAATTTAAGCATGAGATTTAGTGTATATTCTAGAGGTCTGGGATCCTGTTAGCCATACGTCGATTACATCAAAAACAACATAAAATACATATAGGATCACTAATTTGACTTTTTTTCGTACATGACTGTATAAGATCACACACTAGCTTGGGTTGTTTTCACTGTTTTGCCTCCAACCATGCAAGAGTTTTTCTTCCTTTAGCTGGTGTCAGATCCTGGGGGGTAGCATAATATCTGGAGAGCAAATGGTCTGACCATCAGTATGGGGTCAATCCTTGTCATGAAAAAAAATGAAAGATATGCCACAGGTCAAGAGCTTCCACAGTTATGATGTCCAGTAATACTGCCATGTTACAGTTTGTCTATGTCATTTGCTTCTTTTGAGTCCGTGATTTTTACCATGCTTTGTATCTGAAGGGTAGCTTTTCTGGCTAATCTTTTATGAGGACTAAACTTCCGTATGGATCGTGGAAATCTTCCAATGTGAGCAAGCATATTGCCTTATCAATGTTAGGTCTGTAGGGCCAGCTCTGTGAAATTAAACTAGTGAACAAGATGGAGGCAAATCTTGCTCTGGCACAGCTACCGTTTTAGGCATGCTTTTCACAAACTAATGAAATGAAGCTCTAATGACTAGTTAAAAGAATTGTTTGGAATTGTTGACAAACAATAAATCCAAAGTAACATGGTCCACACCTTTTGCTATTTATCATTTACCTATTTATCATCTACCTTTTTAAAAAAAAATCTTCAATCGATCTTCTAAACGAGAATCATGTTTGGCAAGGCAGCTCAATTTCTGATGAGAATTGTTTCTTCAAATAAAATCAAAAGAGAGTTTTTCACACATTGCTTGTTTTTCAAAGTCCTAAAACTTATTTTCAGATTTCATCTATACCCTTCAATGGGCACCGATTATTGTGATTCCTTGTCTGTAAAGTCTTTTAGTACTACCTTAGCTGTTTTATTCTGCCACCCATGTCTTCTTGTTCCTACATTGTTTTTTCCTTTCCTTGAAGGACTAATCCAAGATTTTTGGTTTCATATGTTCTTTGCTTTTATTTCTGCCAGACAACTCTTAGTTACTCTCCAAATCTAAATGTGTTAGTTCAGCTACCATCAACTTGAGTACTCAATGCTGACTGCCGCTAGCATTATCTTCTGCAAAGGATTTGTTGGATTTAATTGTTTGGGCATTTTCATGGTCTTATTCACAGTTTTCCAATATCTACCATTATAAGTATTTTTAACTTCAATTTGTCAAGAAGTTAGACACTGATGATGAGTTTTTAGTTTGATCCATATTAATGTTTTTCCTGGTACGATTCCATCCAATATAAGGATTATGTCTTCAGGCTAGGCAACACATGAAAATTATGTCTATGAGCCAATGGTGCACTCCTGATTATCAATTGCTTGCACCATATTTGAAAAAAATATAGTCAAAAGATTATTTTTCTGAGGATGTACGTCAGAGGTGTTCTTGCCTTGTAGATAAGACAATCTGGATTTATCTTGTCTTATGCAATTTATTGATTGGCCTAACACTTGCGTTGGGTGGCATAGGCTAGGTCTCTCTTTTCAGGAAGTCTAGAAAATATATGGGAGGAAGTCTAATGGGAAATTGTATAAATTATATGGTTGTTAGTTTTAAAAGTGCAAAATCAAATGTAGATTAATATTGTAGTTAAGTTATTAGATCTAATTCATTGTACCATAAAGAATTGTAGATGAAATTAATTACAATAGGAATGATTATTGATGATTAATTTAATCTTGGTAACGATTTTATTATAATATCTTTATGAAGGTTTTATTAATTGAAGTGTGATTAAATAGACCCGATATTGGGTTTATTAGCATTGTAGTGAGATTGTTGGATGTAATGGGGGCTATTGTGCAAGTTGTTAGGTTGTTAGTCCAGAGGCATAGTTTAACGTAATTGGTTTTCAAGTATAGTGTTTTATGTGTATTGATTATACGATGTTATGTTGTCTCTAGTCATGTATGAGGCAAAGGGTAACATGAAGGATGCATGATCTGATTTGTGAATGTACCTTGGGGTGGTAGTAATTCCCTTGTGGATGGCTTGTTGACTATTTTAATTGTATTTATTTGTAATAGATTTTTGAATTGGATTTTGTGAATGGGGAGACATTGAGTACTGTAACGGTTGTGATGTTGATGCACTGTTATGGATAATATTTTGAGAGTATGTCCTTGTAATTAAGTTGTTATGCAAGATGGTGAATGCCTTGCAGTGTTACATATACGTGTTCATATCAGGATAATTGTTATGCAAGATGGTTAAATGCCTTGCATGGTTCATGTATCATCGTTGTCATGATGATGTTTTCTTGCTTGATGGTTAGGGTTTCTAGATGCAGGTAGGGGAGTGGCTTTCAATGTGGGGCCGGCGCCCAAAGTGGCTGTCAGGATAACCCATTGAAAGTTGTTAATTAAGTGAAAACCTAAAATGAACTTGGGGGGAAAAGGGTAAATTATACATTAACAAGATAATTGGATTTCCTCTCCCATGCCTGTAGTGCTCGTTTAGACTAAGGATGGGTAGAGAAGGCCTGGTAGGCAAGATCAACTTCCTTGTCCTCACGAAAGGAAGGTTGATTCCGCATGAGTCACCCTATGGGGCCGGCGCCTAGTGAGAGGCTGTCAGGATAACCATAGATGGGGGCCGGCACCTAGTGAGAGGCTGTCAGGATAACCCATGTTAGGACCGTGCGATGATACTCTCTCTACTGCAGTCTAGCATTTCCTAGTTGTACTCTCCCCATTCGTTATGTGCTTGCCTCTGGAAGTGTTGTTAAGTTGTTGTGATATTGACTTGTGTTGTTGGAGTTATGTGTTGTCTTGTCTTATAGTTTACTGTCTACCTGACTGTATGTTGTAGTGGGAACCTTATGTTAACTCCTAGCTCGGGGGGTGGACCTTAGGGTTCCACATGGTCGGGTGGAAGAGCTTTTATCCATTGGTTTTTCCTCCTTGCTATTGTTCGTGTGCGAGGATGTTGTATCGTGTGTATCAGCCGTTAGATCTTGTACCAGGTATGAAGTAAGTGATTTGTATTCATGTTCTTGTCTGTGTATCAGTTGATTTGTAATGTTTGAATTCGGAAGGTGTTAAGTAACAATGTAATGATGTACTCGTATGTGAGAAGGAATTATAACTATGTACTAGATCCTAATGATTATTTATTTCATGTAGATGTTATTGATTTAATGCATTAGATTTAGAATGTGCTACTGATGTTAGTTAATGATGTATGCCAGATTATATTGTTTGTTGGTCAAGTAATGCCTCCATGATATCTTAGAGAACTAGTCGTTAGGTCGAATGATGTATTTAGATGTGTTAAACATTACTTTGTCACTTTATTCATTTTAAAAAAAAAAAATTATTCCGTTTTGCATAGCGTAGATGTGTTGTTCTCTAAGGTGTTCATGCGGGGCGTTACATAATTTATAAGTTTATCCCAAATTTATATATATGTCTTTAATAATTAATAATAATAATATCATTTACATAGATAATATCCTTAATCTATGATAATAATATACTAATACATCAAAATTTTAAAATATATATTAATGCATAGATAGGAAAAATTGACCAGTGATCAATTCCATAAGTCCTCCCTTCACATGAAATTTAATTAATTTTAATTAATTAATTAAATTTCCCTTAATCCCTAATCTATGCCAAGAAAACTATAGGCGAGCCCTGTTGTTAACTAGTTATTAATAATTCTTTTTCCAACCAATTAGAACTGAAATAGGTTTTCTATTTAAAAAATATTTAGCTATTGCTATTGTATAGATGCAAATATTTTAACAAAACATATTTGAAAAATGATTTTTCTTGGCAGAAAACTTTCACCTGATAATGGCGATTATTACAGATCATCAAGGTTTATATTATAAAGTTTTGTGATAGATAATATTCTTAATCTATGATAATACTTAAAACTATTAAGTTTCTAGTTTGAGACTTTATGGGTAAAATATTAGGCAGTAAAGTTTTTTTAGCATCTCACATATTAACCGATTTAAATATATTATAACTAAAATAATATATTATAACTAGAATAAAAATAAAAATATTAAGAAACATGTATTTAAATTCCTATTAATATTAATATTGACAATATTATTAGACAACAAAAATATTATAGTTATATAAGATTCCTATTACTAATCAATATTAATACTAATAGGAATTTAAATACAAATATAATTTATAAGTTTATCCCAAATTTATATATGTCTTTAATAATTAATAATAATAATAATAATATATCATTTACATAGATAATATCCTTAATCTATGATAATAATATACTAATACATCAAAATTTTAAAATATATATTAATGCATAGATATTGCTTTTGCCGCGTGCTATCAACTATCACATTCTAATATCTTCTTTGTAGAGTCATCTTCATATTTTGAGTTGTAGAAAACTATTTGTATTTTGTAGTCTCATCATTTAATATGTGAATGACATGGCTGTACATTGTCTTGGAACGTGTGGGAAATTTTCTAAACTGTTTGGTTCCTATCAACGTATTACCTGAATTTCATGTTGCAAACAACATTCATGCTCGAAGATCTGCTAAACTCGTTTGCTATTTCAAACAAGGTATTCCATGATCCTCTTATTGTTGCAAGTGCTAGTTATAACTAATTTTAGGGTTTCACTTGTCCCTCACTATAAGCTATAACTTCAAATCTTTAAAATAATGATGTTAAGTGATTTTTATAGCACTGACAACTCTTTGTATTCATGATGTTAAGTGATTTTTATAGCACTAACAACTCTTTGTATTGTAGCTTAAGTGCAAACTGTTGAAGGCTAGTGCATTTATCACCTTCTATATTTGCCTCTTGTCAGACTGTCAAGAACCAAGTTTTAATTGCCAGGGTGCCCATTTCTAGCCTTAGGAGGCTGTATCAATCAAATAATCCATTTTGTCAAGTTCACCATAAATCTTGAAGTATAATCATAAATCTTCAGGTATAGTAAAAAATCACTTACTTTGCAAATTCCATTTTATCCAATCTAATTATTAAATGTAGAATCTCAAAGTTCTTCAATTTTCAACATTCATTGTAAATATTACAAAACTGTCAACTCTAACTTAAACCAAAAAATTCACAAATTTCAAGATTATTATAAAGTTATTATATTATCAACATTCTTGCTAAAACTAAACAAACACAACAAATTAAAACAAAAAAAGACTATTCATGAACATTTTGGCAAAAACTTGGCTGCTTTGCAGCTCTTGTTTAAATAAGTATAGAATAACTTTTGATGATGAAATATACATAATGTTTAAGTGGAATAAATCTATTAAGATTCTTGAAAAGGACTTATCATTATTTTTTAAATAAGTATAGAATAACTTTTGATGATGAAATATAAATAGTGTTTAAGTGGAGTAGGTTGGAAAATATTATAAGTTTAATGGTCAAAAGTAAATAGGTTAGCTATTTGTCCTTTTTGGTGTGGATAAGATGTCAAATAATAATGGACTATTTTACTATTGAGATATTTAATGTTTAAATAAACACTTATTTGACTATTGAGATATTTAATGTTTAAATAAAGTGAGTGTTTGATATCAATCATAACTCAATGTCATAATTTTAAAGAAAATTATTAAGTTAATATTAAATTTCAAATAATTACATTTTCTAAAATAATTGAATATTTTAGATGATGTACTAATGGGGAACACTCCTGATGGCCCATAAATAATTAATTATTCTAATGTTTTTTAAAGAATAGGCTGCGATGTGAACACTCACAATAGCCCATAATATTCCAAGCTTGTGAAGGGGGAGACTCCTCACCTTCCTTTTCAGACAATTTCTCTATTATTGGAAATTTTAATCTTTACTTGGCTGATAATAGTTCAATAGGAACCTAAATGAAAATAAAAGACTGTGTGCAATGTCAACATTTGAATTTATTGGTTTTGGATTGAAATGAACACTAAGAATAAAATTCAAGGTTGTATATTTTATTGACGAGATAAGATTTTTGTGGTCACCTTTACTCACCCTAAATAAGAAATTGTAGAAAAAATTACAAGTTTATTCAAAAATCAAAGGTATTCTTTCAAAAAAAGTTGATCAGTAAGTGCTCCAAAGTTGACTGTATCATGGTTGTGTGACATTAAGCATCAGGACATTCTCACCTTGTAAGGGAAATTCACATGTGGTGTGAGTGAGAAATCTTGCTTAATTACAATCTTAAAAGATAGATGATAATTTTGTGCTTGTGGATGTGAGAGGTGGACCATATTCCTATTTTGTAAGGGGAAGCCTTGGTGTGAGCAAGGAAGGAATCTTGTGTAAGTTGTAATTATCACCATAGGATGTGTACCCATCATATAAGTTTTGTCCAATTACAATTTTAAATGTAGAATTTTGTATTTGTAGATGTGAGAGGTGGACCCCACTCCCACTTTGTAAGGGAAAACATGTGGTCTTAGTAAGGAAAGAATCTTGTGCAAGTTGCAACCACCACCATCACAATGCATATCCTATCACACAAGTATTGCTCAATTACAATCCTTAATACAATGCAAAATATTGTACTTATAGATATGAGAGGTGGACCACCACTCCCACTTTGTAAGGGAAAGCATGCAATCTTAGTAAGGAAAGAATCTTGTGCAAGATGCAACCACCACCATCACAATGCATATCCCATCACACAAGCCTTGCTCAAGTACAATCCTCAAGACAATGTAAAATTTTTTACTTGTAGATGTGAGAGGTGGACCACCACTCCCACTTTGTAAGGAAAACATGTCGTTTGAGAAAGGAAGGAATCTTGTATAAGTTGAAACCACCACCATCACAATGTATACCCTATCACACAAGTCTTGCTCAATTACAATCAACTAATGACCTTGATCAATAAATTTTATTTTTATTTCATTCACACTTTGTCTCTAGACTTCTCTACAAAGTGTAATGGTGAAATTTAAATGTGCCCATGCAAATTCCCATTTAGTTTCGGGCTAATTTTGAGATAATGTCTTAATTCAATTATATATTGACAAATGATGTAACTTTGTATGAAGTGGGGCTCATTCTTAAACCTTTACCTACTCATATTTGCACATATATCTACATTCCAACCATATATTATCCAATCCTACATATTCCCCCATACTGTTCACATTTATTGCACCCACTTGATTAGACATTTATTTCCTAAATGAACTTTATGACTCCATTTTCTTGGGTCAATCCCATATCTATGAATCTAAACCCTAAAATTTTAAATATGCAAATTCAAATTTTCTTGACTCTCATCTATTTCTCTAGTCATTTTGAAATGACTAACACATGTTTATGAAATTTATTGCTATACCCTTGTATTTAAAGGCATTTAGTTCACACCTCCTCACATCCGTAAGCATATTTGAATATTATTTGCATTTGAGGTTTAGGAACATCCTAGGAACACTTCAATTGGAGCATCTAAAATAAATCTAAATCTACATAATCATTCTAGAGCACTTATGCATTACTTGGTATCTTTGAACCTTAGCACTATCATAAGATTAGTCTTTTCCTAGTGTTGACCTAAGAGAACTTGTCTCCTAGAGATATGGTGGTCCTCTAAAGGTACTTTTAAATACAACTATAGTGTGGAAAAAACTACTCCTTAATCAGATACCTTCAATCAAGGGAGTTGATCACAAACACTACACTTGGGCTCTGCTATCCAAGGTGTCAGATGCCAATTAATCTACTCTAGATCACTACATAACCACTATCATTCCTAATCAAAGCAATACAACCTGAACATGTGATTGACAATGAAGAATAAATGAACATAATGGAGAAAAATAGCTACTGTAAACAAAATCTAAATGAGATAGTTATAGAAATGAATAAGATAGAAACGAGGAATCTATGATAGTAAGGAAAGGGTCTTGGCCTCGGATGATAGCATGTCATGAGGACATCTGTGCTGGGCACTAGAGTCCAAAACATGCCAAAAATAAAATCTTCAATCCTATACAGACTCAAATTACAGTTACGTCACAAAATGTGTACAGTAGCATTTTACACCTTGTTTATCACCTAGTTAGACCTACAATGTTACCTTTTTAAATTAGGACCTATTTTAACACCTTTTTGAACATAAAATGATAAAATCTTGATCCCAATGAATAAACCTGACAGGATAAACTTAGGACTGGACTAAGCCCATGGCATTCGACACTCCTTGGAGTGTATGGGGCTAAAGGCCTTGGGTGCCAGAGTGTCCAGGTCTCGAATGGGATCTTTAGCCCCTCTCTTGTGGTGTCTAATTAGAACACCTCCCTAGTTTGTATATGTCAGACCTATTTGGTTTTATTCATCATTTGTGGGTGGGAATACATATATAAAGGAATTTTACAATTCATTTTGCACTAAGATGCCTAATGCAAAATTAGAGCTTGCTCACATGTTTTGATCTCCTATGATAAAGTATTCTTCATGCTTGGAAGTGTTATCTACTTGTAGATGGGTGAGTACGAGATCATGATGGGCCAAATAGTGGCAATGGAGAAAAAACTTGCTAGATGAAAAAATGCTAACATTTAGACTAATATTTAGATTTGGATGGAAAGTGTGTTAATATTTCTAGCTCAAATATGGATTCCCTCCAAAAATTCCTTGGGATTACCTCATATTTAGGCAAGTGGGAGCCCCAAAACTTGCCAAAGAAATTTGCAAAACCACCCATTTAGTGTTATCCTAAATTTTTCCATAATTTCATCCTTGAAGCTGACAAACATTTTTGTAACTAAATTTAATCAAATGAAAAGGGTTTATAGAGGAAGCTATTAAGATTCTAAAAATATAATATATGACTCATAATAATTTAATAGGTAATTATTAATAATTTTCTACATACACTATGTCTGATTTCTTGATAGATATACATATTGAAAAATATCCATAACTTTCAACATATTAATCCTTTTTTAAATCCAAAAGGTGCATCACATTCTAGGGTTTATTGGGTATACTTAAAATTTAAATTTTTTTATTTTCATATATTTTTTACCAAGTTAGGTTTGTTGGAAAATTAATTTTAAATATTTTAAAAAAGTCATGATAACAAATTCATAAATAATTATTTATTTACTTAAAAAGCTCTAAAAGATATGCGTCAAATCTGCTCATGTGTCCTTTACTTAAATCTAAATCATTGAGGAAAAATATTTTCTTTTTCTCATACTTAGGTTGGCCAGAATGACACATACTTTTTTATGTTTTTAAAATATTAGTAGTGCTACATTGAAATATCCAATTTTCACCAAACTTTTTTTAAAAAATTCAAACAAATGTAGTAGTCTATAAACTACATACAATTTGTTACAACTTTTATTACTACCTTATATTTCTAGATTGTGTAGATAACTCATTCAATTTTTGACATGAAGTTACTTATGTCAGTTTTTCAAATTTACATTGCCACTACAGGGTAGTATTTGGCCCATCATTATCCTGTGCACTCACCCAGATGTTATGAAGTTTGTTTGCAGGCCTTGAAGGAATTTTGAAGTCTTCTCCATCACTCTCCTTGTTGGTGCAAGATCTTAAGTTATCTCCATCAACTAGGGTTTTACCTCTTGTGGTAAATCATACATTTTCATTCATATTTCTATCATATAATGTAGATCTAGCCTTTGTCCTCCTAGGGTACGCACTCTTAGATCTAATCATCATTGTAGTGGAGGTAGAAACACCAACACAAGGTTTGACTAAGGCAAGCCCTTATATACAACACAACCTTTTCCTCTTTCCTTGTGTGCAGGTCAGAGAAATAGGTTTCTGAAGACAAGATATAGGATGAAGACAAAGCTTATAGGTACAAATCTAGTGATACCTCAAGATTATACTAAACCCTAATCAAGTTCTAGGGCACCTAAGAACCCTGGTCTTTGGTGCCTTTGCTTCTAGATCTAGGTTCTGACTTGCTCCTTGATCTCTTCTACACTTTTGGTTTTCTGATATCTATTTTTGATAGTTAGTTTTTAGCAGATCTTTGTCATTTAGGGTTTGGTCATTTGCCCTAGCTTGCTTGCTTGATCTTGGTTGGATTTGGTTGATTCTTCTTTATACAACAAAAGGACATAATCCCTATAGTTTGGCTCTCCTTAATGGGTAGTAGCCAAGTTTGGTTTGTGTCCTAATGTTTGTAGAAGAGGGTTTGACCTAGTTTAACTCTTTGGGCTAGATCACTGTTTTCCACTTAAACATTTTTGTGAACCCATCATTTCTTGCACTTTTACATCCTTCCTCTTTTAGATCTAAGTTTTTTGATTCCCTAGATCTGATTGGGATTGAGTTCATTATTCATTTTTCATGCATACATAGTTAATTTTGCATAGTTTTAAAACTAGGGTTTATGAAAACCTTGCATTTTATAGA
Organism: Cunninghamia lanceolata; assembly: GCA_027924645.1. Lineage (NCBI taxonomy): Eukaryota > Viridiplantae > Streptophyta > Pinopsida > Cupressales > Cupressaceae > Cunninghamia > Cunninghamia lanceolata. Next base: position 1,671,287 of record BSBN01000446.1, on the reverse strand, counting down.
AAATATAGGTAGTTTTCAACCCAGGACTTATAGATTTGTGAGTTGTTTCAAATCTTATTGCATTGTTATTTGGTTAAAACTATTTGAAGTTGTTGTACCTTTTCATTCTTGGTGTTTAAAACATTCTTGCATCCTTGCACTTGAAAGTTGAAAAATAAACCATTCATTCTAGATTTTAGAAAAAACATATTCATCACTTTTTTTGCATTTAGTAAACTTAGATCATGAACCACTGCACTAGCAAGTGGTTGGTTTGGTTCTACATATGGAAGATGACTTTGCCCTTCCTGAACCCCCCGGGGGATGCTCAAAATTCTCCACCATGCAAGACAACCGCGTTGGATTGAGTTGGAACCACCAACTCGGACTACTCTAGCCAGTTGTTTCTCTTCTATTCTATATAGACCCCACCCACCCTAGAACCCCCTAGCTTGAATTAAATTTTTATTTTTTGCATTATATCTAATTGGTATTACAATATTTAATCATTTCATAGTGTTACATTTTGCATTTAAATCATGTTCATTACTAGAAATATTTGTCCAGAAAGTTGTATTTTGTGAAAACCTAGTAAATACTGAAATCTAGGGTTTGTGATTGATATTTAATTTCATATTTTACTATTGTCATTTGCATTCGAAATCTGATTTTTCTTTGTTCTTCTTGCATTGAAGATTGAAGCTAGGAACAATTTTAAATTGTTGCATTTTGAAAAAAAACATTAAAATTTGGGTTTGATTTAAGCATTAACATTTTTAATATCCGAGTAGATTTGTGTAGAAATAAATTTAATCAAAGATATATTATATGCATCATGCTTTTTTACATTTGAGCAAAACATTGCTTCACTTAAACAAAAACTCAAATCCTTATTATGCTACATCATTCATTTCTTTTATCGGTGCATGTTTTGTGTTACTAAAGCTTGTAGATGCTTTATGAGATTTGTGACCCGGTGCCCTGATTAGTCATTTTCCTTGTTAAATCAATTTCAATTCAACTATTGTCGGCAAGTTGATTTAAGATCTCTCAATGTCATCTACGTCAATTCAACTAAATAATGTTCTCAAAACATTCATATAGGTGATAGTAACCTTGGTTCGATGTCAGATTTTTCCTTTATTTACTTATTTATTTCTAGATTAAATTGTGTGAATATCATTTAATTATTTTAAATATGTCTAATATAGCAAAGTGGGGGAGTAAGAATCGACCCCATGTTCGCATATTACATCCCTAACATTGGTAATGTAATTTGGTGATATCTTAGATTGTTTTAATAATCTTATAATATCATTTAGATTTAAATGATATTATGTGAGATATAACTATTCATCCACTTGTAGTGGAGTCGGACACCATAGTATATTAAGTTTTTATGTTTTTGTTGCAAACCATACCCATGATCCATGAAGAGTGGAGTGAGTGGAAGTTGTTTGAGCTTATCATAAGCCTAACACTTGCATGATACTCTCAAATGGGAGGTATGATAGTAGTGGATTCAATATACCCGCGAGGTGGTACGGGATTATGATAACTATTTTACCTTCATTGAACGAAGGTGATGTTTTTGTGTGTTTTGAGTTGGGTAAGCATTCAAAGGAAGAGAGGATTGTCATTGTTATGATCATTATTATCATTTCTTAGAGGGCATGAGGAAAGAAAGTAGGCTATAGAAGTAGCAAGCTAGAGGATAGAGAGCTCGTAGGAAGGAGCAGATAACAATAACAACATACTCATACTACCAAGCCCTAACTTGGTTATAGGTATGACTGTAAGAAATTGTTGTGTGGTCTTAAGCTATGTGAATGTATACATAGATTACCACTATTGATAACCACACATTGGACTATGTTTATCTCTTACGATAGCATTTATATGTTGTATAACTCTCTTCAGGCCTTGAGGCCAAATGTTTAAGAGCACTATTGTAGCAAACTTGTGCCCCTCGAAGCCGATAAGGTTGAGGATAGAAAACAACTATTATAACCATTTGATAATGATAAGGATGAGTCTCTAGACATGATTGATATTCTCTTTCCTTCTTTGTACCTCAAGACTATTAAGTCTCCAAATAGGAGTGTTATCGAAAGATAATGTTTGTCATGATGAATAAAGACTATTTCCATTTGACCAGGTTGAGAGCCATGCATTTAAAATGATAATCCAATAGAATAGGCCGAGAGCCATGCATGATAGAAAGAAAAGTCATTCATAAAAATCATTTCTATCAACAGTGTTGAAGGCACAAGCAACTGAGAGGGGGGGGGTGAATTAGTTGTATCAAATATTTCAAACCCTCATAAACATAATCACATCCACATAAGTTTACTTAAACACTTAATCTGTTATGAAGATTAAACATGAAAATCAAATAACAGAAACTTAAACACATCAACACCATACACACGAGAACACCAGATTTTTACATGGAAAACCCTAAAAGGGAAAAACCATGGTGAGGATTAGCTCACAATATAAAGTAGTAGCAACACCAAATTACAAGAGCTCACTACCATACAAAGAATGCTCACTGCAGGGGACTCACTGTCCAAGTGGACTCATTGACCATTGAAAAAGAGAGAAGAAAGAAGAAGAGGTTCACTGATATAATTGATTCTAATACATGCATAGGTTCAATTCTAATGAAGCACAGCAATCATCACCTTCACATCTATACCGAAATATAGTAGACACCTTCTGCTCACTGCATCCAGTCGTCTAACTCATGAAAGCCCTTATTGCCCTTTTATCATTTTCACATCACAAACTTCATCTCTACCATGCGTACCCACACACACACACAAAATCTCAACACTTATTTATATCACCATCAACCTTGAAACAATCTTCAAGGTTGGCAACACAATCTTCAATCCTTGAAGCAGTCTCCAAGGTTGGTAGACACACAGAATTTGAATTAGGTCTAGACCTAAACATTCCATGATTCAAGGGATTGAAGGTGAACCACTATAAGCCTTATCTTGGACCCAAATCTATCTAAGCATGCTACACAACACTCACATAATCATCAAATCAACTCCTCAATCAATACAAACTTCTAGGTCGGCCAAACAGTGTAAACATAGGGGATTCTTCATCACACGATTCCACAATCACAACCATAACTTGCAAACCATGCACATACCTTTAACACATTTTGGAAACATCCATGAACAACTTGAGGTCACCTAGAAATCAACAAATTCATCCATAACAACTTTCACCCGAAAAGGCTCACTGTTTACTCACAATCAACACTTTTGAACTCTGCTACACAAGAACTTGCTTTTCAGAGCATCATACCACAAACCTTTTGGCTAGAAGGTAGATAAGGACCTTATAGACTTAAATCTAGAACTAAAACACCTAAAACCACTCTACAGAGAAATGCGAAGCAAAATAATTTCTTCTGGACACCTTTGCATAAGTCATAAACACTACGTAGTTAAACCCTAAAATAAAATATCATAATCATAAACATTGTCAAGTTTGGTTCTCAAACTGGTGAACATAAATTTCACTAAATAGTGATCTGGGGACCAAATTCTAGATTTAACATCTTACAGCACTTCTCAACAACATATCCAAACTGCACATTTAGATCTCCAACACAGAAGAAATGCAGAGCAACAACTCGAGTAGTATACTGTAAGCCATAAGATTCCTTCAACACACTATTTTCAGTCTTATTCAAATTTTCTCAAAAGCACTTGGAAACTCAACTACATAGGCATATTCTCAACACCTTTAACATCTATACAAAGCATCCAAACCACCTTTTAGCAAAGCAACTTAATCGAACAATACTAAACAATACTAACTTCATCAGAAGACATAATAAACACCAATGACAACACAAACATATTGACATTAATGAAAACATTGATTAGCTCATACTTGCAACAATCTCCCCTTTATCATTGATGGCAACATATGATGTGAAAAACCATCATGACACAACTCTGCACTAATCTCACTCTCCCCTTTTCTTTTATACATCTTTCTTCATTTTCTTTTATACATCTTGCTTTCTTCCTCTACCTTTGTTTTTCACATGAACTCTCTCCCACATACTTTTTCAAAGACTCTCTCCCCCTGATTGTGATTTTACACATACTTGCACTATCCTCAACTGCTCTATATACTCCCCCTATCTGTAATAATCATTAACACCACTACCTACTCCCCTTGAGAGGTAGCCTCGTACATCAGTCCAGAAAAGAATGAATCTTGAATCACACTGGACTAATGCATCTCCTTATGCATCTAGTTCAAAGAAGAAGGGGAAATAACCCCTAACTTTTCCTGGAGGTAGTCAAATGTATCCTTAGGAAGAGCCTTGGTGAATATGTCAGCAACTTGATCCTTTATAGGCACATACTCAAGTTTCACTTCATTCTCTGCAACCTTCTATCTCAGAAAGTGATACCTAATTGAAATATGCTTTGTCTTTGAATGCATCACCAAATTCTTTGAAATGTTAATGGCACTAGTATTATCATAGGAGATAGGAATTGGATCATCATACTCTACTTTGATAGCCTTCAAGGTTTCTCTCATCCATAACACCTATGTACAACAGGATGCTACTGCAATGTACTCTGCCTTTGCAGTAGATAAAGATATTGAATCTTGCTTCTTGCTTAGCCAAAATACAACTCTATCTCCAAGAAAGAATGCACAACTACTTGTACTTTTTCTATCATCTACACATCTGGCCCAATCTACATCTGTGTATGCACTTAGGTTAAATTTATTGTTCTTGGGATACCACAAATCATGATCCAAAGTGCCCTTCAAATACTTAAATATCCTCTTCACTACCATGACATGTGACTCTCTAGGATCTACTTGAAATCTTGCCACAAGACAGACTGCATGCATGATATCTGGTCTAGGAACAGTTAGGTATAGTAGTCCTCTAATCATTGATCTATATTTGCTATGATCAACCTTAAGGGATTCATCATTCTTTCTCACCTTGCAACCAGTTGTCATGAGAGTACAAACTGGTTTAGAATCTTCCATTCCAAACTTCTTCAATAGTTCCTTAACATACTTTGATTGTGAAATGAAAATGCCCTTATCTGTCTAATTGATTTGCAACCCAAGGAAGAAGTTCATCTCTCCATACATTGACATCTCAAATTCTTTTGCATTTCATTTGCAAATTCCTTACACATACTTTCATTTCCTCCAAAGATTATGTCATCCACATAGACCTCAATAATTAGGATTTGATCTTTGCTTACCTTGATGTACAAATTACTATTTGCAGACCCTTTACTGAATCATTGCTACAACAAATACCTATCTAGCCTTGCATACCAAGCTCTGGGAGCTTGCTTTAGTCCATACAATGTCTTCTTCAATTTGTATACCATATTTAGTTTGTCTAACAACTGAAATCCATCTGGTTGTTCTATGTGGACTTCTTCCAACTCACCATTCAGAAAAGCAAACTTCACATCCATCTGATAGACCTTGAAATCCTTATGTGCTGCAAAAGCCATAAATAGTCTAACTACCTCCATTCTTGCTATTGGAGCAAAGGTTTCCTCAGAGTCTATTCCTTCCACTTGTGAGTACCCCTTATACACAAGTCTTTCCGTGTTCCTTACCACTTCTTCATTCTCATTCCACTTGTTCTTGTACATACCCACTTAGTTCTAATCACATTCTTATTCTCTGGTCTTGGGACAAGTTCCCAAGTCTGATTGTTCTCAATCTACATTAGTTCTTCTTCCATAGCTTTGATCCAATACTCATCCTTGCATGCCTCAACTATTGTTTTAGGTTCAACTTTGGAAAGTAAGCATAAATTTACCTAATCTTTAGCAGCTTTACTTCTTGTTAGTACACCTTTGCTCTTGTCACCAATGATCTAATCTTCAGTGTGATGCCTCTGCACATGTTTGGGAGTTTTAGAAGCTTTTCTAGAGATTCTTGTTCTTCAACTTGTACTTCTATTTTTGGAGTTTCTTGAGATTCATCTTGCACTTCCTTGTCTTTGGTCTTTTCTTCTTCTTCACAAGAAGACTCATTTGATTCATATCCATTAATCTCTGAAAACTTCTATATATCTTCATCAACCTTAATGTTAGCATTCTCAACAATCTTTCTTAGCCCCTTATTATAGCATCGGTAAAATTTACTTTTGTTAGAGTATCCAAGGAAAATACCTTCATCACTTCTTGCATCAAACTTTCCTAGTTCTTCATCTCTTCTAATATAACATTTGCTTCCAAAAACATTGAAATATTTAATAGTGGGAATCCTTCCATACCATAGCTCATAGGGAGTCTTTGTATTAGTTTCTTTCACTTGTACTCTTGTGAGGACTACCCTTTTTACTTCTGTTCTTGTGACTATTTACATTACTGTTACTGATACTTTTATATTTGGGGGATAGTGTTTCCTAGATTTTTCAAACTATTAAACTCTATTATGATAATGGAAAAACAAATTGGGTGATGTTTGGATAACATTTACATTTCAAAAAAATTAAGTAGGTGATGATGGAAAGAAAATTGTAATATGTTTTCATTTATACTATTTAGAACTATGTCATGGTAATGCATGTTTTAAGTTGCTTCGGCTATGATGATTATATGTGAAACTGATCTTGTAATTTAGTGTGCAGGATTTACTAATCAAACCACAGATTCCGAAGATCATTCCACACCTTTTTGTTGTTACTCCTTGTTAAGCCAATCTAGTTCCACGAGGAACCAAGATCACTCTGTGTTTGATGTGGTGTTGTAAAGTGGTCTTTCTTAAGGTCGAATGGGTTAGGTCTACCCTCTTGTAACACTGAATTATGATTTGTGTTGTAAAAAGGTTGAATTTGAATTTCTTTCTTTTATTTAAAATTTTGAGGCCTTTTCTTGTGCTTTACCCTGACCCTAGGTGTTTAGAATAGGTTAAAGTTGACCCTGGGTTATACTCCATGGGTCCAGGGCCCCATTTGGCAGGGGTAACCCTTAGGTAACCTCCATATGGTCATCTTAACTTCACCCTGAAGTTAAGTGGCGAAAATTGGAGGTATGGAGGGGATAGGATGGGTTGTACCAACACTCAAACCCATCCCTCTTCAATCCCCAAGGTAAGAGATGACTACAAACCCATCCATTATAGAGGAATTGACTTGAAGTCACCCTCACCATTAGTGAGATTCCCCATGAGTTGTGTGGTCATCCATAATGAAGGAAGGAAGAAGAGGCATGGGTCACCTGTCTTTTCCTCCTTTAACTCCTTTTATTTCTCCCATGCATAAGAGAAATGACATGAGGTAATGGATAAGGAGGACTTTAGGGATGGGTGAGTGACATAAGCCAACACTCATCCCTTGAGACATAATAGTAGTTTGGAGAAGAGTGAGGAGGTGACAAGTGTCATCTCCCCATTTCCTCTAAACTGGGAGGATTTGGGTTATTTGAATCCCATTTTTGGGATGGAGAGGGAGTTAGTTGAATTTTGGAGAGTTTATTTTATGTTTATTTTTTTTACAAGGAAATTTGCTTTTAGAGAGGAAAAGGGAGAGGGAGTTGGTGGCTTGGGTTGGAGAAGATCTCAGTGGAGCTCTACAATAGCTTCATCCTTGAAGGGCTTTGTAAGGTTGGTGTGATATTTCCTTTCTTTCGTATATCTGATTGTGGCATGAAAAGTGTGTGAAAGTTGCTTATTTGCTTGTGTTTTTTTTTAATTTTGTTCTTGTAAGCAATGTTGTCGGGTTGTTGACAGAGCTTCTCCCACTTGGGAGAAATGCTCATCAAGTGTGGGGTAGGGGAGGAGTGAACGTCCTCGGGTGCATACCAGGTTCTTTTGGGATGTTGAAAGCCTTGAGGGCATGTATTTGTGACTGGTTCTTTGGCTTGAGAGTCAAAAACAGAATTCCTTGGAAAATTTTGTGAACAAACTTGGTTTGAGGCCAAGAGAAATATATTATCTGTAAGGGTGCCACTCTGGAGTCGAGTGTGTCCATTCTCCTACCCCTTGTGAAGCTCACTGTAGTTGAGTTTTCGTGTTGTGTAATTTACCCACGGGTGTTTGTGTGTTTTGGGTTTGTTGTTGTTCCCTGTTGTGAAGTGGATTGCTTGAGTTACCCAGGTGTGAGTATGATCTCCCTAGCTTGGGGGTGACCCTCTTGCGGGTCTATGGTAGGGAGGAGAGCTAGATGAGTGGTGTTTTCTTATTGTTTCTTTTGATATGCAGGTTTCCTTTTGAAGCGTTTGATGGAATTGGAGGAGTTCTGTATTTAGGGAGAATGTATTTCATCCTTGCTATAAGGCGAGTTTGGTTCATTGAGCTTCATCCTGTTTAAGTTCATTATGGAGGGATTCTCTCCCTCTGAAGTTGTAAGAATTATTGTCTGGGAAAGAGAGAAATTCTTCCCTTCAGTATTGTTGTTGTGAATGATTTTTCAATTATTTTATACCTGGTGAAACTAAGAGTTAAGAAATGAAGCTTGTATTGAATTAGACAAATGAATGAATTTATCTCTAGTATTGAAATTTGTTATTGATTTAGATAAAAAATGATAAATTTTATTTATTGTTTTGTTCGAAAGGAAAGAATGAATTTTAGTTAGATAGCCTTGTTATATATTATAAATTTGATTTTATTATTGGAAATAAATATATATAAAGAAGAGAATATAATAGTATAAAAATGTGGTGTGGTATAGTCACGAACTTTCCAGATGTGAGCCAATGAAATTTGAACTGTATATGAATTTATATTAAATTGAATGTAACAAGTTATAAGGGAAAATTGATCTTACTAAATCTCTGGTTTAACACTATCTGTATCAAGTCAAACTTCAGAAGATTGCATACTAAGTAAATTGTGGATGTGAGTAAAATAGAGTTATATTTCATCTTCTGCATTTAAAAATTTCCAACTCTTAACTGAACGGTGATTATAAATGGCATTTAGATAGAATTAAAGTTTGTTCTCTATATTTGAAATGTTCAATTATGAATTGAAAATGTGATTACAAGATAAAATAGCTTTATTTGTTTTCATTTCTCTGTGTTTATAAAGTTACCCGTGAAAAAAAAATTATAAATACGATTGTTAAAAAGAGTTATGGTTAATAGCTTTACTTATTTAATTCTCTATATTTCTTTTTAATTTCTCTGTGAAAGAAATATGTCTGAAAGTTGTGGGATAAATATATATATATATATATATATAGATATATATACATGCATACATATATATATATATATATATATATATATATATATATATATATATATATATATATATATATATATATATATATATCTAAATGTAATTAGAGGTGTTAATAATATAAAGGAATTTTCATAAAAGAAAATATAAATAAAATAATGCATTATTCGCTGTGTACATAGCATAGTACAGAATGGTGGAGTGGTGGTGGGAAGGGTTTGAACCTTCCCACCACCATCCTTGAGTCATTTGGGTGTGGGGAGGGGCGGAGCCCCCACCCACATCCCATATATATATCTAAATGTAATTAGAGGTGTTAATAATATAAAGGAATTTTCATAAAAGAAAATATAAATAAAATAATGCATTATTCGCTGTGTACACAGCATAGTACAGAATGGTGGACTGATGGTGGGAAGGGTTTGAACCTTCCCACCACCATCCTTGAGTCGTTTGGGTGTGGGGAGGCGCGGAGCCCCCACCCACACCCCCCTGTGAAAGAAAACACAGCGCCGTGGCCGTGTGACTGCGGACTCCCCACGAAAACCCACCACCGTAGATCTCCGCCTCCCGCCTTCCGCCATGGGAGATACTTCCCCTGCGCCCGGCTCCCTGTGGACTTCCTGCCCTCCGCCCCGTGCGGCCTTGCCCTTCGCACCACTTCCTGTGTCTGCGTCCGCGGCCCACAACGTGGCTTCGGCCACCAAACAATAGAATCTGCCTTCATCACCCTACGACCCTCGTCTTCCTCAGCGTGCTACCTCTGGCTGACCCACCACAATGCCGCCGCCGCCATGTTTGGCTCCTGTACCACAAAAAAAAAGACCATTCAATGAAATTAGGGTTGCAATGAAACACAAAGATATATGGCTTTTAGCCCTAACTTTATATGTGATTGGTAATTTAAAAAAAAAAGAATAAAATAAAATAAAAGAATACTAATATTACCAAAGAAAAAATAATAGTAATAATATTTAAATAAATTAATAAAATAAACTAACAATAGTAATAATAGTAATAGTAATAAAATAGTAATAATAATAATAGTATTAATAACAACAAGATAAATATATTTGTATATATATTTATATATGTATATATATAATCTTATATATATGTATATAGATACATACATATATTAATTATGTGATATAAGTTATCAGAGAGGCCGTTTTCTCTTTACAACAAGAGAAAATAAAATTATAACTTAAAGAGAGCATAAAGAAATATACTTTAATATTCCTGGAAGAGTTTCTCGGAAGTTTCAATAATCAACACAAATTAATAAGCAAGAAAATGAAGAGGAAATTATGTTCCTAATACTTAAAAAGAACACTGGAAATAAACGTAAAGAAGCCATCACAGACATTCCATGTGAGGCCATTTTAAACTCAACTGTAGTTAGTAAACGTCCAATTGAGAAAAAAATGAAAGAGAGAAGGAAGAAGAAAAACTAACATTGGAAAACATAGAGGAGAAAATGCGCAGCAATTCCAAACTAGGCTAAGAGAACTAAGTGGATTTACCTATCCGATAACCTGATTAGGAACAAGATGATTGTATAATTAATACAAATGTAGAGGTGATTCCTAGAGCAGAGAAAACTCAGAGACGGAGTCCAGCGAAGTAGTAAACCAGTTTATGTAATCAGGTCCACCCGAGAATTAGGATTAATGTAATTTAAAATACAGTGATAACTCTAATTGATGAAGAACATGAAGAAAGGACAGGATAAACATAAAGAAAATGTAGGAACCAAAAGGGAGAGACTGAAATATAAGCAAACTAGATTTTAGAGAAATAGTTAAGGTGAACGCGATAGAAATACAATCAAAATTAACATCCAGAGAAAAGGAAGAGAGTGCAAACGAACGGCCTTGTTGAGAATGCTAAGTTCGAAGGAGAAGTATATTTCAGGAAACAAGAGAGGAGACAGACAATCATTCTTTGTTAAAAATGACCCAATAGGGAGATCACGTGTCAGTTTACTAGGAACAAGGCATCATGGGAAGTTGTTAATCTATCAGGGAACCCCGTAAGAAGTATAGTGTTGAATAATTCCAACTTACGCCGTGAGGCATTATGCTGCCGAAATCTGCTGAGATTTAGTGTTAGGAACCTTGTTATTACAAACCTTGTAGCGACGTTAACGGTGTCGTAGAGACCCCCTTGTTGGACTGTTTGCGTATGGGAGAACATAATTATACTTAGTACCCCGCCAACAACTGTAGTGTTTTCACCTTGAGCGTACACCACCGAGCATGCTTACGCATGCGAGGGGGTTTCTAGGGAAGCGTGAGAAAATTTTTGATATCTCGTGTCATAACCACATGACAGATGTGGTTATGACACGTGTGATGCATGTTGTGACCGCATGGAAAATGTGGGCATGACATTTGGTATCAGAGCCAAAGTTTAAACACTGGACATATTAGGGCACGTTATTATTCTGCAACTTTGATTAATTAGTCTCTACCTTGTTTTGTAGGATGCCTCCCCGACGTGTTCGACGAGTGTAATTACGCAACACAGCGTCCGTCGAGGTGCACAGTGATTCCTCAGCCGAGGGACGGGTACCCACAGTTACAGCAGCACCACCTGCACCACCTGTACCACAAGCACCACTAGTATCACAGGCACCACCTGTATTGGATATAGGTCCACAGATCTTACAAGCACTGCAGGCTATGTTAGAGAGGTTACCGCCAGTGATTCCTGAGCCACGTGTTGAGCCTCGTGTTGATCCGTGAGAGGAGCCACGTAGGGAACCACATGCCGAGTCACGTGCTGAGCCACTTGTGGAGCCCTGCGTTGATCCGCGAGAGGTACCATGTGTGGAGCCTATCGTTGAGATCCCCGACACTACAGTAGAGGAGGTGGGGTTAGCCTACCATGCACGGAGTAGGAGTCCTCCGAGACCTTTGAGACGAGATGAGACCCAGAGGGTAGAACAGGTACATCAGGGATTGTATGAGGATAGGGTGGAAGAGCCAGTTGTGGGACTTAGAGACAGAGGAGACCCCATCAGAGATCTACTTAGGCTCAACCCATCCACTTTCACAGGTGCTACAGAGGGAGCTGTGGCCGAGGCTTGGATGATTAGTTTAGACAGGTGTTTCGCGTTGTGACCATACGGAAGCAATATGAAAGCACGAGTGGCAGTACATCTCCTGAGAGATGCAGCAGCTACCTGGTGGTGCACTTAAGAGTGCAAGCGCCGACTTTCCGTAGATACACTCACTTGGGATATCTTCATAGAGCACTTTAATGCGCGATATTTGTCAGAACATTACAGACAGCGTAGGATCGATGAGTTCCATGATTTATAGCAGAGGGGACTCACTATTACTCAGTATGAGAGCCGATTAATTGAGCTTTCTCATTATGCGGAGTACCTCCATGACGAGAGACTCTTGATACACAAATTCATCAGAGGGTTGAATCACGGGATAGCAGGACCAGTTCATATGGCAGATCCCCAGACCATGAGCGAGGCCTTTGAGAAGGCCCTTATATCAGAGGAAATTTAGGGACGAGGGCAGAATTCACACCCGTAGTATCAGGATCGTAATCCCCAACAACAGTAGAACTTTTGAAGGCCTCAAAACACAATACAGAGAGGAGGATATAACTCTTCATCATTACCTCCTAGGCCTCCATAGCAGCAGCAACATCAGCAAAAATCTAAATTCCAACAGAGGGGTCAGGGAGGATAGAACTGTGCTTGGCAGCAACAGGATCCACGCAGAGATCAGAGACAGCAGGGATCATCTGCAGGACTCGCGAGGTCTCAGTAGTCTTACAGAGGCTCACAGGGGTCCACTGGACGGACTGGGCAGTAACAGTCGGGCAGGACACAGTCAGGGCAGTTACAAGCTAGAGGACCATGTTATGTGTGTGGTGGGGCAGGGCATTTGGCTAGAGAGTGCCCGCAGGGATTTACAGCAGGGGGACAGCCCCGATCAGGAGGATCTGAGTAGACCATAGGTGACGTGGGCAGATCCCACCAGATGTTTGCAGTGGTTGATAACCGCCAGGCTGATTTCCAAGCCTCAATCATTGAGGCAGCAGGTACGATTGGAGACTTCCCCATCTCTATCCTTTTTGACTCTGGAGCTACTGACTTCTTTCTGTCTACATCGTTAGTGGAGCGTTGCAGGCTGGTGGCTTCTAGGTAGGACATTAGGTGGGAGGTTGAGTTGGCCTCAGGGGCCAGGATGTCAGTAGATACCTTGGTTAAAGACTGCAATATCACATTAGGATCCTTCACTACATCATGTGACCTTAGGGTTATGCCATTAGGATCCTACGGTGTAGTTCTGGGTATGGATTGGCTTGCGGCACATAGAGCCAAGCTAGATTGTCGCCAGAGGACAATTAGCTGTTTAGACGATCATGGTTCACCGGTTGAGATAGTAGGCATTCAAAAGCCCGTGGCTGTTCGTATGATATCCGCTCAGCAGCTTAAGCACTATATGCAGAAGGGATGTCAGATGTTTGCTATTACGGTCAGTGATAGAGTAGAGGATGAACCTGAGGCTACTTTTGATGATCACCTTATCCTTAGAGAGTTTGCCAATGTATTTCTGCCAGAATTACCAGGTATGCCTCCACGCAGAGAAGTGGACTTCCACATTGACTTAGTGCTGGGTGTGAAACCGATATCCTGTGCACCCTATAGGATGACGACACATGAACTTACCGAACTTAAGCTGCAGTTAGAGGAATTACTTGAGAAGGGGCACATCTAACCTAGCGTTTCACCATGGGGCGCACCGGTTATCTTCGTGAAGAAGAAGGATGGGTCTCTTCGATTATGCATGGACTACAGGGAGTTGAACAAGGTGACGGTGAAGAACCGTTATCCTCTGCCTAGGATCGACGACCTTTTTGATTAGATGCAGGGAGCCAGAGTGTTCTCAAAAATTGATCTAAAATCTGGGTATCATCAATTGCGCATCACAGAGGCAGATATTCATAAGACTGCTTTTCGAACCAGATATGGCCATTACGAATTCATGGTGGTACCTTTCGGGTTGACAAAAGCCCCTGCAGTGTTCATGAGTCTCATGAACAGGGTATTCTATGCTTACCTAGACTGGTTTGTGATCATATTTCTAGATGATATTTTGATTTATTCACGGACCGAGGAGGAGCATGTGGAGCACTTGCGTCAAGTTTTGCAGCGACTAAGAGACTAGCAGCTTTATGGCAACTTGGCAAAGTGTGCCTTCTTCAGGATAAAGGTGCAGTATTTGGGACACATTTTATCAGGCGATGGCATCTCTGTAGATCCATCTAAAATCAGAGCAATTCAGGAGTGGCTGGCACCCACCAATGTGACAGAGGTAAGAAGCTTTATGGGGTTAGCCGGGTATTATCGTCGGTTTGTTGAGGGCTTTTCCAGGATAGCACATCCCATCACTTCCCTTCAGCAAAAAGGGAAGGGTTTCATTTGGACAGAACAGTGTGAAAAAGCCTTTGGAGTCCTCAAGGAGCGTCTTACCAGTGCTCCTATTTTAGCGGTTCCAGATCCTGCAGAGGAGTTTGTTGTTTGCACAGATGCATCATTAGAGGGTTTGGAAGCCGTGCTTATACAGGGTGGTAAAGCAATCGCATACGAATCGTGAAAACTGAAGACACATGAGTTAAACTACCCTACTCATGACTTAGAGCTCACAGCAGTTATTCATGCTCTGGTCCGCTGGAGACACTTCCTCTTAGGTCGACGTTTTGAACTCCATTCAGATCATCATAGCTTGCAGTATATCTTTACATAGCTTAATTTGAATGCTTGCCAACGACGTTGGATGGAATTCCTATGCGAGTACAACTTCGATGTCCACTACATCAAAGGGAAGGAGAACATGGTCGCTGAAGCTTTGAGTCGAAGGCGCCACAAGATTCTGACCTTGACTTTGAGGGTGGACTTGAGAGATCGCATCTTACAGCATCTGTCGGAGGATGAGTGGTTTCTTGAAGTGCAGAAGGAAATTCTAAATTAGAGGGCCCTTGAGGGCAAATTCGCAGGATATACCCTTGAGTCTGATGGTTTGCTTCGACATCGCCAGTACATCTATGTACCCCTTGCAGGTAATCTTCGTACCATGATTCTATCGGAGGCTCATAGAGCACCCTATGCAGCACACCCAGGAGTGAAGAAGATGCATGCTGACTTACAACAGCTTTATCATTGGGCTGGGATGAGGCGTGACATTGCAGAATATGTTGCTCGTTGCCTAGAATGTCAGAGGGTCAAGGCCGAACATCAGCATCCAGCAGGACTGTTGTACCCTCACGAGATACCTGAATGGAAATGGGACACCATTTCTATGGATTTTATCGTTGGTCTACCTATGTCATCACGTCGCCATGATGCCATTATGGTGACAGTTGACAAGCTGACCAAAGTGGCGCATTTTTTACTGATATGCACAACATACAATGCACCATCAGTGGCGAAGGTGTTTCTTGATCAGATTGTTAGACTTCATGGGGTACCTCACCGCATTATATCTGATAGAGACTCTGTATTTACTTCATTGTTCTGGAGAGCCTTACATCAGGCATTGGGCACGCAGCTCAACTTCAACTCAGCTTACCATACGGAGACTGACAGACAAATAGAGAGAGTTAATCAGGTATTAGAGGACATGCTCTGCGTGTACGTAATGGATCATCAGTCTAGATGGGAGGAGTACCTATATCTTGTTGAGTTCACCTACAATAATGGGCATCATAGCTCGTTGGGTATGCCTCCTTTCCAGGCTTTATACAGCAGACCATGTAGAACACCATTGAGTTGGGATCGGATAGAGGACAGAACGGCCATTGGTCCAAAGATAGTTCAGAATATGGAACAGCAGGTTAAATAGTTTAGACAAAGACTTCAGGAGGCACAGGACAGGCAGAAGAAGTATACCGATGCTAAGAGGATAGACCGAAGCTTCTCTGTGGGTGACAGAGTATTTTTGAGAGTGCGACCGCACAAGAGTCCAATCCGTTACAGGAAGGGCTCTAAGCTTGCACCTCGATTTGTAGGACCTTTTGAGATCTTGGAGTGGATAGGACCTGTAGCCTATCGTCTAGCCTTGCCACCTAGCCTGTCATGTATCCACGATGTATTTCATGTATCTGTTTTACGTCAATATATCTCTGACTTATCTCACGTGTTGGATTGGAGTTCTCTTCAGGTAGAGGCAGACAGACAGCTGGCGTTGGAGCCAATTCGCATATTGGCTCATCGGACGCTGGCCCTTCGAGGTCGAGAGCTGGACCAGGTTAGTGTCCAGTGGGACCTATACGACGAAGTCACTGCAACATGGGAAGATGCAGCGAGACTAAAGACCCTTTATCCTCACCTCTTTGACGACTTCTAGGAGGAAGTACAGTCTTAGGGGGAGAGGATGTGAGGACTACCCTTTTTACTTCTATTCTTGTGACTATTTACATTACTGTTACTGATACTTTTATATTTGGGGGATAGTGTTTCCCAGATTTTTCAAACTATTAAACTCTATTATGATAATGGAAAAACTAATTGGGTGATGTTTGGATAACATTTACATTTCAGAAAAATTAAGTAGGTGATGATGGAAAGAAAATTGTAATATATTTTCATTTATACTATTTAGAACTATGTCATGGTAATGCATGTTTTAAGTTGCTTCGGCTATGATGATTATATGTGAAACTGATCTTGTAATTTAGTGTGCAGGATTTACTAATCAAACCACAGATTTCGGAGATCATTCCACACCTTTTTGTTGTTACTCCTTGTTAAGCCGATCTGGTTCCACGAGGAACCAAGATCACTCTGTGTTTGATGTGGTGTTGTAAAGTGGTCTTTCTTAAGGTCGAATGGGTTAGGTCTACCCTCTTGTAACACTGAATTATGATTTGTGTTGTAAAAAGGTTGAATTTGAATTTCTTTCTTTTATTTAAATTTTTGAGGCCTTTTCTTGTGCTTTACCCTGACCCTAGGTGTTCAGAATAGGTTAAATTTGACCCTGGGTTATACCCCATGGGTCCAGGGCCCCATTTGGTAGGGGTAACCCTTGGGTAACCTCCATATGGTCATCTTAACTTCACCCTGAAGTTAAGTGGCGAAAATTGGAGGTATGGAGGGGATAGGATGGGTTGTACCAACACCCAAACCCATCCCTCTTCAATCCCCAAGGTAAGAGATGACTACAAACCCATCCATTATAGAGGAATTGACTTGAAGTCACCCTCACCATTAGTGATATTCCCCATGAGTTGTGTGGTCATCCATAATGAAGGATGGAAGAAGAGGCATGGGTCACCTGTCTTTTCCTCCTTTAACTCCTTTTATTTCTCCCATGCGTAAGAGAAATGACATGAGGTAAGGGATAAGGAGGACTTTAGGGATGGGTGAGTGACATAAGCCAACACTCATCCCTTGAGACATAATAGTAGTTTGGGGAAGAGTGAGGAGGTGACAAGTGTCACCTCCCCATTTCCTCTAAACTGGGAGGATTTGGGTTATTTGAATCCCATTTTTGGGATGGAGAGGGAGTTAGTTGAATTTTGGAGAGTTTATTTTATGTTTATTTTTTTTACAAGGAAATTTGCTTTTAGAGAGGAAAAGGGAGAGGGAGTTGGTGGATTAGGTTGGAGAAGATCTCAGTGGAGCTCTACAACAGCTTCATCCTTGAAGGGCTTTGTAAGGTTGGTGTGATATTTCCTTTCTTTCGTATATCTGATTGTGGCATGAAAAGTGTATGAAAGTTGCTTATTTGCTTGTGTTTTTTTTTATTTTGTTCTTGTGAGAAATGTTGTCGGGTTGTTGACAGAGCTTCTCCCACTTGGGAGAAATGCTCATCAAGTGTGGGGTAGGGGAAGAGTGAACCTCCTTGGGTGCATACTGGGTTCTTTTGGGATGTTGAAAGCCTTGAGGGCATGTATTTGTGACTGGTTCTTTGGCTTGAGAGTCAAAAATAGAATTCCTTGGAAACTTTTGTGAACAAACTTGGTTTGAGGCCAAGAGAAATATATTATCTGTAAGGGTGCCACTCTGGATTCGAGTGTGTCCACTCTCCTACCCCTTGTGAAGCTCATTGTAGTTGAGTTTTCGTGTTGTGTAATTTACCCATGGGTGTTTGTGTGTTTTGGGTTTGTTGTTGTTCCCTGTTGTGAAGTGGATTGCTTGAGTTACCTAGGTGTGAGTATGATCTCCCTAGCTCGAGGGTGACCCTCTTGCGGGTCTACGGTAGGGAGGAGAGCTAGATCAGTGGTGTTTTCTTCTTGTTTCTTTTGATATGCAGGTTTCCTTTTGAAGATGTTTGATGGAATTGGAGGAGTTATGTATTTAGGGAGAATGTATTTCATCCTTGCTATAAGGAGAGTTTGGTTCATTGAGCTTCATCCTGTTTAAGTTCATTATGGAGGGATTCTCTCCCTCTGAAGTTGTAAGAATTATTGTCTGGGAAAGAGAGAAATTCTTCCCTTCAGTATTGTTGTTGTGAATGATTTTTCAATTATTTTATACCTAGTGAAACTAAGAGTTAAGAAATGAAGCTTGTATTGAATTAGAAAAATGAATGAATTTATCTCTAGTATTGAAATTTGTTATTGATTTAGATCAAAAATGATAAATTTTATTTATAGTTTTGTTCGGAAGGAAAGAATGAATTTTAGTTAGATAGCCTTGTTATATATTGTAAATTTGATTTTATTATTGGAAATAAATATATATAAAAAAGAGAATATAATAGTATAAAAATGTGGTGTGGTATAGTCACGAACTTTCCAGATGTGAGCCAATTAAATTTGAACTGTATATGAATTTATATTAAATTGAATGTAACAAGTTATAAGGGAAAATTGATCTTACTAAATCTCTGGTTTAACACTATCTGTATCAAGTCAAACTTCAGAAGATTGCATACTAAGTAAATTGTGGATGTGAGTAAAATAGAGTTATATTTCATCTTCTGCAGTTAAAAATTTCCAACTCTTAACCGAATGGTGATAATAAATGGCATTTAGATAGAATTAAAGTTTGTTCTCTGTATTTGAAATGTTCAATTATTAATTGAAAATGTGATTACAAGATAAAATAGCTTTATTTGTTTTCATTTCTCTGTGTTTATAAAGTTACCTGTGAAAAAAAATTATAAATACGATTGTTAAAAAGAGTTATATTTAATAGCTTTACTTATTTAATTCTCTGTATTTCTTTTTAATTTTTCTATGAAAGAAATATGTCTGAAAGTTGTGGGATAAATATATATATATATATATAAATGTAATTAGAGGTGTTAATAATATAAAGGAATTTTCATAAAAGAAAATATAAATAAAATAATGCATTATTCGCTGTGTACATAGCATAGTACAGAATGGTGGAGTGGTGGTGGGAAGGGTTTGAACCTTCCCACCACCATCCATGAGTCCTTTGGGTGTGGGGAGTGGCGGAGCCCCCACCCACACCCCACGTAGTCAGATGTGGGTGGGGGCTCCGCCCCTCCCCACACCCCCCCCGTGAAAGAAAACACAACGCCACGGCCGTATGACCGTGAACTCCCCACGAAAACCCACTGCCGTAGATCTCCGCCTCCCGCCTTCCGCCATGGGAGATACCTCCCCTGCGCCTGGCTCCCCATGGACTTCCTGCCCTCCGCCCCGCATGGCCTTGCCCTTCACACCACTTCCTGTGTCTGCGTCCGCGGCCCACAACGTGGCTTCAGCCACCAAACAATAGAATCCGCCTTCATCACCCTGCGACCCTCGTCTCCCTCAGCGTGCTACCTCTGGCCGACCCACCACAATGCCGCCGCTGCCATGTTTGGCTCCTGCACCACAAAAAAAAAGACCATTCAATGAAATTAGGGTTGCAATGAAACACAAAGATATATGGCTTTTAGCCCTAACTTTATATGTGATTGGTAATTTAAAAAAAAATAAAAATAAAAATAAAAGAATACTAATATTACCAAAGAAAAAATAATAGTAATAATATTTAAATAAATTAATAAAATAAACTAACAATAGTAATAATAGTAATAGTAATAAAATAGTAATAATAATAATAGTATTAATAACAACAAGATAAATATATTTGTATATATATTTATATATGTATATATATAATCCTATATATATATGTATATAGATACATACATATATTAATTATGTGATATAAGTTATCAGAGAGGCCGTTTTCTCTTTACAACAACAAGAGAAAATAAAATTATAACTTAAAGAGAGCATAAAGAAATATACTTTAATATTCCTGGAAGAGTTTCTCGGAAGTTTCAATAATCAACACAAATTAATAAGCAGGAAAATGAAGAGGAAATTATGTTCCTAATACTTAAAAAGAACACTGGAAATAAACGTAAAGAAGCCATCACAGACATTCCATGTGAGGCCATTTTAAACTCAACTATAGTTAGTAAACGTCCAATTGAGAAAAAAATGAAAGAGAGAAGGAAGAAGAAAAACTAACATTGGAAAACATAGAGGAGAAAATGCATAGCAATTCCAAACTAGGCTAAGAGAACTAAGTGGATTTACCTATCCGATAACCTGATTAGGAACAAGATGATTGTACAATTAATACAAACATAGAGGTGATTCCTAGAGCGGAGAAAACTCAGAGACGGAGTCCAGCGAAGTAGTAAACCAGTTTATGTAATCAGGTCCACCCGAGAATTAGGATTAATGTAATTTAAAATACAGTGATAACTCTGATTGATGAAGAATATGAAGAAAGGACAGGATAAACATAAAGAAAACGTAGGAACCAAAAGAGAGAGACCGAAATATAAGCAAACTAGATTTCAGAGAAATAGTTAAGGTGAATGCGATAGAAATACAATCAATATTAAGATCTAGAGAAAAGGAAGAGAGTGCAAATGAACGGCCTTGTTGAGAATGCTAAGTTCGAAGGAGGAGTATATTTCAGGAAACAAGAGAGGAGACAGACAATCGTTCTTTGTTAAAAATGACCCAATAGGGAGATCACGTGTCAGTTTATTAGGAACAAGGCATCGTGGGAAGTTGTTAATCTATCAGGGAACCCCGTAAGAAGTATAGTGTTGAATAATTCCCACTTACGCCATGAGGCATTATGCTACCAAAATCTGCCGAGATTTAGTGTTAGGAACCTTGTTATTACAAACCTTGTAGTGACGTTAACGGTGTCGTAGAGACCCCCTTGTTGGACTGTTTGCGTATGGGAGAACGTAATTATACTTAGTACCCCACCAACAACTGTAGTGTTTTTGCCTTGAGTGTACACCACCGAGCATGCTTACGCATGCGAGGGGGTTTCTAGGGAAGCGTGAGAAAATTTTTGATATCTTGTGTCATAACCACATGACAGATGTGGTTATGACACGTGTGATGCATGTTGTGACCACATGGAAAATGTGGGCATGACATTTGGTATCAGAGCCCAAGTTTAAACACTGGGCATATTAGGGCATGTTATTATTCCGCAACTTTGATTAATTAGTCTCTACCTTGTTTTGTAGGATGCCTCCCCAACATGTTCAACGAGCGTAATCACGCAACACAGCGTCCACCGAGGAGCACACCGATTCCTTAGCTGAGGGACGGGCACCCGCAGTTACAGCACCACCACCTGCACCACCTGTACCACAAGCACCACTAGTATCACAGGCACCACCTGTATTGGATATAGGTCCACACATCTTACAGGCACTGCAGGTTATGTTAGAGAGGTTACCGCCAGTGATTCCTGAGCCACATGTTGAGCCTCGTGTTGATCTGCGAGAGGAGCCACGCAGGGAGCCACATGCCGAGTCACATGTTGAGCCACTTGTGGAGCCCCACGTTGATCAGCGAGAGTTGCCACGTGTGGAGCCTATCGTTGAGATCCCCGACACTATAGTAGAGGAGGTGGGGTCAGCCTACCGTGCACGGAGTAGGAGTCCTCTGAGACCTTTGAGACGAGATGAGACCCAGAGGGCAGAACAGGTACATCAGGGATTGTATGAGGATGGGGTGGAAGAGCCAGTTGTGGGACTTAGAGACAGAGGGGACCCCATCAGAGATCTACTTAGGCTCAACCCACCCACTTTCGTAGGTGCTACAGAGGGAGCTGTGGTTGAGGCTTGGCTGATTAGTTTAGACAGGTGTTTCGCGTTGCGACCATACAGAAGCAACACGAAAGCACGAGTGGCAGTACATCTCCTGAGAGATGCAGCAGCTACCTGGTGGCGCACTGAAGAGTGCAAGCGCTGACTTTCCGTAGATACACTCACTTGGGATATCTTCATAGAGCGCTTTAATGCGTGATATTTGTTAGAACATTATAGACAGCGCAGGATCGATGAGTTCCATGATTTACAGCAGAGGGGACTCACTGTTACTCAGTATGAGAGCTGATTCATTAAGCTTTCTCGTTACGCGGAGTACCTCCATGACGAGAGAATCTTGATACACAAATTCATCAGAGGGCTGAACCACAGGATAGCAGGACCAGTTCGTATGGTGGATCCCCAGACCATGAGTGAGGCCGTTGAGAAGGCCCTTATATCAGAAGAAATTCAGGGACGAGGGCAGAATTCATGCCTGCAGTATCAGGATCGTAATCCCTAACAACAGCAGAACTTTTGAAGGCCTCAAAACATAATACAGAGAGGAGGATATAACTCTTCATCATTACCTCCTAGGCCTCCATAGCAGCAGCAACATCAGCAAAAATCTAAATTCCAACAGAACGGTCAGGGAGGACAGAACCGTGGTTGGCAGCAGCAGGGTCCACGGAGAGATCAGAGACAGCAGGGATCATCGGTAGGACCCGCGAGGTCTCAGTAGTCTTACAAAGGCTCACAGGGGTCCACTAGATGGACTGGGCAACAACAGTCGGGCAGGACACAGTCAGGACAGTTACAGGCTAGAGGACCGTGTTATGTGTGTGGTGGGGTAGGGAATTTGGCTAGAGAGTGCCCGCAAGGATTTACAGTAGAGGGACAGCCCCAATCAGGAGGATTTGAGCAGACCGTAGGTGACGTGGGCAGATCCCACCACATGTTTGCAGTGATTGATAACCACCAGGCCGATTTCTAGGCCTCAGTCATCGAGGCAGCAGGTATAATTGGAGACTTCACCATCTCTATCCTTTTTAACTCTGGAGCTACTGATTCCTTTCTGTCTACATCGTTAGTGGAGTGTTGCAGGCTGGTGGCTTCTAGGCAAGACATTAGGTGGGAGGTTGAGTTAGCCTCAGGGGCCAGGATGTCAGTAGATACCTTGGTTAAAGACTGCAATATCACATTAGGATCCTTCATTACATCATGTGACCTTAGGGTTATGCCATTAGGATCCTAAGGTGTAGTTCTGGGTATGGATTGGCTTGTGACACATAGAGCCAAGCTAGATTGTCGCCAGAGGACAATTAGCTGTTTAGACGATCATGGTTCGTCGGTTGAGATAGTGGGCATTCAAAAGCCCGTGGCTGTTCGTACGATATTCGCTCAGCAGCTTAAGCACTGTATGCGGAAGGGATGTTAGATGTTTGCTATTACGGTCAGTGATAGAGCAGAGGATGAACCTGAGGCTACTTTTGATGATCACCCTGTCCTTAGAGAGTTTGCCGATGTATTTACGCCAGAATTACCAGGTATGCCTCCACGCAGAGAAGTGGACTTCCACATTGACTTAGTGTCAGGTGTGGAACCGATATCCCATGCACCCTATAGGATGACTACACATGAACTTACTGAAATTAAGCTACAGTTAGAGGAATTACTTGAGAAGGGGCACATCCGACCTAGCATTTCACCATGGGGCGCACCGGTTATCTTTTTGAAGAAGAAGGATGGGTCTCTTCGATTATGCATGGACTACAGGCAGTTGAACAAGGTGACGGTGAAGAACCGTTATCCTCTACCTAGGATTGACAACCTTTTTGATCAGATGTAGGGAGCCGGAGTGTTCTCAAAAATTGATCTAAAATCTGGGTATCATCAATTGCGCATCACAGAGGCGGATATTCATAAGACTGCTTTTCGAACCAGATATGGCCATTATGAATTCACGGTGGTACCTTTCGGGTTGACGAACGCCCCTGCAGTGTTCATGAGTCTCATGAACGGGGTATTCCGTACTTACCTAGACCGATTCGTGATCATATTTCTAGATGATATTTTGATTTATTCGCAGACCGAGGAGGAGCATGTGGAGCACTTGCGTCAAGTTTTGCAGCGATTAAGAGAGTAGCAGCTTTATGGCAACTTGGCGAAGTGTGCCTTCTTCAAGATAAAGGTGCAGTATTTGGGACACATTTTATCAGGCGATGGCATCTCTGTAGATCCATCTAAAATCAGAGCAATTCAGGAGTGGCCGGCACCCACCAATGTGACAGAGGTCAGAAGCTTTATGGGGTTAGCCGGGTATTATCGTCGGTTTGTCGAGGGCTTTTCCAGGATAGCACATCCCATCACTTCCCTTCAACGAAAAGGGAAGGGTTTCATTTGAACTGAACAGTGTGAAAAGGCCTTTGGAGTCCTCAAGGAGCGTCTTACCAGTGCTCCTATTTTAGCGGTTCCAGATCCTGCAGAGGAGTTTGTTGTTTGCACAGATGCATCATTAGAGGGTTTGGGAGCCGTGCTTATGCAGGGTGGTAGAGCGATCGCATACGAATCATGAAAACTGAAGACACATGAGTTAAACTACCCTACTCACGACTTAGAGCTTGCAGCAGTTATTCATGCTCTGGTCCGCTGGAGACACTTCCTCTTAGGTCGACGTTTTGAACTCCATTCAGATCATCATAGCTTGCAGTATATCTTTACACAGCCCAATTTGAATGCTCACCAATGATGTTGGATGGAATTCCTATGCGAGTATGACTTCGATGTCCACTACATCAAAGGGAAGGAGAACGTGGTCGCTGATGCTTTGAGTCGAAGGCACCACGAGATTCTGACCTTAACTTTGAGGGTGGACTTGAGAGATCGTATCTTATAGCATCTGTCGGAGGATGAGTGGTTTCTTGAAGTGCAGCAGGAAATTCTAAATCAAAGGGCCCTTGAGGGCAAATTCGCAGGATATACCCTTGAGTCTGATGGTTTGCTTCGACATCGCCAGCGCATCTATGTACCCCTTGCGGGTAATCTTCGTACTGTGATTCTATTGGAGGCTCATAGAGCACCCTACGCAGCACACCCAGGAGTGAAGAAGATGCATGCTGACTTACGACAGCTTTATCATTGGGCTGGGATGAGGCGTGACATTGCAGAATATGTTGCTCGTTGCCTAGAATGTCAGAGGGTTAAGGCCGAACATCAGCATCCAGCAGGACTGTTGTACCCTCACGAGATACCTGAATGGAAATGGGACATCATTTCTATGGATTTTATCATTGGTCTACCTATGTCATTACGTCGCCATGATGCCATTATGGTGACATTTGACAAGCTGACCAAAGTGGTGCATTTTTCACCGATATGCACAACGTACAATGCACATCAGTGGCGAAGGTGTTTCTTGATCAAATTGTTAGACTTCATGGGGTAACTCGCTGCATTATATCCGATAGAGACTCCGTATTTACTTCATTGTTCTGGAGAGCCTTACATCAGGCGTTGGGCACACAGCTCAACTTCAGCTCAGCTTACCATCCGGAGACTGACAGACAAACAGAGAGAGTTAATCAAGTATTAGAGGACATGCTCCGCATGTACGTAATGGATCATCAGTCTAGATGGGAGGAGTACCTATATCTAGTTGAGTTCACCTACAATAATGGGCATCACAGCTCGTTGGGTATGCCTCCTTTCCAGGCTTTATACGGCAGACCATGCAGAACACCATTGAGTTGGGATCAGATAGAGGACAGAACGGCCATTGGTCCAGAGATAGTTTAGAATATGGAACAGCAGGTTAAACAGATTAGACAGAGACTTCAGGAGGCACAGGACAGGCAGAAGAAGTATGCCGTTGCTAAGAGGACAGATCGAAGCTTCACTGTGGGTGATAGAGTATTTTTTAGAGTGCGACCGCACAAGAGTCCAATCCGTTACGAGAAGGGCTCTAAGCTCGCACCTCGATTTGTAGGACCTTTTGAGATCTTGGAGTGGATAGGACCTGTAGCCTATGATCTAGCCTTGCCACCTAGCCTGTCACATATCCACGATGTATTTCATGTGTTAGTTTTACATCAATATATCTCTGACTTATCTCATGTGTTGGATTGGAGTGCTCTTCAGGTAGAGGCAGACGGACAGCTGGCGTTGGAGCCAATTCCATACAAACAACAGTAATAGGCTTTGTTAACTTTGGTAGATCTCTCATAGCTTGAACTAAACTTCTCCTTCCCAGGCTATCAAAATTGATGTGACACAATCTCCTATGCCATAACCAACTCTCACTAATCTAAGATGTAAGACAATAAATAACACCACCTTTGAGATGATAAACATTTCCACCTATCTTCTTTCCAGCAACAATTACTATTCCAAAGCCTTTTCTAATTTCACACCCATCATTCTTAAACATAATATTGTACCCTTTGCTACACATCTTTCCAACACTCAAGAGATTATGTTTTAAATCTTTGACATAAAGAACATTGTCAATGTTATGCTTTCCATCAAAACTGATTGAACCTTTTCCACAAATCTTAGTAGCTTCATCACCACCAAACCTAACTAATCCACCATCAAAATTTTCAAGTTTAATAAACTTACTCTTATCACCTTTCATAAGATTTGAGTATCCACTGTCAATGACCTAGACATCCTTTTCACTCATAGCATGAAAAGTAGATACTATAGTGCCTTTAGGGTTAGCACATGCTTCCAGACTCTTTTTCTTCATATATCTTCTAGAGTTAACATAACTAGTTTCATCTCTTATGGCAATAAATAAGAATTCATCATCAATATCATCTTGAAAACTTGATTTATCATCAAAAATGCTTTCATAGTAGTTTTTCTTGACCAACCTTCCTCCGTTTTCCTTATTCTTAATTCTTAGAGCTCTATTTGAACATCTTAAAGCATAGTGACCTATTTTTCCACAATTGAAACATTTAAAAGGTAACTTACCACTAAACTTACCAGTACCGCTTTTTATTCTTCACAAAACGTTAGCTTCTACTTCATCAAAGTCTTCTAGATCTGATTCAACGGTCTTCTCTATTTTGCCATCTTTAAGGATAGTCTCATCTTTTTCAGTTCCACTGCTTGTACCAAACTCTTTTATGTCAAAAGCAGTTAGAGTGCCAAGCAAAGTTGTTCTTTGGTAAACTGATTCAAATTTTGTAATTCTTCAATAGCTGAAACCTTATGACCATAAGCTTTAGGAAGAGTTCTAAGTACCTTCAATATCACTTCTTGATCATCGATCTTCCTACCAAATCCTTTTATGCCACTGACAACTTCTTTCACCTTCTGCAAGTAGCTTGTAATGTTTTCATCTTTAGACATTCACATGGTCTCATAAGCGAGCTTCAAATTTTACAATTTAGCCTTTTTAACCTTCTCATCTCCTTCATAAACACTTTCCAACCTTTTCCAAATCTCATTAGCAATTTTCAAATCCACAACTTTGACCAATTCAGAATAGTATGTCCACTTAAGAGAGTATGTTTTGCCTTACCATCTATTTCCACAACTTTGATTTCATCTTCAGTATTTATAACTTTGTCAAGTATAGTGTAATTAGACATGACACATGTCTAGACTTCATAACCAAGATAAATTAGAAAGTCTTCCATCCTTACCTTCTAGAGTGCATAGTTTGATCCATCAAATAAGGGAATATCCTTGTGCACCATCCCGGATCTACCTCAAGATGTTAAACTTTCTTCAAAGGAACCTAGCTCTGATACCAATTGTTAAAGGCACAAGACAACTGAGAGGGGAGGGGGGTGAATCAGTTGTATCAAAAATTTCAAACCCTCATAAACATAATCACATCCACATTATTTACTTAAACCCTTAATTTTTTATGAAGATTAAACATGAAAATCAAATAACATAAACTTAAACACATCAACACCATGCATAAGAAAACACCATATTTTTACGTGGAAAACCCTAAAAGTGAAAAATCATGGTGAGGATTAGCTCACAATATAAAGTAGTAGCAACACTGAATTAAAAGAGGCTCACTTCCATACAAAGAATGCTCACTATAGGGGACTCATTGTCCAAGTGGACTCACTACCCACTAAAAAAGAGAGAAGAAATAAGAAGAGCTTCATTGATATAATTGCATCTAACACATGCATGGGTCCAGTTCTAATGAAGCACAACAATCATCACCTTCACATCTGTATCAAAAGATAGTAGACACCTTCTCAATGCATCTAGTCATCTAACTCATGAAATCCCTTACTGCCCTTTTTGTTGGAGTACAAGACCACTGAGAGGGGGGGTGAATCATTGGTCTAGAAAACTTAACAACTTTTTGCACCTTTTAAACATGAGAAAGACATCAAGGATTCAAGAAAGCATAATGACTAGTAGAATGAACAAGACCTTTAATCAATCATAAGAGCATTAGGACACATGAACACATAGAGAAAAGAAAGAAACATAACACCTGATTTGATGAGTGGACAACCCTCATAGGGATGAAAGCCACTCTAAAAATGCCTCACTGGCTTAATCAAAATCATGCCTCATTAGCTACACAAAATGTCTCACTGACAAGTAAAAATGCCTCACTAGCAAAATCCTCACTAGATACAAGCCTCATTGGCTAATGCAAGTGCCTCACCAACTGATACAAGTGCCTCACTGGCTAAATATGCCTCACTGGTTGAATGTGCTTCACTGGCAAATATATGAACACTAGAAAGAAAAAATTAGTTCGGGGGGATACCCTATTACAATCAAAACCCAAATTGAATAAGAATGCCTCTTCTCTTTTCTGCTTCACATCACAACCAACACCTTTTTGCATATATACACAAGAACACCTTCATAGGACTTTGTTTTAACAAGTACATAATCAACAACTTCTCTACAGACTTCACTTCTTGAACAAAAAAATATACTCAAAGAACAAAATTGAACACATGGTTCTTCAAACCTTCATTCTAAACACATACAATATAACCTTGATATTCTTAACTCTTTCATAAACTATTTCTCCCTTCTCTCTATCAAAAAGATTACATATCATAACAAAGACATACCTCATTGGTTCTCTGCAATAAAGTGATAATCCATGCTCTTATAAACATATCTTCATTAAATCTCTGCAATCTCTCATACAACTCTAACTTATCACGTTATTATTCAATCAGAAACTCTTTCAATCATTACAAAACCTACATTTTCTTCAAGCCCTCCAAAACATAGATTATATCACAAGAAAGTGGACAACCCATACCTTTATAGGTAGGTCTATTATCTCTTCAATGCTTCTGTAATTCTCCACCATACTTCATAAACTACAGATTAGTGTGTAGGTATGTGTCTTTTAGTCACCAAAAACCAAGTCTCATTTTTCATCACTGTCAATTGGAGCGAAGGATAAAAAACACTGGCCCTTCTGGTTCAGTTCAATAACCGAACAAGGTTGTTGGAGAGTCAACTGTCAAGTTCTTCATTGAGGAGGATCCGTTGGAATTTTAAATAAGTTTAAATCTTAACCTTTGATTAAGGCTATCGCACCCAGGCACAATTAAATGATAACCTTCAATTACTTTTTGCTGCTCATTGCATGGATAGATAACCTAAGGAGTCAATGCCTTCAAAAGGGGTTGGTCATGTAGATGGAATATGAGCCCCTTCAATTGGTGACTTAAGTTAAGATAACTTAAGATAATAAGTCACCTCAAGATTAAAACAAAAGTGCATTAGTCTTATGAAGGTTATAGTATGTTTAGAATATGGAAGACACATTTAGGGTTTTAAGACACAAACCCTAATACACAAACACCTTTATAGACTTGAATACCATTTCAAATTACTTTGTAGGGATATCACCTTATTAGAGAAGCATGATTGGTACAGAGAAACATGACTGCTATCAAACACTTGTAATATCATCATCTTGTATCATTACCATGCACTTGTGACCAACTCTTATGATGAACAAGAAGGCAAATGATCAAACCAAATTAGAGTTCACTAAAACCAAACATCAACAACTTGATCCTGTGATGAAGTATGACAATACTAACAAACAAGGATCAACACCTGTATACTTTTGACATCAGCACCATCATGACACTTACTACTATACCTCATGAAGGCATAATAACTCTTTGTGTAATATCATGAATAAGACTGATGATGGATCACCTTTCTGCCTCAAACTCTTCCTTTCTCTGTCACATACTAAAGTACTCAATCAACAACATATAAACCTTTGATGATCTTTAAAGTTGTAACCTTTTGAAGATCTTTGGAGCATGAATGAATGAAACCCCACTTGCTTGAACATGAACATGCATCATGCATGTGAACTATGTGAACTATTCTTGAATGAAGACATCATGGACCCTAATGAAGACATACAACTTCCTCCTAAAGAAATAATGAAAACATATGAAGCATTATACCCCTAAACACCTTGTTTGCATTTTGACTTCAAGTAACAAATACTTGAAGTATCAACAAGCTATCAACATCAAATAGAAACAAGGCATGAACTACAACTGCAACATGATATACCATGAACAACATAAAGAACATTCTCATAGATCTGAGAACACATATCATGAACACCATAGTAAACCAAGAGCATGAGTATCCATCCTGCTACACCAAACCATATGAAAGCTCTTGATCTCATGTATGACACATATCAACATATATGGATGACACAAACACTATATCACCTTATCAACATCATGACCAACATGCCTGAGAGACCTTATTATGAAAAACATATTCACAACATCATGTACCTCATGACCATCACCTACCTTGAATCACTATATCATCTTATCAACATCATGGCATCATGGAACTTAGACATCCCTGTCATCAACCTTGACCCTTTGACATCAATGACAAACAATCTACACTTTTATCATTTTCACATCACAAAATTCATCTTTGCCATGTGTACCCCACACACACATGAATGCTTGATACTTATTTATATCACCATCAACCTTGAAACAATCTTCAAGGTTGATAACACAATATTCAATCCTTGAAGCAATCTCCAAGGTTAGCAAACACACAAAATTTGAATTAGGTCTAGACATAAACATTCCATGACGCAAGAGAATGAAGGAAAACCACTCTAATCCTTATCTTGGACCTAAATCTATCTAAGCATGCTACACAACACTCACATAATCATCAAATCAACTCCACAATCAACACAAACTTCTAGGTCGGCCAAATGGTGTAATTATAGGGGATTCTTCATCACACACTTCCATGATCACAACCATAACTTGCAAAACCATAATTATAGGGGATTATGGAAATTATTTTTGGTTAAAGGTCTATTTAATATTGTCAACTTATTAGTACTATCAACTATAATAGTATGTGTTATAACCAATGTGAATTTGATGAAAACCTTGAAATAAAGTAATCATAGAATCTTAGACCGAGGATGGTCTTAAAAATTGAAACCATGAACTTGTAATCTTGTAAAAAGAAAGAAAGGGAATAGAGTGACATGGAGTCATGGATTCCCTATTGCATAGGCAAAAAGACAATTAATGAATGTACTCCTGGAATTAGAGTCAAAAGTCCAAGTTAGATGGACTAATGGTGAATTGAACCTATCTTTACTGTGACCTAGAGGGCTCAAAGTATGAACATTGTAGGATGAGACAACTTCTAAGTCAAGTTGAGGTGTGTGAACATTTGAAATGTTTATGTATACAAATCTTTGGCCAAAGTAATGCATCCATCTCTACATGCATTAGTCAATTCACTGTGCTCCAGATAGCATAATGCTTCCAGTAGTGTCATACATAGTTAGAGTGGATCTATAGTTGTATGACTGCGAAGTATTATGAAGGGCACAACACTAGATACTTAGATGGAAAACCTAATGGTTCCTTATATCTATTCCCTCTGTAAAGGGTAGGGCTGCTTCTAGGAAGGAAGTTGTGAGGGGGACCGTCGGTCTGTGGTTAGGGGAAAAGCACTCAGGTGATGCTCTCCTTACCAAGTAGAAGACAAGATGAGACTTATGAAGACAGATGTCAAAGTTCCAGATGCAGTACATTATTTTATATGACTTGATAGTCAAATATTATGTGTAAACTTATCATTGGTGCTATGAGCAAAACATTGCAAATGTATAGTGAAAGGAATTCCCTAGTATTTTATGCTTGGAATTGTTGTAACTTTCAATTTTTCAATATCCAAAAAGATATGCATATTGAATTTTGTTTATGATATTGATTATTACTTTGTCTAACTATGATTATGTTAATCATGATCTTGTGCTTAATGGTAATTAAGTTGGCTAATTTTTGGTAACGAGAATTGGCTTGTTACATATTTTATTAGAGCTACCAGGTTCAATACATGGACCTATGAGATCACTACATAAAATTTTCCTCTGACATTAACAGTTGCTAATGTTTGGATGTTCTTATACTAGGTTGGTACGAATAAGAATGACACCCAGGAAGAAGTTAATGGGAAATGGATGTTACCTTAAGGCTATGAGGGACCAAGCCTCAAGAATTAAAAACCTTGGCCAAACTGGTTGCTTGAGAGGCACATGGTTGGCTAATGATGAAACTTTTGTTGATGCTATAAATGCATCAAATAGGAGAAGGAGAAAGTGGTTAGGGCTACTACTCCTATCTCTAAAAATGAATCAGAGAAACCCTCTGCATCTAAAGAACCAATCTTGGAAAGTGATCTTAAGGATCCTGTAGTTGCTCAAGAGGTTGTGGATGAGTACCTGTGAGTACATCCACCTCCTAAGTCTAATTTGGTATACCTCAAGGATGAGGAAAAAGTTGGGAAGATATCCCAATATGAAAGTGACTTACAGTTGCAAGGTGTAAAAGAAAATTGTAACAAATGATTGATTATATGTAACTAGTGGAAACTATAATGCAAACTTGAAGAGAAGTAGATTGCAACATGGTTCAGACAAGAACTAATATGGGCGATAGCTAGGAAGAAGGGCAACTTTCAGGCCACTCCAATTCTAAACTTGACCAGATCCTTGCTATTGTAACGTCGAAAAATGTCCCCTTGGGGGCTTTTCCCTAATAAGGTTTAGCTCTTGGGTCTTTAGCATGCATTTAGGACATTTTAGTTCATATTTTGGCATCCTGATGGAATGAGACCTAGGTTCCATGGAAAATTGGACCTAGGTGGACCTCTTGAGCTATACCTTGCCCAAAATAGGGGGGAGGACTTGGGCACCCATGCCCTAGTCTTGCCCTAATTTTTAGGTGTTGGTTTATGACCGTTATTGGGTCCTTTTATCGACACGGTAAGTTTTGATTTTTAAAATCTTGGCGAGAGTGCTTGTAGTTGCATATATAAGCATGCTTAGGCATTCATTTGTAAACTAGATTTCAATTAGATGGAAATCATGATGTTCAAGTGTTCTCAAGGTGATTCAAGGCTTCTATTGTGTTGCAAAAGCAGACTTATGTGTTTTGTGTGTTGATATTTGTAGATTTTAGGATCAATCTCCTCATGGCATGAAGAGCATCTTTCTCCCATGAGAGATTCACTACAATGTGACATAATATTGTGTTTTCATCATTGATTCCTTTGGTTTTTACCTCTACCCCACAAGGGTATGCACTCTTTATCTAACAACAGTGTTCAGAGAATTAAGTGTCCTCCAGGGCTTGACTGAGGGCAAGCCTCTAAACACCACAACCCCCAAACCAAGTCTTGTGATTGTAGGTTACAAGTGTTGGATTTGGGAAAAGTGGAGTTGCAAGAAGGATTGGCATGCATCAGGGATTCAGTATTTGAAGGAAAGTCAGACACATGAGCACTTCCAGGACTTGGGCACTTGCTCTAGTGTCCTCCATAGACAGATCTCCAAAAATAGAAGTTACAGGACTTACCAATGTCGGAAGGAGGTCCGAATTCCACAAAAAAAATAGGTACCTTGGACTTGGGTGCCCACTCCAGTGTCCTTGATTGTTCTATTTCAGAACCCCAAAAACAAGTATTATGTGATTTGGTATTTTATTCTTGTCTGCAAGAGCTTTTTCTGTCTTTCGTCAATTTGTTGTTGTATTTACATAATTAGGGTTTTAATGGTTAATTCGATATAAGAGAAGGAAAATTAATAATTAAA
The DNA here is from genome assembly GCA_027924645.1 of Cunninghamia lanceolata. NCBI lineage: Eukaryota > Viridiplantae > Streptophyta > Pinopsida > Cupressales > Cupressaceae > Cunninghamia > Cunninghamia lanceolata. Next base: position 1,636,868 of record BSBN01000446.1, on the reverse strand, counting down.
TTCCCTAATCCAAGTTTTCCTACATCTACAAGTGACCTAGGGTATCATAGTTCTCGTCACTTGACCCTAGATCCTTGAATGTAAGGTGGAAAGGAGGATTTAAACATCTAAACACTAGAACATTAACAAGTCCAATTTTCCCCTAAACATTTTGGTGAACCCATGTTTTTGGACTTAAATTGAAACTTATTGAGTGTTTTTATTCAGATTTGAATTGATTACATTCATTCATTTGGTCATTCATTTCATTAGATTGAGAAAAATTCAAAACAAATTGAAAATTTTGAAAAATACAAAAAAATTGCATTGTTTGGCTTACTAAATTGCATCATTTGTTCCTAAATTTTCCTAATTCATGATTTTTGCATCAGATATGATATAAACTACAGAAAAATCCAAAAATTCAAAATTTTGCATTACAATTTCATGATTTAATTGCTAGGGTTTTGTGGAAATTTTGACAATTTTATATAACCTAGTAATTCCAAAATCTAGAGTTAGTAGGCAAAATCTTTTATCAGATTTTTGTACTAATTTTAGAGGCTCATTCAAATTTTCATTTGGCTTTAGTCTTTCATTTTAGTGTGAATTTGCATTTAGATTTAAAATATTTGCATTTTTACATAGAAAATTTCAACAAAAACTAGCAATTTTGATGCATTTTCATTAAATTTGCATTGGCATTTTGCATGATAAGGATTGAAAATAATTTTCAGATCTGAGAGTAAGTCAATTTCATCATAAATTAGACTTCAAATCATTCACATAGAATTTTATCCCAAGATCTCAAACCTAGGGCTTCAAAAACAACAATTTTCACTAAAATTAGCCTTATTGACTTTATAAACTTGCACCATAGGTGTGTTGTGAAAGGTATTTTGGGATTATTTTTCTTTTATCAAGGTAATAATTTTCTTCCCCTCATAAAAATATTCACAACACCCTTTTATCGGGCTCTTGTAGTGAAAATTTTTCAGAAAACCACACATTTTGGCTATTTTGGCCCTAGGGTTTGACCTAGTCTACACTCCAAACATGTTGTGATCAATTTTATGGATTTAGGTGACTGATATTATTAATATTATTTTTTGTGCCTCCTAAAATTCCTTACAACACTCATTTTTCTAGGTCTTGGAGTTAAAAAACTGTGAAAAATAACCTATTTTTGCTATATTTTCACTAGGGTTTTACCTTAAGTGGTACTAAAAGCATGTTGTACTGGGTATTTTGACACCAAGTGGCTGTTATTACTGATATTATTTTCTATCCATCATCATTTTCCTCACAACATCCTTTGTTATGCTCTTTTGCATTGATCTTTGGTGAAAAAAGTGCCTATTTTGACATATTTTCACTATATTTTGACTTGGCATTATCTTGGATTTGCATCAAAAGTGTATTGGGAGTGATTATATTGCTGTTTTGGACTGATATAATATATATATATATATATACATATATATATATATATATATTTCTAGTCTTGATCAAAATCCTTATAGCACCCTTTGCTTCATTCATTTGCATTGAAAAAGTACAAAAAAATCAAGCATTTTAAGTCATTTTCATACATTCTTTTGCGCTTGTATTTTGCATCAATTTGAAAAGCTTATCAAAATCTGATCTTACATTGGAATGGCACCTTCATGTCATTTTTCAATGGTATCTTTGCATGCATTTATCAAAAACCTTAATTTTGACCAATTTTTAACCCTCATGAGTGAACATCCTATGATATTAGAAAGCTTAACTGAGTTCTCCTCCATGAGTAGCAAGGAAAAAGATGATGATGATCCCATAAGTTATCCTACTTCCCCTATAACTGAATACTCAAATGAGAAGACTAGGGATAGCTTTAGTAATTCCACTGCTCTCCTTGGCCAAGATGAAGCATTAGTGAATGAAGAGCTCCATTTAACAAAGAACATTACATGGGTAGAAAATAAGCATTCATTTAACAATAATAAAATTCCTACCTCTATGGATCATCCAACCAACCTTCTTCCTTTAGTGGATTTCACTAAGGAAGTGAAGACCTTTAATGTCCCTCCTTTGTTTGAATATTCAAGTCATTTGGACATCATGAAAAGGATAGAGAATAAGTATGATAGTACACTTCCACAAAAAAAGATTCCACCTAGAAAAAAGACCTTTGATCTTGGTGCTTGCTCCTATACAACACAAAAATCCATAACAAAGCAAAGCCCTATGTTACAAAAACTAAGTCATAAAGTACAACAACGTAAACTTGCAAAAGGGAGGAAGAGAAGATGACGGGCTTACCTTGCCTCTCAATAAGAAAACATTGATCCCAACATTCAACCAAACAAACATGATCCTAAAAATAAACAACATGATGAGAAAGACATGAATTGGGCTATGATACCTTATGTCCCACTATCCTCCAACATTATAGAGTGGGAAGATGACGATGATGATTTGCTTATAAACAACTTCTAGCCCGACAGGGACCCTACATGTAAGTATCTCTTACCCTTTATCTCTCTCGTGATGTGCTCCCCCCATGATGTGTTATGTGTTGTTTAGGGCTCTTCGAATGACATCAAATTCTCCCATAAGGTTCAGGATACCAGGAGACTGCCTCAGTTGTGACCTTCTTCTATTTGTATCATCATTCTTCTAAATTGCCTCTCTCTGATTTCATTGTTGTGTGTTGTGTCTTACAGACATAGCATTGTGGTGGGTGACCTGGGGGCACCCTCCTACATGATTGTCCCTAAGACACTTGTTTCTCCTCTCTTATTTATTGTTTCCCTTCCTCTAGTATTTCCATCTAGCGGGCAGATGACGATAAACATTTATACTGATGCGGACCTAGTGTCCCTTTCTATAGCAATCAAAAAATGGACTTAGTTCCTAATATGATGATAAGGTTGTATATCTTATCCAACGCTTGGCTAGTGGAAGCACTCCTGATTTCTGCATAGTGAATTTCATGATGTTTCTATCGCATTTACAAACCTTAACAATAATGCTGCTCTGTGCACCTTTGTTTGCCTTTGAATCTAGCCTTGGTGGTACTTGATTTGGAGAGCTTTGTGATATATCCCTATAGTTATCCTTGAACTCTAAATTCATTATACAACCTTAGCTCTTTGTGTTGTTAATCATATGCATTGATGTTGTTGTTTATCATGATGTTGTAGACACTAACATGTTTCTTACAGGGATGTATTTGTGGGAACATTTGGCGATCGTAAAGTACATGTCACCTCTAGGGGGCATGGGCGTTGAGAAAGTTGGTGTTCCCTTGTGTTTTTTATTCCTACCTTAATGTGCTTGATATCAGTACCTGATATCAACCACCTTAAGGTGGGGGCATAAATAAGGTAAGCTTTCTGTTGTAGATATTAGCAATGTGCTTGTCCTCGGGTGTAGGCTAGTACGATGAGTACTTCCTGCATCCTAAGTTTGTTTGAAATCAATCAATCTATTGTGTATACCTCCTTTTCACTGTAAGGCATCTCTGTGATGTGGGTGAGGTTGTATACTTTTGAGCTCATACCTCCTTTTCATTGTAAGGCGTCTCTGTGATGCGGGTGGGGTTACATTTTCAAAAGTCCTCTATGGAAGAAGGGAGCAGTTCTGTGACTAAATCAACCTTAAGCGTGTTTTTGGTGATTGTTGTGGTGAAGTGCAATCATCGATGTGTGCCTGTAATGTGCCTGAGATGGTGATGAGCCTAGAAATAGGGAACACACCATTGCTTGTCTTCTGTGTTTTCTTAGTCTTCAAGTGTGTATTTTTGTGTGCTTGTTTTGTTTGGCATGTTTGTTGCTCCATATGCGGTATGTATTTTGGGAGGTTTTGTGTGTCTTGCATGTGTGTTGCCCCATATATATAGAGACTTGTGCCTTAGGGTAGTGCATCCTGTATTATGGGAGGTTTGTTTACTTTCTTGTACTTGCATCTGTATTTAATATATATGAGAAAAAGAAAAGAAAAGAAATCATGGCTGTCTTCCATGCATTAACGTGTCTTCTATGCATTGATTGTCTTCTTCATGTTCTACATGGCTGTAACTGTCTTCTCCGTGTTTTTCATGCCTATTACTGTCTTCTATGTGAATGGCGTGTCTTCTCCATGCTTGGTGTGTTTGCTATTTTTGTGACCTTACTTTAATGCATGTATTGGCCTCCCGTTTATACATACATTAAAGTGGGGGCTAAATGTAACATTGAAAAATGTCCCCTTGCGGGCTTTTCCATCATAAGGTTTAGCTCCTGGGTCTTTAGCATGCATTTAGGACATTTTAGTTCATATTTTGGCATCCCGATGGAATGAGACCTAGGTTCCATGGCAAATTGGACCTAGGTGGACCCCTTGAGCTGTACCCTACCCAAAATAGGGGGGAGGACTTGAGCGCCCGCGCCCTAGTCCTGCCCTATTTTGGTGTAGCCCTAATTTCTAGGTGTCAGTTTATGACCGTTATTTGGTCCTTTTGCTGACATGATAAGTTTAAATTTTTTAAATCTTGGTGGGAGTGCTTGTAGTTGCATATATAAGCATGCTTAGGCATTCATTTGTAGACTAGATTTCAATTAGATGGCAATTGTGATGTTCAAGTGTTCTCAAGGTGATTCAAGGCTTCTATTGTGTTGTAATAGTAGAGTTGTGTGTTTTGTGTATTGATATTTGCATATTTGAGCATCAATCTCCTCATTACATAAAGAGCATCTTCCTCCCATGAGAGCTTCACTACAAGGTGAAATAATATTGTGTTTTCGTCATTGATTCCTTTGGTTTTTGCCTCTTCCTCACAAGGGCACACACTCTTTATCTAACAATGGTGTTTGGAGACTTAAGTGTCCTCTGAGGCTTGACTGAGGCAGGCGTCTAAACACCACAACCCCCAAACCAAGTCTTGTGATTGCAAGTTATAAGTGTCACATTTGGGAAAAGTGGAGTTGTAGGAAGGATTGGTAGGCATCAAGGATTCAAGACCTAAAGGAAAGTCAGACACAGGAGCACTTCCCGGACTTGGGTGCTCGCTCTAGTGTCCTCTGCAGATAGATCTCTGAAAACATAAGTTACAGGGCTGATCAGTGTCAGAAGGAGGTCCAAATTCCACAAAAAAGTAGGTACCTTGGACTTGAGCGCCCGCTCTAGTGTCCCTGACTATTTCGCTTCGGAACCCCAAAAATAGGTATTTTGTGATTTGGTATTTTATTCCTGTCTGTAAGAGCTTTTTCCATCTTTCATCAATTTTTTGCCATATTTGCATAATTAGGGTTTTAATGGTTAAGTGGACATAAGAGAAGGAAAATTAATATTTAAATTCCCTAATCCAAGTTTCCCTACATCTGCAAGTGACCTAGGGTATGATAGTGCTCGTCACTCGACCATAGATCCTTGAATGTAAGGTGGAAAGGAGGTTTATACATCTAAACACTAGAACATTAACAAATCCAATTTTCCCCTAAACAACTATGCTCCATGAGATGAGAGCAATAATTGGAACTCTTGAGTAGGAGGTCAGGGGTTAGCATGGACCCAGGCGGGAAGCCTATCACAGGGGTGATAACAAGGTATGTCATGAGGATACCATTGAAAGTGAACGTGGAGAGAATAACTCCAAAACAAGACATGAAGAGGATAGAAGAAGCCAATTGGCTTTGGAATTATCCAGAGACATGAAAAAGTTACACCTCCCAATTTTGATGGGACTGTATGCAGAGATGCTGTGAAGGCATAGCTTACATAAATGGAGAAATAATTTGAAATAAGAAATTATTCTAAAATCACCAAAGATGTATGGGGAGCATACCAATTGGTAAGTGAAGCATCCACTTGGTGCATGAATAAGAAAATGGAGTTAAACTTGAGATCCATGAGTTTAACTTGGGAATGGTTTGTGGAACTCTTATGACCAAAAGCTTATAGATTTCTAAAATCTAACACAAGGTGATTTATTTTTGAACGACTAGGAAGAGTTCACTCGCCTACTCAAGTATGTTCTACAATATTAGTAAGATGAGAGGTTTCACATCCAAAAGTTTATTATGGGTTTGAATACCTAGATTGGGGGTGAAGTTGATGTGCATGGTCCCACTTTAATGGACTAGGTTTATGAGAAAGCTATCAAACAAGAATAAAAATTGAAATCTATGTCTGCTTATAGGGAAAGGAATCGTAAAAAGTATAATTGGTCCCAATCCTCCCACTCTTTTAAGAAAAAGGGCAAAAAGTAAGATTTTACTGAGAAAAGTGATAAAGGGTCCAAGAACAAGTAGAATGAATCTAAGGGTGAAAAGAAGGGAAATAATAACTCCAAGAAAAATGGAGATAATTCTTGGGAGCCTCATGAAAGGCGAGGACCCATGGGAGGGTGTTATTCATGTGGCGGTGATCATTATGCCAACTAGTGTCCTAATAAGACGCAGGGAATTAAGCCACGAGGAAACCCTTTACTCTCTTAGCAAGCAACATTTCAGAAATGCATACATGTAGCCTTGAATAACAGGCAATCTAGTTATCCAATCACTCCTATTGAAACTACATATATTTTATCTGGCTTTCCAATTTTAGTTTTGATAGAGACTAGTGAAACAAAAAGTTTTATTTCCCCTAAAGTTTTAAGTAAAATTTCTAGAAAAGATGGATACATGGAAAATACTTGGTCAGTTGAATATGCAAATTAGACCAAAGCTCAAGTAGAGCAATACTTTTTTGAGGCTAAGGTTGAAATTCCAAGTTTCTCCACTGAAGTGAACCTTTAAGTAGCCCCATTAGGCTCATATGATGTTATCCTTGGGATTAGTTGGCTATGGAGACATCAGTCTAAGGTGGATTGTTATGTAAAAACAATAGAATGTCTAGATGACCTCATGAATGATGTCTTTCTACAAGGTAACCCAAGAGAGGTTAAGCTGAGACACATCTCTGCCCTACAAATGAAAAGAGCTCAGAGAAAAGGATGTTAGCTCTTTGCTGTTAAAATGGAAGAAATATATAGTCTTAAGGGAACTAATTTCTAAGATGATGTAATGTTTTATGAATCTTAGAAGCTCCAAGGAGTTGAGAAGAGGGAGTCTATAGGTCAGGAAAGATTAGATATGGATAGGTGCCCTTTTCTTAGAGATTTTGAGGATGTGTTTCTGGATGAGCTATCGAGATTGCCTCCTAAAAGAGCTTCTGATTTCTTTATAGATATAATTCTAGGTTCAAAACCTATATCTAAAGTTCCATATAGAATGATCACAACTGAGTTGATGGAGCTAAATGCTTAATTGTAGGAATTACTTGATAAGGATTGATAAGACCCAATTTATCAACCTAGGGAGCACCAGTAATTTTTGTGAAAAAGAAAGATGATACATTGTAGTTATGTATAGATTACTGCATGCTAAATAAAGCAACAATAAAGAAAATGTATCCATCTCCGCACATTGATGATCTCTTTGATCAAATGCGAGCTGAAACTATGTTTTCTAAGATTAATCTTTGATCTAGGTACTGTCAATTATGGATAAAAGAAGAGGATATTCACAAAACAACCTTTAGAATAAGGTATGGGCATTACAAATTCACTATCATTCCCTTTGGTTTAACAAACATACCTACAATGTTTATGAACTCAATGAATAGTGTGTTCAGAGACTACTTGGACAAGTTTGTACTTGTTTTTCTTGATGATATCCTAATCTACTCTAAGAGTGAGGAAGAACACCTTCAACATTTAAGGATTATTCTTCAGAGGTTAAGAGAGCATAAATTGTATGGCAAGCTCTCTAAGTGTACTTTCTTTCAAAATGAAGTATAGTATTTGGGTCATATAATTTTGGCTAAGGGAATAGCTATGGACCTGACCAAGATTAAAGCCATGTTGGAATGGCTAGCACCAAGAAATGTGCATGAGGTACAAAGTTTCATGGGCCTAGCAGGTTATTATAGAAACTTTGTGGCAAACTTTTTGAAAATTGCTTATCGTCTTACTTCCTTGCAAAGAAAAGGCAAAATATTTGATTGGTCAGACAAGTGCCAGGAGGCATTTGACCAACTAAAGGAAAAGTTGACTACGCCACCTATCTTGAAGGTACTTGACCCAGAAGGTCATTTTGTAGTGATTGCCGATGCCTTAGGGGAAGGATTAGGTGGAGTACTTGTCCAGGATGGATAAGTTATTTCATATGAATTCAGGAAACTAAAAACTTATGAACAAAACTATATCCCTCATGATTTGGAATTAGCAATAGTAATTCATGCACTGCAAATGTGGAGACACTACTTGCTTGGGAAATCCTTTGAACTAAAACCAAACCATTAAGGACTCAAATATCTATTCACTCAACCACACCTAAATGCTCACCAAAGAAGATGGTTAGAGTTAATCCCATACTATGATTTCGAAATTGAATACATTCAAGGCAAGGAAAACTGAGTGGTAGCTGCCTTAAGTAGGGAAGGCATATCTCCTCAATGATCTCCATACATTCTAATTTTGAGAATCAAGAATTACAAAAGTCCAAGGGAGATGAGTATTACGAGTAGGTAAAATAGGCTCTGTTGGAGAACCCCTAGTATCTGAAATATGATGGATTTTATCTTGAGCTAGATGGGTTATTGAGGTATAAAGGAAGGATGTATGTTCTGAACTCTGAGGAGTTAAGGAATATTTTGTGGAAAGAGGTCCATTCTGCACATTATTCAGGACATCCTAGAGTAACAAAGTTACTAGTTGATGTGAAGCCCTTATATTTCTAGAAGGGAATGAAGAGGGATGCTACAAGGTTTGTAGCCGGATGTCTAGAATGCCAGAGGGTGAAGGTAGAACACCATCACCCAGCAAGACTTTTATACCCTTATGAAAATCTAAAATGGAAATGGCATATCATTAGCATGGATTTTGTACAAGGACTTCCTATGTCAAGGAATAAGCATAATGTTATTCTGGTTGTGGTTAATAGACTCACCAAGGTGACACATTTTATACCTAGGAATTTGACAGATGGGGTACTAGTCATCACCCATAAATTTGTGCAAGAAGTTTTCAAATTGCATGGTATTCATGAGAAGATTATCTTAGATAGGGATGCCCATATGACATCAAGGTTTTGGAAAACCTTATTTTCTTCACTTGGAACTCAGATGAATATAAGCTCTGCTTATCATCCTAAGATGAATGGCTAAACTGAAAGGGTAAACCAAGTGTTGGAAGATCTATTGAGAATGTATTGTATGGATCAACAATACAAACGGGAAGATTATCTTCCTCCTATGAAATTTTCCTATAACAATTCCTATCATTCTGTGATTAAGATGGCTTCATTTGAAGCATCATATGGAAGAAAGTTTTGAACACCTATAAGCTAGGATAAGCTAGAAGATAGGATTAGCCTAGGTCCAGAAATGTCAAAAATGGAAGAGCAAGTCCATCTGATTAAGAAAAGGTTGTAGAAGCCAATGATAGGCATACAAGTTATGTGGATGCTAACGCATCACAAGACATTTCTCAGTGGGAGAAAAAGTCCTTCTAAGGGTCAAACCCCAAAAGAGCTCCATTAAGTTTAGAAAGATGTCTAAATTAGCTCCTAGATATGTGGGTCCCTTTGAAGTTCTTGAAGAGTTCAACCCAATTGCATACAAGATTGCTCTGCCACTAGCTCTTGTCATGATGCATAATGTTTTCCATGTTTTCTATTTGAAAAAGTTTATTTCAGGATATAATCATGTTCCTATTCTTGATTGGAATGCCATACAAGTGAAGGACCCAAGGGTGGTAGTGATCGATCCAATCAAGGTGCTTGAAACACGTAAGATACGCTTACGTAATAAAGAGATAACTCAATGCAAGGTCTAGTGGGACCAGTATGTGGAAGAGAATGCCACCTGGGATAATTATGAGGATATTTATCAAAGATTTTCCTATCTCTTTTAAAACTGTTTACTATGATGAGTAAACACTTTTTCTTTATGTTGGTTTGATCTTTGGAGACATTAAATCATCAGGGACAATGATTCTTATGGGGGGAGATATGTTACATCCCCAACTTTTGATTAAGCTTAGTCTTACTTTTATGTGGTAAACAACATAATTAATCATAACTCTTGAAGGCTTCCCTACAAGGCATCCCCACCTACTTTCCCACTCTCTTCAAAATGCCTAGATACATTGTAGACAAGTGACAAGGTGTCATTATACCTCATCATTTAATCTATTTTTAGATGTCAAAATCCAGGGGTTATGTCCTCAATTGTCTGCAATTAGGGATTCTATAGTTACCAGTTTCCCTAGCTAATCGTAACAACTGCTACTAATTTGAAGAGATTAATCTGTTTACTTGCTGAATGAATGTAAGGAATGCTGAAAATAGAATTAAACTGGAAATTTACTCAAAGCAATCTTAAAAATAGTAACATGCATCTATCTATCAAAATTAGTAAATACTTTTCATATCAAAAAGCTGGAGTAATAAAATAGTGGTACTAGCCTCCTGCCTTGGTGGCGAGAGTGGGCCCTTGCTCCACACCCTTGGGGCTGAAGGCTATAGTAGGGAATCAGCACAAAAGAAGATCACAACTAAATTCAATCCAATTCCATACGCTTTGCATTCATGAAAAATATTGATATCACCCAACTGAGATTACTGAGAATCAGAATAAATCAATCATCATCTATCTCTTTTGCTGTTTCTTTTTGTATATATGAAAATGAGTGATGACATATCACTTATCTTATCTACCAGTTCTTCTATGATGACATCCATCTCTTTATTGTACTAACTATCTAACTATGGAAAATAATCATGCAATAAAAGTAGACTGAGTGGAACAGAAGTCCACTTAGAATTCTAAGTTTGAGTCTTAATACATTTAGGCAGCGAGGCCCTAAAAATGTGGATATTGAATCAGTTCCATCTGTAACTCATGCAAAAACTTTGAAAAGATAAAAACTCCAGCAATTTAACTAAAGATGACCCTTCACCACTCAGGTGATGATTTGAGTGAAATGAGGGGTATTATGGTTAGTGTTGAGAGTGCTTGATCGATAGCTTATGCTGGAAATATGCCCTGCTCTCAGGAGGCACTGGAGACAACTGTCCCTATCTGCAGCTCCGAAGATATGTCTGTAGCTTCAGAGATGTCTATAGCTTTCTTTGTTCAGCTCTGGAGAGGTTTTTCTCTTTCCTCCAAAACTCCTAGTGTTGTGGTATTCCGGTATTGTCTCTGGAGATCATTGAAGACTATCTCCAGAGATGCACAAAATTGTTGTTCCTAACATCTACACCTATTGATTCAAAATGAGAGAAGTTTCTATATTTTTCTATCAATTCCATGCACATTAGTCACTCAATCAGAAATTATGATCTTAAGTAATCTTTCTCAATTAATCATTAACTAGAACGATCTTGCTAGCTTATTTGGGTGTAGACATTAGGAAAGATGGAATCAGGAAGGAGAAAAAGAGAGGTAAAAAGATGTATTCCATGGGTGCAACTTGGTACTCATCATTCCCCCATACCTAAGGTTTGGCAGGTCCTCCTGCTTCTCACAATCTAGATTTATTTTGGTGAAGTAGCTTGTCAGTCAAGATATAATCCTGTGCATAGGTGGTCCAAGTTGTGCGGTTGATATTACCATTGCCTCTGTATTCATCAACCTACTTCAACCAGTCCTGCAATTTCTCATCTTCTATCTATTCAACCCAGACAGGAAGTGCTTCAATTATTAGAGGGGGCCTAAACCGTCCACCTATCCATTCCTTCTTATGGTTATCCATCAATTTGGATATCAAATTTACTTTTCTCATAAATAATCTTAAGTTTGTAGGGTGACCACCTCTCTCATTTTCTTCTCCGGGGTCAAAATATTCCATCTTTTCTTGGCTATGGCAAGTACTGGGTTTACTGAACTAATCATAAAAAGACCAAAATTGATGGAGCACTCTTGCAAACTTTTTAGGTATAATGCCAAAATTTTGTTCTTACTCTTAGGATGATAGATAAGGGACCTGAATTGGATCTTAAAAGCATTGGGATTGGGACATTCCTTCCTGATGAAGAGATCTATTTCTAAATCTTTCTTGAGATGATCTTCCATCCTTTCATTCCAGATCTGATGATTCCTCATTAGGGACATAAATTCTTTAAGCTAGCATTCCCCTACAAAATGATTAAGAATGAAAGTTATATCATTAACACAGAACCCATGTAGGTATAAGTCACATAGGAAATTCTTGTCCTCATCATTACTCCTTGTATATGCTGTCATGAATCCTTTTGCTGTCTCTGGATCGTCAACCAGGTCAGACAGGACTAAAGAGAATTTCCTCTACAGTACTCTTTCTTGTAAGAACATAGAATAGCTAGCACTTGGAGGTCTACAGGATAGAATTTCTAAAGAAAGGGAGACCATTTCAATTATTTTTCTTTCCAGAGTTGCTATTTTTTTTGTTTTGGCAGTGACTACCCTTTGTAATTGCAACATAGGCTTGGAAGCCTCATATTCTCTACACTTCTTCTCCCAATGGAACAGGGCTTTAGGAATGTCAATGGGGATTGGACCCACATATGCATCTGTTTGGATTTCATGTTCATTGGTTGCCCTTGGGCCAGCCAATTCTTGAATATATTCCTCCTGGTCATCCAGTTTGTTCTTGGCCTAAGTTAACTGTCTATCCTGGCTATGTATTTTCTCAATCAATGTTGCCATTATTGTGAGGCTATTATCTCTAGCCATGGTGAGCTCAGAAACACTCTGTGCTGCTCCTCTCTCTTTTTCTTCCAATAGTTTGGCTGCCTCAATTTTTTGTGCCTCCAACTCTGCTTCTTTCTCAATTTTCTGGGCCTCTAATTCTGCTTCTTTCTCCTAGATGATCTTATTTTTGCTTTGGAGTTTTGTTTGTAGATTTTCAATGACTTGTTTCTACTCCATTTCTACCTCTATTCTGACCTTCTTGAGGTCAATAATAATCAGATTTTTCCCCCAGAGTAGTCTCTTTAGGTTTTCAATTTCTTCTGACAATTGCTGTTCTTTTGAAATTTCAACATCCTCTTGATCAGGGGATGAGAGAAGGCTTCTGCTTCTGATTCTGTTGCTGTTTGCTGATCATCAGGGTTTTCCATGGCCATTTGCCCTTTACTAGAAACTGTATCCATTTGTCCTATTTCATCTTCTTCTGTAGATTGCCTATCCTGAGGGTCCTCTTGGGGTTCCTCTGCTTCTACTGGCACCGATGAAGGCCTAGCCTTATCCTCATATGTTCTAAAACCTAGGAGTACCTCAGCTAGGAGGGCAGTATCTTTCTCAGCCTGTGAGAGTTGTCTTTTTCTTTTGCTTCTCTGTAGCAGAGGTGGGGCAGGTGCCTCCAGAGCAGGTCTCTCATCCTCAGAATATGAGGAAATAGTAAGAGTTTGTCTATGTTCTGTCTCTGGAGCACATGATGGTTCTGAAATTAGGCTTGACCCTAGATGAATAGATGGTGCTGGGAAAACTTCTCTTTGTTTGCTCTTCCTGACTAGAGGGATCTCATCTAAATCATGAGATGGTTCTTTAGCCTAGAATCTCTCAGCTCTCTGTCCTAACTTCTCCTCTATTAATTCCTTAGGGAAAGATTCCTTAGTTAGAGTCATCTTTCTCCTAACTGATCGAGTCATATGTAGGGTTTGTTTAGGAGCAGGTTCTGCAATTTCTTTGCCTTTCTTCTTTTTATCAGAACAGGGGTTGTAGATGAAGTCACCTCCTGTGAGGACTTCTTTCCTCTTTGAACAACTATGGAGGAGGCTGAAGGCTCAGTTTCTTCTTCTTGGTGAGTAGGAGAACTCTCACCTCCTGGCTGTGCCATCTCTAGTCCTCTGTCTTGGGAATTCTATTCAAGAAAGTTTTGCCATAATTCCTCCCCATTGGCCTGAGACAGGAAGTGTGTTTGACTACTAGAAAAATGAGGCCATGATGTTTCATGGGACCCTTATTTTGCTGATATTTTTCTATAGTTGCCCTGATGGCAAAATGCAGGAAATTAGGAATGTTTATGCTAAACTTAGGTGTGCATTCCCATGCCTTAGAAAAATTAGCATTTTCATGATTGGTCCTAAAACTAGAGAGAATTGACCATCACAAGTAAAATATTTCATCAGCCAAGTGGCAATAGATTGCCAAGGGTTTGGAAGGGTGGACCTAAGAATTCCTTTTACTTCATTTTTATTTGAATGCAGTTGAATTGCAGGTTCACCTTGAACAGAGAAATTCTTAATTAAATCAGTGTATAAGGTTTTCAAGTGATAAAACCTCACCTTGTTCAGGAAGTCCAGAAATGTGGCTAATAGTGGCTAAGGAGAAATTGATTCAGAATCCTCTGATAGCTGTCTGATTGCCCCTTAGATTTCTGAGGAATTCATCTACAACATCTTCTTGAAACCCTTCAAATTGCTCTGGAAAGTCTAGCCATCCTGCAGTTCTTAGGATGTTTGCTACAGCTTCATCTTGCAGAAGACCTGTAGTACTCTCTGGTTCTAACTTCTTCTTTACCCCCATTACTAAATTGATTTCACCTTCTGTGCTTAATTCCTCACCCTCCTCAATCTATAGTTTATCCTTTCCTCTTAACTCTATAGGCTTCAGAGGACTGTTCAATTTGCTCTGTTCTTCAAGGTACTTCAGAGGTTCGAATGAGGATTGTTATGTTTCTTAGCTTAGGCTTATGGAAGATTTGTAGATTAGTTAGAGTACCTAGGTAGTCATAAATGTGATAGAACAACAAGACACTTCAGAGGTAAGGTGGTAGTACAACACAGATGGCGGCATGTGTGAATTTAGAAAATAAAATGATGGTTGGAGGATGTGTCATAGTGGCGGTACCCAAAAATATAAAGACAAGACAGTTGTTATTAATGATTAATTAAAGATAGAATTACCTGGATCATTTTTAATGATGAGGGTGATGTACATGGTAGAGATGTTGCATCATTTTATGAGACTGCACGTGTCACGACACATGAGCAGCTTTTGGTGGCTTCAAATGACACCCACTACTTCATTGGTACGTGACCTGCAATCATTGCACTAAGTGGTTCAAGAATCCACGTTCTTTGGGTGATGTCAGCACTATTTTTGTGAATACCCCTACAAATGATATGCGTGCTAATTTAATTTATTCTTGTGATAAAGTAGAGGATGAGTCATGATGACCTCATCATGTGATGTGTCCACTTACTACTTGAAGAGGTGGGTCCCCTCCCTTATTATTGAAATTGACTTCTTTATTGACAAAGTGCCGGAGGTGCTCCTAGATTGGGAAGCGCTGGAGGTGCTCCTAGTTTGGGAAGCACTCGAGGTACATTTGACTAACTCTTGGCACCTGATCACCTTCGTAGCTTGATTGTTTTCAATTGTCCTGAAGAAGGGAACTACCATTTGCTAGTTTTCAACTCCCTTGGTCGAGAAAGATAGCAATTTACTGGTTTTCCATCTTTCTCTTTTTTTTTCTTTTTTTTTTATGTTTTTTAAAAGGTAGCCATTTGTTGGTTTCAACCTTGTTTTTTTCTCTTTCTTTTTTTTTAGAAGGCAGCCATTTGCTGGTTTTCAACCTTCCTTTTTTTTCTCTTTTTTTTGTTTTTTTATTTTTATTTTTTCAATCCAACACTGTGACAAAGGAGGTATCCCCTGTATCAAAACACAAATCATTAAGAAACTCCTCTTTAGTAGATGGTCTTTTATAGAGTCTGATTCGGTGACCATTTACTGAGAATGTGTCTATGCTTCCATCAATAGGTTCCAATAATATAGTTCCATTTTCAAAAACTTCCTTTATTTGATAAGGACCCATCCAGTGAGTTTGTAATTTCCCTTTGAACTCTTTGAATTTAGAATCATAAAGAAGAACCCAATCACCTTGTTGAAATGTCCTCCTTTTGATGTGTTGGTCATGTCATTGCTTTCTTTGATACTGAACCAGTTCTGTTTGCTAAATGGCCTCTATCCGAATTTCATCCAACTCATTGAGCTGAATAATTCTGTTCTGTTGAGCTATAGGCAATGGTAGACCAATATCCAATACAATTTTAAGTGTCTGGAGTTCAAATTCTATAGACAAATAAGTTTTTTCCCATAAACCAATTCATATGGTGAGAACTTTGTTGTGGACTTCCAAGTGGTATTGTAAGCCCAAACTACTTCAGGTAATCTGCTAGACCAATCTTTTCTATTCATTGCTACTATCCTTGTCAGAATATTTTCAAGTTCCCTATTAGTTACTTCTACCTGCCCATTCGCTTGAGGATGGTAAGGTGAAGATTTTTTATGATTGACTTGATATAAATCTATGAATGCTTTGATTACCTGTGAAGTAAACTGAGGTCCTCTGTCTAAAACTATTGATCTTGGGGCTCCAAACCTTAAGAAAATCTTATTATAAAGGAAATCAGCAACATTTTCTTCTCTTGCAAATTGTAATGCTTGAACCTCAGCCCACTTAGTAACATAATCTGTGCATACTAGAATGTACTCCTTGCCTGATGATGGTGGAGAAATT
The DNA here is from genome assembly GCA_027924645.1 of Cunninghamia lanceolata. Taxonomy (NCBI): domain Eukaryota; kingdom Viridiplantae; phylum Streptophyta; class Pinopsida; order Cupressales; family Cupressaceae; genus Cunninghamia; species Cunninghamia lanceolata. The sequence goes on along the minus strand of BSBN01000446.1, from coordinate 1,620,379 downwards.
GGTCCCACAGAGTCTAGACCCCACTTCTCAAATGGTTCCATCATGACTTGAGGATGCAGTAACATCTCCTGAGTAAAGGTTGGCTATCCCATCCTTTGGCATTGGTCGTACTACTGCACATACTTCTTTGTGTCTTTATGAAGAGAGGGCCAATAGTAACTAGCTCTGAGGATCTTGTGGATTCTTTGGTGGAAAGAGTAATGGCCACCACATGGTTCATCATGACATGCTCTCAACACATAAAAAATCTCATCAACTTTTAGACACCTGCGTAGAATGAAATCAAGACCACATTTAAATAGTAAACCATTCAACCATTTGTAAGATAAAATTTCTTTAACCAAACATTTTCTTTGTTTTGAGGTAAAATGGGATGGATACAAGCCTATAGCTAAAAGATTAGCTATGTTAGCAAACCAAGGTACAGTAGAGGAGATAGCAAAAAGATGTTCATCTGGGAACTTGTCCTCCACTGGTTGGTTTTCTCCTCCTGTATGCAATCTTGACAAAAAATTGGCAACCAAATTAAACTTTCCTGGATTATCAACTATGGTAATATCAAATTCCTGCAATAGCAATAACCACCTGATGATCCTTGCACCTACTACTGGTTTATTCACTAGGTACTTGATGGTTGCATGATCAGTGTGTACAAATATCTTATATCGAGTGATATAATGCCTAAATTTGTTTATAGCATAGATGACTACCAAGAATTATTTTTTAGTTGTGGTGTGATTTCTTTCTGCAGAGGTAAAGTTTTTGCTGATGTAATAAATAGCATGCATACTTTATGCTTCCTCCTTTTGTCCTAAAACTGCCCCAATGGACTCATTTGAAGCATCAGTATGTATGTGAAATGGTAAAGTCCAATTAGGTCCTCTCAAAATTGGTGTGACAGGAAGCTTTTCTTTCTAGGTTTCAAATGCTGATTGACATTCTTCTATCCATAGAAATTCTATCTTTGTTAAGCAGGGTAAATAGGGGGCAGCTATTCTGCTGAAATTTTCTATGAACCTCCTATAGTAGCCTGCATGACCCAGAAAACTTCTAACATCTGTTTGACTTTTAGGTGAAGGCAACTGTGTGATCACTTCTATCTTGTTTTGATCCACTTTGATCCCCTTTGCTGAAATGTGGTGTCCTAAAACAATTCCTTCCTCCACCATCATGAAGCACTTTTCATGGCTAAGGGATAATTGATTTTTCTCATAGCATTTTAGTACTTTCTCAAGGTTTGTGAGAGCTTCTTCAAAATTATCCCCATACACAGTAAAGTCATCCATATAGACCTCCATGCATTCATTAGCTAGTACAACAAAAATAGCTAAAACAAGTCTCTGAAATGTAGCTGGGGCATTGCATAGTCCAAAGGGAAGAACTTTGTAAGCAAAAGTTCCCCAAGAGCATGTGAAGGTGGTTTTGTCCTGGTCTTCAGGTGCTACTTGAATTTGATTATACCCACTTAATCCATCTAGAAAAGAAAAACACTTTCTCCCAACAAGGTTGTCCAGAACTTGGTCAATGAATGGTAAGGGAAAGTAGTCCTTTTTTGTGGCCTTGTTTAGTTCTCTATAATCAATACACACCCTCCATTTCCCATTCTTCTTAGGTACTATGACAAGGGGTGAGACCCATTGACTGTCTGAGATTGGATATATAAACTCTGCTTGAAGTAATTTTTCTATTTTAGTTTTGACAATGTCCTTTAAAGCAGGATTCAATCTTCTCTGGGGCTGTCTGACAGGTTTAATATCCTCAGTGTATATATGATGGGTATAGATCTCGGAAGGTATGTCTTTCATATCTTGGTATTCCCAAGAAAAAGATGCTGAATGGGAAATCAGAAGTTGGATAAGTTTTTCTTCCTGATTTGCTGTTAACTGAGTATTGATATTAAGTGTTTTCCCTGGTAAAATCATGACCTATTTTGTGATTTGATCCATAGATGTAGTTAATCCGTACATTAGAGTCATGGTATTGAGAGGACAAGAATGTGGAAGTAACATATGGAAAGTGGCCAAGTCTCTGTAAAAGGTTTCCCCACAAGGAATGATGTTGGCAAGGGTACAATGAGAAGAAGTAAGTTGTTCTCTCTTAGAGTCTTGGGCGAGTTCCATCACATCCTTATTGATTAGGATGTGAGTGATGTCTTCTATTGTATCATAGTATATTTCTTCTTCTAACTCTCCCAGATGTTTCTTGATGGTTACCATAGCTATTGAGGCACTGTTGTCATTGTTCTCTGGTTCATCCACCCATACTCTTCCTATATAATGTATTGATGGTTTAGTTGGAGGATACAAAGATATTTTCTTCAAATCTATCCTATTAGAAATGACCATATCTCTAGTTTGACAATCAATAGATGCTACTGTTGTAGCCAGCCATGGTCTTCCTAAAATCAGTGGATAAGAATTTCTCTAGTTTCTAGGTTCTAATATCCAGAAGTCCACTAGAAATTCCCATGAATCTATCACAACTGGTACATCAGTGATTACTCCTTTTGGAACAGCTACTGACTGATGAGCAAGTTAAAGAATTGTAGTTGTGGATTGGATACCTGATAGAGCTAATTTGTTCATTGTGTGGACTGTCATCACATTAATTGCTGCTCTCAGATCAACTAGAACATTTGAAATTTCTACCCCTGAGATGAAAACAGTTATGACAGGATTTCCAGGGTCTCCATATTTTGGGAGGAGAATTTCTCCCATCAATAGATCTACTACTTTTCCTTCCACCTGTATTGTGGAGGGAAAGTTTTTCTTCCTGCCCTGGGTTTTGATACAATACTGTTTAATGAACTGATTTAGTTTTGGTACATCTCTGATTACCTAAAGGAGAGGAATTTCAATGTTTAGTTGCTTGATTTCTTGTAAAAGTTCTGATTCTAGTTTGGTTTGGATTTGTTTTTGTAAGATCTTTTTCTGGGGAACATACTGTTTAAGCCGTTCAGGGTATGGTGATAGTTTTTCCATCTCCAGAGCATCTCCAGAGCTCTTGTCAGAATTGTGTTTAGGAATTTTCTCCAGAGTCAGTCTTTTAGGAGCAACTCTGGAGTTGTCCAAGGATGATTCTTCTGGCACTTTTTCATTAGTAATCTCCTCTGGGGGTTGAGTGGATGAATTTTCAGGTTCCTCATCATTGGTTACTTCAACTATAGTTGGAGGAGATGGTCTTGGGGATGCTTTCCCAGAACGCAGCTGGAGATTATTTGAAATATAGCATTAATTCTAGCCAAATTTTCTTGCTCTGTCGTATAAATAGCTGCTCCCTATTTATTTCATAGGTTTGGTATAGGCTGAGCTAGTAAAGGTGGTTTTCTAACTGGTTCATTTTGTGCTTGACCTTGTGTGTTGGAGGGTCCAGTCAGTAAAGCTTGTTGTTGAGGTTGGAAACGTCTAGGTTGTCCCTGGTATTGTTGATTATATCTCTGCTGAGAACCCCATTGAGGTTGCATATTTTGTGATCTAAACTATGGTGGCCACTGTTGATTTCCCCAAGGCTGATTTTGCCAATTTTAGTTTTGCCAATGTTGACTTGGCCAATCCTGCTGTCCCCAAGGAGGATTATTTTGAGGCCCATGCCAAGTTGGATTCCATTGATTATTTCCCCAATTAGAAGGACCCCTATAAGAAGGCTGGTTTGGATACTGATTATAAGGGAAATTCCCAGTTTGTTTTTGTCCCACATAGTTCAATTCCTCTTCTATTACAGCATTCTTCTTACTCAATCTTTTCAAGGTTGGAAGTTGACTACATTGACTGGTAGGATGTTCCCTATCACAGATCTGACAAATCTCTGATTTGTCCAAAGGGCATTCTCTCAACAGATGTTTGTTTCTACACCTAGGACAATAGATGGAGAGTGGTTCAATTGTTCTATTTTGATTAGTTGTTCTATTTTTTGCTTGAATTCCATCTAATGTGGTATTTAATTAGACTAGAATATCTATGTTTAGATTTGCAATCTCTTCCATTATCTGTCCTATTTCATTCTTCCCTTTAAAAGTTTTGGATGACCTCACTCCATCTTGGGTTCTAGAATAGTTCCTACAGAGTTCTATAGTAGGTATTTCCATTTTGTTGATATTCCCTTTTCCCATTAGATCTAGTGCCTGTTTTTATTCTTTATCCAATCCTTTTACAAACAAGTTTCTAGCCAAGGAGTGATCTACTGGGTTGCCATACCTTCTCAAGGCAAAATTAAACCTATCCACATAGTCCTCTAAGGTCTCTTCCTCCCCCCACCTAATTTTAAATAATTCTTCATTTTTATTACTGGATCTACAATAATCTTGGTATTTTTTCAAAAACTCTGTTTCCATCTGATCCCAAGAATGGATAGAATTCTAGGGTAAACCCATAAACCATCTCATTGCAGAATCTTTCAGGGTTGAAGGGAACAGTTTGAGTTTTTGGTTGTCTGATCCATAATCATAAGTTTGGCAAACTACTTTGAATTCAAACAAAAACTGATCTGGATCCTCAGAAGAAAGTCCTCTAAAATTTAGCAAGTGTGTTGGTGAGATATTCTTCATAGGAGCATTGTCTCCAGCAGCCAAAACAATAGGATATGAGAAGGTTCTTGGAGCCTGATTTTCTTCTTCTTCATGATTATCATTATCCATGTTTAATACTGGTTCTTCTCCCCGAGGTTGTAGGAAATTAGGTTCTATTAAAGGATCTTCCTGAAACTTTTGTTGTAATTCTTGGATATAATCAGCAAGTGGAAGATTTGGAGGATCTAAGGGATTGTTGTTTTGAGGTGCAAATTCTAAAGTAGGTTCTAGGTTTCTCTCTTCAACAAGATCTTGGGCCATCCCACTGCTTTCCCCTATGGATTGTTGTTGGGGTGTCTGCTTTATATATCTTCCTTTTAAATCTCTAGCTCTAACCATACAGATCTATCCTAAAAACTGTTTTAACTAAGTGTCCCTAATTAACACAAGATATTCCTTGGCAATGGCACCAAAAATGACAAGGTGTCATTGTACCTCATCATTTAATCTATTTTCAGATGTCAAAATCCAGGGGCTGTGTCCTCAGCTATCTGCAATTAGGGGTTTTATAGTTACTAGTTTCCCTAGCTAATCCTAATAGATGCTACTAATTTGAAGAGATTAATTTGTCTACTTGCTTAATGAATTTAAGGAATGCTGAAAATAGAATTAAATAGGAAATTTACTCAAAGCAATCTTAAAAACAGTAACATGCATCTATCTATCAAAATCAGTAAATACTTTTCATATCAAAAAGTTGAAGTAATAAAACAGTGGTACTAGCATCCTGCCTTGGTGGTGAGAGTGGGCCCTTGCTCCACACCCTTGGGGCTGAAGGCTACAGTAGGGAATTAGCACAAAAGAAGATCACAACTAAATTCAATCCAATTCCATATGCTTTGTATTCATGAAAAATATTGATATCACCCAACTGAGATTACTGAGAATCATAATAAATCAATCATCGTCTATCTCTTTTGCTGTTTCTTTTTGTATATATGAAAATGAGTGATGACATATCACTTATCTTATCTACTAGTTCTTCTATGAGATGACATCCATCTCTTTATTGTACTAATTGTTTAACTATGGAAACTCATCATGAAATAAAAGTAGACTGAGTGGAACAGAAGTCCACTCAGAATTCTTAGTTTGAGTCTTAATACATTTGGGCAGTGAGGCCCTGAAAATGTGGATATTGATTCAGTTCCATCCATAACTCATGAAAAAACTTTGAAAAGATAAAAAATCTAGTAGTTTAACTAAAGATGACCCTTCACCACTCAGGTGATGATTTTGAGTGAAATGAGGGGTATTATGATTACTGCGGAAAGTGCCTGATCGGCAGCTTATGCTGGAAATATGCCCTGCTCTCAGGAGGCACTGGAGACAACTATCCCTGTCTACAGCTTTAGAGATATGTCTGTAGCTCCGGAGAGGCTTTTCTCTTTCCTCCAAAACTCCTGGTGTTGTGGTATTCTAGTATTGTCTCCAGAGATCATTGAAGACTATCTCCGGAGATGCACAAAATTGTTGTTCCTGGCATCTACACTTGTTGATTCAAAAAGAGAGAAGTTTCTGCATTTTTCCATCAATTCCATGCACATTAGTCACTTAATCAGAAATTATGATCTTAAGTAATCTTTCTCAATTAATCATTAACTAGAATGATCTTGCTAGCTTATTTGGGTATAGACATTAGGAAAGATGGAATCAGGAAGGAGAAAAAGAGAGGTAAAAAGATGTATTCCATGGGTGCAACTTGGCACTCATCAACAAGTTTGAAAAGATTCATAAACCTTGCTCTGGATGGGGGTTGAGGAAAAGAAGAGAATATCTCTCATTGGTTGGGATAACATCTGTCTTCCTAAGTTCCAAGGGGGATTGGGGATTAGAAAGACTCAGATGATGAACAAAGCTTTACTAGATAAAGTTGGATGGAAATTACTTAAGGAGGATAAGGATTGGGTGCAAATAACGAAAGCCATGTACCTACACAACGGAGAAAAGATTGGGATAATTGAGAGAGAGAGCCTTCCTAAAGGATCTATTATTTGGAACAAAATGATCAAAACTAGAAGAACTCTAACTCAAGGTAATAATTGGAAACTAGGAAAAGGGGACAAAATTAGGTTCTAGGAAGACAACTGGCTACATGGTGTCCCTCTGTCTAATCAAGATAATGTCAACATTGAATCTAGAGTTGTCACTCATTTTGGGAGGTTTGTCAGTAATTACATCACGATTCAAACTTAGGGCCAAATACAGTGGAAGAACACAATTGACTGCAAGGGTGCTCAGTTCTGAAATTGGAATTGAGCAATTATAGAATTCCTTTATTCCCTAGGGAGGATGAAATGGTCTGGGCTCAGAATAAGAAGATGACCTTCTCAATTAAATTGTCTTAGAATATGCTGACCAATAGTGATCAGGATAGTAGTTTTTGGACAAAAGTCTAGAACAAAAACCTAACTCCTAAGATTAACTTCTTCTGGTGGTCTGCCACCCACCACAAAATCCTTATTGTTGATAATCTCAACAAGAGAGCTTTCCAACTTGTTAACATATGTATTCTTTGTCAGAAAGAGGAAGAGTCTATACAACACATTCTTTTCCATTGTGACTTCACCAAGGAGATCTAGGGTAGAACCTTGGATAAACTCAGCATAGTTTGGGTTCACAATGAAAATATTAAGGATTTCATACATGGTTGTCTCTCACCCTTTACTCACCTGAGAATCAGAGAGATATAGAGGCAAATTCCACCACATTTGGGGTGGAGTGTTTGGAAAGAAAGGAATAACTGTGTATTTAGAGAATCACCTAAGGATGCCAAGGATGTCTTCTTCTCCTTTTGCAGAATGGTTTCAGAAAATATGTCCATCAACACTCTAAAAGTTGTTAAGGAACCCCCACCAATCTAGAAATATAGATTGCCAAGAACTGGGGTCTGACAACTAACATGACCACCTTTGATAACTCTAAGCAGATAGCCAAGCAAAACACCATTTGGAGACCTCCCCCAAGGACTAGATTGAACTCAATTTTGATGGTGCAGAGAAGAAGACCATAGGTATAGCTAGTGGTGGTGGAGTCATAAGAAGTGATCAAAGGAAACTTATTGCTACGTATGCAGGGGGCATAGGAACCCAGTCTAACAATGTGGCCGAGGGACTGGCCCTCTTATGGGGGATCAAATTGGCCCTCTCATATGGAGTGGACAAATTACAAATAGAAGGAGACTCAAAAATTATTCTTGATGTTGCTCTTGGTAGGACTGATAGTAGTTGAAAACTTAAGGATATCACTGAGGATATTAAGAGCTTACTGATCAGGTTCACTCAGAAGGAAATAGGTCACACCTATCAGGAAGGTAATAAAGTGGTCAATGGCATGGCCAACCTAGGTCAAAACTTGAGCAATTGGAGATACTAGAAAAAGCTAGAGAACCTCCCTACTCAAATCCAAAACCTCCTATGTAAGGAGCAAGATTCTATACCTGATGCACCATGTGTTTAAATCAAATCATATTGGATACCCTGCATAAGGTTTGTCTTAGGAGCCATAGAAGGAGAGATATTAATAATATTGTTTGTAATATTATTAAAAAGATTCTAAAAGATTTAGTGGCAAGATGGATTATAGCCAGATCAACTTAAAGAGTATTAATAATTGTTTAAGTATGATGTGTAATCAAAAGATCTTGATGAATTGGACACTTATAAAGGGTAATCACATGGCCACTCATGTGACCTTTGATGGGATTAACACTTCTAGCCTCTGTAGAACACAGTTTTATGATTTTCTCAAGGGTTTTAATCATAAGATGGGTTGGCATACTAATTCTCATGAGGCAAATTTATGGAATTATGTCATTTCCAATGGGCACAATGACAGGTCGATCATTAATCTTCATGCCTTGCGCTAATATCCTTTTCATATCTGATGCAGAAGCCTCACCTTTAATTATGTTTTAAGGTCATTTTGAGTGTTTTAGAGTCTAATAAGGTCATTTATGACCATTTGGGATCATGTTGATCCATTTTGGAGTGTTATAAGTTCATTAGATCAAAATTGCAAAAGTATCAATGTTAGTGGTCATGTAACTTAGGTAAAAGGTGTCAAAAATTAAGAATTGGTTATAAGAAAATCAAGAAACTATTTCTAACTAGTTTGAATTGATGAGAAATGCATAAAAAGAACCCTCCAAACTTGAATGAGGCATGAGAGACATTGTATTTTGAAGTTTGATGAATAAAAACCCTATTTTTCTGTGTATTCCAATGTTGTAGTCCTGTTATTTCTATTTGTACAGCCTTGTACGGATAGTTATAGGCATGAAAATGGTTTGAAAATTTGGATAATGTTGTTAGATTTCTAATGCTCTTGGTTTTCCTATTTTTCATTATGTTTTGTGAAAGTTATGATCATTTTACTGAGGGTAGGTTTGCAAGTTTATTTTTCTGAAAGTTGCAGTATGAAAACACGTATGTATGGCCTGGTACGACCTCATATAAAGGAATATAATAGATGGATGGAAATATATTTGTTTCTAGTTTACAATTATTTTAGTTGCATGTTATTTCATTATGTTTTGAGTTAGTTATGGAATTTTTACTGAGAGCAGTCATGTAACAGTCCTAGGGTTTGCATAGGAATAGTCTTATTTTTACCCTAGTCTGTTCAAATAAACCCTATTCCATTTTGATATATGTTAAATAAGGTCAAAAAGGGTATCCCAAACAAGGCTTACATTTTAAATATCAGGTCTATAATGAAAGTTATAACCAAAAAGGTTTGAATTGCTGCACTTTTACTTGATAACTCTGCATGATAGTTTGTAAAGAAAAGGGCTAAAAGATTGTAAGTCAAGGGTTCTTTATGAGTGTTTTGAGATTTCTTTAGATATTTTAGAATCCCTCTACATCATTTTGGTATCAAAGCCCAAAGATTTGGGCAAGGAAATTTTTAGAAGTTTGTGTATTATTTTTTGACTGGTTGAAGTGAAGAACCTGGATGCCAAAAGACTAGGTAGTGAGGAAAAAGAAAGAAAAACTAGCTGAGGTATCACAAGATGAATCCAAGAAAAAAGATGAAATAGAAAGATGTAGTAGGAAAATCAGAAGGGGAAGATGAAAGACAACACGATAAGCCTAGTTGCAGAGTTTGATAGAACAATGGGAGAGTTTGAAAAACGTATTGAGATTGTATTACGACAGTGTCTTGAGAGCATCTCAGGAAAATGTTTGGCATTGGACAATGAGAAAGAAGATGAAGTGGCCCATACAAATCATTATTCAGAAAAGAAGAAGGCAATAGATGGTTACTTTGAAAAGAGAAGATAAAAGTAAAGAATGGAAGATAAAAGAAAATGCAACAACAACATGTCTTTTTGATGAAGTAGAACAAGAGATTGCAGTGATGTTTGGTCCTTTAGAGGATATGGAATGTGTAGGAAAGTGATGGGAGAAAGAGGAAACTCATGAACTAGTTGATACCTTGAATATTACAATAGCATGTATGGAGAAAAAGAGTGAAAAAGAAGATATGGTAGATATGAATGACTTTTTGAAGACATGAATGAAGAGGTTAAGTGTGGAGTTGCAGCAGTGATAACACATCCTTGGGAGGATGAAGAAAAAGAATTTGCAATGAGTGCAAACATAGATATGACAAAGCTTGATGAGCCTCAATATGATAAACGAGTGGATGAAGAAGATAATTATCTCCTATGGAAAGAGGAGATGGAGAAAATAAACAAGTTGCTTGAAGGAGGCTTGATAGAAGAACATGAATATATGGATATGGAAGCGATAAATGATGACAAATAAATTGGGACACCAAAGACAAATGAGGTAAATAATGCATATTTTGATTCTAATTTGTTTGAATTGAATGATGAAATGACGGATATTAAACAAGCTGAAGGTGGACACATGGAAAGTTTCAATTTCCATGAGAATTTGTTTGAGAAAGCTGTAGATTTGATTATTGGTGATGAGTATGATTTGTTGGATAAAGAAATTGAATAGTGTGGAAAGTTGTTCAATAATGCACACTTGACGAAAGATGAAGAAATGGACATCAATAATGAGGCACATGAAGGAGACATAGAATCTTGGAGTTTTCAAGCAGAGAAGCTGGTAAGCAAGCGAAGATGCAAGAAGAAAGAGAGGAAGAAAAGAGTGCAAACTAAGAATCATGAAGTAGATCAAACCAAACATGTTGAGGATCATGAGGAGGTCAGAGAACAGCTAAGCATGCAACACAATTGTAAGAAGTGAAAGAAACACCAATTATCATTTGAGATGGAACTCAAATCTCTTTTTTCTAGGGAGTATGATGTAGGAGCCTCACCTTGAATTATGTTTTAAGGTCATTTTGAGTGTTTTGGAGTCTATTAAGGTCATTTATGACCATTTGGGATCATGTTGATCCATTTTGGAGTGTTATAGATTCAATAGTTCAAAATTGCAAAAGTATCAATGTTAGTGGTCATGTAACTTAGGTAAAAGGTGTCAAAAATCAAGAATTGGTTACAAGCAAATTAAGAAACCATTTATAATTAGTTATAATTGATTATAAATGAATAAAAAGAACCCTCCAAACTTGAATGAGGCATGAGAGACATTGTATTTTGAAGTTTGATGAATAAAAACCCTATTTTTCTGTGTATTCCAATGTTGCAAGCCTGTTCTTTATATTTGTATGGCCTTGTAATGATAGTTACAGGAATGAAAATTGTTGTAAAAGTTGGAGAATTTTGTTATCTTTTTATTTCTTTTGGATTTACTAATTTTCATTATGTTTTGTGAAAGTTATGATCATTTTACTAAGGGCAGGTTTGTGAGTTTGTTTTTCTGAAAGTTGTAGTCTGAAAACATGCATGGTATGGCATGGTACAGCCTTATATCAAGGAATATAATATATGGATGGAAATATATTTGTTTCTAATTTACAATGCTTTTTCTTTCATATGATTTCATTAGGTTTTGAGTGAGTTATGGCATTTTAACTGAGAGTAGTTTTGTAACAGTCCTAGGGTTTGCACAGGAACAATCTTTTTTTTGCCCTAGTCCATTCAAAGAAACCCAATTCTATTTTGATATATGTTAGATAAGCACCAAAAGAGTATCCCAAATAGGGATTACATTTTGAATATCAGGTCTATAATGAAATTTATGACCAAAAAGGTTTGAATTGCTACACTTTTACTTGATAATTCTGCATGATAGTTTGTAAAGAAAGGGCTAAAAGATTATAAGTCAAGGGTTATTTATGAGTGTTTTGAGATTGCTTTAGCTGTTTTATAATCCCTCTATATCAATATCTACAATGGTAAATATTTTTGGCTACAAAGTGTTTTTATTTGGTCTAAAATTTCTGCTAAGTGTTGTTGCTTGTTGCAAATGGGGGGGATAGGACTCGTACTGAACCAGAGTAATGCGAGGAATTCAAAAAGAATGAGACCATGTGGCATATCTACCAAGAGGGTGGGGTCACATCATTCTTGGAATTTATGCAATGGCATGACAATAATCTATCCATGTAGTTTGCACAGTCTTGGGTAGATAGACATGTCCAAGTTGGCGGTGCGGGTTTCAAAGTCTCTAAAAAAAGTCATAGGAATGGCTACGGGTATTCCTATGGATGGTGTGAAACATAAGAAGACCAGTAAAGTCTTTGACTTGGAGGGAATGGATCTATTTTTTAAGAAAGGTGAAGTGTTGCATAGCCTACAAGGAGGGTTTGATAGAGAACAACTCCCTAGACCCTGGGACGACGTATGCCATATGATGATATTAAGTATTTCACACTTGAAATTAGGTTTCGTAGATTCTTCCATTACCACTTTCTTTTACTAAATCACTTTAGATGTAGGAAATTCATAAGCTTTCCATTTTACCTCCTGTCTTCCCTTGAAGTCTTTGTTGAGGCTGCCATTAAACAATACAAGCTGGACCTTGAGAAACCCCCCATTCTGCTCCACCAGGGGATAATTTATAAGCTGTACAAGTTCCTCTTAGCCCTTTGTCCCCCCAAGACCATCACCACAACTTGTGTTGACAACTCCTCTATAACGGTTAAACCTAAAAGGAAACCTACCCATATTAACTTGATGATTATCACTAAAATCACCCCTGAGAAATACACCCAATCCCACAAGTTTGCCAAAGCCTCTTCTGCCAAGAAGAAACCCATTGTGCTAAATAGCCTTGAGATTAAAAATGTGGGCCAATTTAACCCTAAGGCGGCCAGTCCTAAACCCACCAAAAGAAAGCTTGCTGTTAGTGAAGCTAAGGGTGACACCTCCAAAAGAAGGTATAGGAAGGGAAGGATGGGGGTATCCTCTCTGTGAACACCGAGGATAATCCCAAAATGGAGGTACACAACCTGGTGATTGAGGTGGAGGATTTGGTTGATGGTGGGGATGGTAGAAAAGATAAGAAAGACAAGGAGTATGTTTTACCTAAGAGCAAGGTTAGGGCTCTATCAACTAGAAGATCAACTAGATTGACCTCTAAACCCACCCATGTGCACAAGGAGCAAGTGTATTCTGCTGAGTCAGAAGGGTGTGAGGAGAACCTGAATAGTGAGGTCAAGACCAAGAACAAGGAGGAGGCTATGGATGAAGGTCTGAGAAATTTCCCTGAACTAAACATCCAAGGGTTGGAGATGGATAGCTCTGAGAAAACCAAATAGGATACTGGCAAGAGCAAAAAGGGTAAGAAGAGTTCCATCAAAGGCATAGAGACCAAGGACATCAAATATAGAATGATGAAGCTAGAGAACAAGTTCATGGCACTGGCGAGCTTCACCTCTAAAGTTATGCATAGGTCTACGACTACTCTAGCAGTGTTGCAAAATATTGAGCTCACCAAGCAGGGCATGAAGGACAAAGAGTTGAAGGAGTACGAGACTATGTACCAATTCCTATTTGAGGATTAGGAACAACTCTTCAATTAGTTCAAGGGACTTTTATCTATTTTTATGTTAATGTTTACTGTCTATCTGCTGTTAAACTATTGTTTCTACATTTTTTGTTGATGTTGGTTCTTTTTACTGGGTCGGTCTCTTTTTGCTAACTCTTTAGCGTGTCCTTGGGGTTGTTTTGTAATGGGCTTGACACCCTTGTTTTTGCCTCTTATCTTTCCAAAAACATAATTAATCTTAGATTAATGATTTGATTTTTGTGGAAAATATCAAGTAGAATCATTGATTATATGGATATCAATTGATGTTTAGATTAGACATGAGATTACATGTTAAGATTATTTTATCATAATTTTTTATGAATTAAATGATGATACACTGATCATGGTTATATGGTTGTGAGTGTAACTAGGAAAAGAATCTTCCTTCAAGGATAGAAGGAGAGTATCACCTGGGAGATGGAAATAGATGTTGGGAAAAGGTCAGATTGCCATCTGAGTATTGAAGTTGATCTTTCGTGAACCCATGCAAGATAGGGTGAGTATAAGTCATTTTCCTTGTTGAGTCAATTTCAATTCAACTATTGTCAGCAAGTCAATTTAAGATATCTCAACATCATCTACATCGATTCAACTAAATAATGTTCTCAGACCATTCATATAGTCAATAGTAACCTTGGTTAGATGTCAGAGTTTTCCTTTGTTTACTTATTTATTTCTATATTAAATTATGTGAATATTGTTTAATTATTTTAAATATAGTCTAATATAGCAAAGTGGGGGAGTAAAACTCGACCACATGTTCACATATTAATGTTACCACCCTAATGTTGGTAATGTAATTTGGTGATATCTTAGATTATTTCAATTATCTTATAATATCATTTAGATGTAAATGATATTATTTGATATATAACTATTTATCCTCTTGTAGTGGACTCAAGCACCATGGTATATTAAGTTTTTATGTTCTAGTTGCAAACCGTACCCATGATCCATGAAGAGTGGAGTGAGTGGAAGTTATGTTTGAGCTTATAATAAGACTAACACCTTGAAAGATACTCTTGAATGGGAGGTATGATAGTAATGGAGTCAATATACCCGCGAGGTGGTACGAGAATATGATAATTGTTTTACCAACCTTCATTTCAAAGGTGATGTTTTTGTGTGTTTTGATCTAGGTAAGCATGCAAAGGAAGAGAGGATTGTCATTGTTATGATTATTATTATCATTGCTTAGAGGGCGCGGGGAAAGAAAGCAGGCTATAGTGTAATGCCGTCCTTGTACACCTTAGAGAAATACACTCTTATGCTAAAAGAAACATGAAATTTTTTTTTTTAAAATGCTTAAGATAACAAAGTAATGTTAACATAACTAACTACAACATATTCTCTAAGGATACAAGGCTGCATTACTTTACAAACCAACTAACATAATTTAACAAACATTAGTAACTGATTCGAATCCAATGCATAATTGAATAATTGAATTCATATTCATTGCATGTTGACAAATAATACAATCTACATGATTAAATACATAACTGAAATGCTTTCATTACACATAAGTACATCATGACATCATTACATTGCCATTTTCAGACTACATCAGAATCACATACATTATGATTGATCTGTTACACAAATCTGGTACAAAATAATACACATACATCTTCATCAACTGGTACATGTACAATTGTCTGAAAACTGGAATAAATCTTTTCAGCATATGAACTTGACAAGGGATAACCAATGGAGAAATAGCTCTTCCACCCGACCATGTGGAACCCTAAGGTCCACCCCCCGAGCTAGGAGTTAACATGAGGTCCCAACAATAACAGTCAGGTAAACAAAAGACAAACAAGAACAAAGGACGACCAAACGCCAATACAACACATGGCAATAACATAAACAACACAACAGAACTTAACTGAACTGAACTTCCAGAGGCAACACATAACGAATGGCGAGAGTACAACTAGGGAATGGTAGGCTGCAGTAGGGAGGAGTGTCATCACATGGCTTGTCATGGGTTGTCCTGGTAAGCCTTCCTAGGCCCCGGCCCCCATCTTGGGTTGTCCTGGCAGCCTCTCCCGACTCCCGGCCCCCATACAACGCTCATGTGGAATCAACATACCTTTCATGAGGACAAGGTAGTTGATCTTGCCATTCCAGGCCTTCTCATCTCATCTCAAGCCTAAACAAGCACTTGAGCCATGAGTGAGGCATCCACTTATCTTGTTTAGTGTGTTTAACTACCCAACCCCCTAATTCATTATTTAGGTTATCACTTGATTAATCTACTTCCAACGGGTTATTCTGACTGCCACTTTGGGCGCCGGCCCCACGTTGAAAGCCACTCCCCTACCTGCATCTAGAAGACCCTACTCAACAAACATAGCAAACATCATCATAACAACGATGATACATGAACCATGCAAGGCATTAACCATCTTGCATAACCATTATTCTTATATGAACATATACATGTAATAATGCAAGGCATTCACCTTCTTGCATATCATCTCAATTACAAAGACATACTCTTAATATATTTTCCATGGCTTCCAATGAAGTAACTCATAAGAAAAATACTTTTTCATGAATACCAATGTCTCCCCATTGTCTAATCCAACACAACATCCCAACAAATAAATAAATCACAACATTCATGAGGAGCCTTTCTACTCATCACGATGCATTCATAATATTTACATTCTTCCACTACACCATAACCAAATTTCTTATACATGACAAAAGGCGACATGACTTCAATAACTCAGAACACTTATCAACACATTACATGAAGTTGAAACACAACAACCTTGGCCTCTGGAAATGAACCCTTGACAACTTATACTTTGACCATTTCATACAATTTCAAATCACACTAACTAATTATCTAATACCTTTAACCAAATTTCCAATACAATAATCATATACCTAAACTTTAATCCATTGTCTTAACAAAATGAAGAAACCATATTAAAACCGATGTCAATCTAAATTAAATTTCATTAACCATAATATATAATCACAACGATTTTCTTTTAATCAAATACATAATGACAACATTATTTTAATCCCCTAATTTATTTGGCTTTTAAACAATCAACTATACTTTTGAAATAATAATAATAATATTAATAATGATAATAATAGTAATAGTAATAATAATCATCATTATTATCATAATACTAACAATAATGATAATAATAATAATTATAATTATAAAATAATAATAACATTCCTTAGGGTTAATCTAAGCCAATCAATGGAATGCATACAAGAAAGCACAACTAACCTAGATTAACCATGACAGGATTCTACAGACTAGAATTGAAACGATAAATCTTAATGCATGGAAAGTAAATAAGAAAACTCTGTTTCTTCCTCCAAACTGTGATTTCTTATCAGTGAAGTGCATCAGATTCTGCACAATTATTATGCATACTGACAAAATACTTTCTACCTATCAAGATGGTTGTAGATTAGTCTTAAACCTATAAACTGCATTTGCTTAAAAGTTTATAAAGTCCCTTGCCAATGAACCTAGTTTGCAAATTATGCAAGCTTAGCAGCCCATGAGACTTCATTACAATCAAAGCACTTAAAAGAGACTTAGGTAAGTATCAAAACAATACAAAATTCTTAAAAGAGATTAAGTAAATATTCTAACTTTTAAGATAGAACAATCTAATAGAGTCCAGGCATTTAAGAGGTGCCATGTCTGTCCTAATTGACACTAATAAATATGCACAAAATGTCTCAAGTTTATGTATAACTGAATAATACACTACTGGTGTGAGATAGTGAATAACAAAGGTTCCCCTTACTTTTTGAGTATGACCCCCTATTTATGATGTCTGGATAATATAAGTTTTTAAGGCTAGATGTTGCCAAATTCCAACTCATTGGAAAGCTTTAGCCACAAAGAAAGTTTATGTCCAAGATCAAAATAAAAAGTCTTAAAAATGGCTGTGGCATTTGTTACCAGATCTGGTTGGTTACAAAAACCCTACAGGTTTAAAAATGCCTATCAAAAACATTAACTATGGTTGCAATGTTAGCCATGTTTATTAGCTAACTGAATGTTATTACAATTAGTTTTTTTTTTTAAAAGCCATTAATACAATATTTAAAAATGGTTTGAACACAAGTGAATACATGTTTTAAAAACATAACTTCACCCAATACCAGGCTCAGATTTGATGATGAAAACAACTTCTAATGTCTTTTAAACCAAATTGATGTGTAATGTGACTCATCTTTCACCTTGCAGTGAGGTATAATTTGGCAGTTATCCTCATTGTTGTCGACCTTCACTATTGGTATCAATCTACAATACAAGGTTAAAATTGAATAGATGATATCAGGGTGCTAGTACCAGGTGACTTTGACAAATGTGATAACCCAGATCGTGAAATCTATGCCAAAGGTTACCCCGGAAAGAGAATCTACAAACTAACAAAAATCAGCAATGAAGAACATTATGAAGTGCATGGCCCTGGTTCAATTCCTCACGTAATAAGACAGCCCATAATTCCAGTGCAAAATTGGCAGGGTTGAAGTGTAACGACTGTACAATAAACTCCAACATAACCCAAGCTTACTAAAAACAAAATTTTCTAATATAAATATCGATTACACAATCTAAATCACAATATGAATGTCCACATTTGTAACGCCGTGGAGTACTGTTGTAGCTCAGCAATCTAACCTATTATTTGGAACAAGAAGATCAAGGTTTGATTGCACAGAAATGAATCGTTTCTGATTGCTACCAAGACTGTCATACAACAGTTTACAAGCGGACCCTAGCCCTCAGTATCATTTGCTGACTCTTAAGGAATTATCTTCAAGATTTGCCGCTGTCAACCTCAGCCATACATTTAGGTAGTCGTTGCAGCAGTCTTCAAAAGATTACAATGATATTTTGCTTCCCTCTGAGCGCTCATCCAAATGAGATAATATTTCACGGGAGAAGAGAATTGGCGCACACATCACTGGAATCACAGAATCAGATATTCCATGGAAGTCTTCAAAACCAAATCCATGCCACTAAAGACATTATATTCTTAGAAAGAATTGTCAGATCACATGTATGCTATTGGGTCTGCGCCTATGTCCATAGGAGTGTTTATTGGAAATGTGTGTTAAACGGGACTCTGCTTAATGCTGGAAAAGAAGAAAACAACTGGAGAAAATAATTCCCTAGTTCTTGGCTTTATTTGCCAGTATGGTCAAGCATATTTGATATCAAACTAAGAAAGGAAAGTATTAGACTATGGCCAACCATTATAACATTGCAAAGTCTACTATATATGTTGAAATTACTTAGCTAAAATGTCACTTCCGAAGACCTCTGCTCCTCCCACGTGGATGCTTTCCTCGGCGCCCTCCTTTCCTCTCACCCGTTGATTTTCCGCTGCTCCACGAGGGCCTTCTCAATCTCCACAGGCCAATTCGCCCTCTAGTTCGCTCAGTATTGAAAATCGCACTTCTTCAGCTGGAGCTAGGGTTTCTAAGATTGAAAAATGTGTGGCTTTTGCATTCGACAGGCCGGGTAGGGCTTTCTGAACCTCCCTTGAGTCTGCTGCCACTCCTTCTGGTGACTTAGATCTTCCTTACCCGTGTGATGAGCAAAACCCATCACTACCTGCGCTAACTCCCCTAGGACGAAAAGGGAAAAAACTTCGTAGGTCTCCACAATCCAAAACAGGATCCCTGAGGGTAAACATTTATTCGATAATGAAAATTCTGTTTCTGTTCAAGTGTAGGTTGAGCTTTACTAGCCAAAAGAGTATCGTCTCTTGGTTATGAATCCTCCCATTTCCATCTTGGCAAGGAAGCATCGGAAGATGCGGATGCACACAGAGATCATACTCTGATCTGTCGCTTCCATAATTTCTGGCCCAGCTTCGTTGCGCTTAATAAGTGGAACAAAGATAACTGGCATTATGACGGTGAGATTTGCTGGCCCCTACACCAGAGGGTTTTTCTATGTGGTGTCTTAAAACTGTAATACTAATACCTATCAAATCAGGCATAGGGTTACGAATACACCCTCAAAACAAATGCAGGAAACTACACTCAACCCTATGATGGAATCTGCCACAGGTACATACGACTGCGAGAAGATAACAATGCCAAGAGTTTCATTGTTAAATAGAGGAAGGAAGACCAGTTGAGACAACCTCATCTGAGAGACACTTTTCAGCTAAGGGTTTAGAGAATGGTGTAAGGAAAGTTCCATTTATTTCAGACCCAATGATTTTACATCTAAAACCGTCCATAGAAAATAAACACTTACAAAATTGACGGAAGATTCAGATAGAAAACCATTTAACCAAAATAATTTTGTTTGCAATTAAAGAAACAATCAATCATACAGGTTCAAATTCAGAAATTAGGCGATCAGTGAAACCTGGCTACGATGTCGGATCGATAAGTCTATTTCAGTTGCTGTAGTTCCAAGCTTCTTATTCCAGTCTTCTTCTCTCTGCTTCCTTCACCTGTAATGCCCTCCTCTTTGCCTCTACAAGCTTTTCTTTTATAACATAGCCCCTTCCTTCTTCCAAGGGACTCGGCACGTGATCCCATGCATCTCCTTCTAAAAAATATACTTTTATTTAATTTTTAATGATCCCAAGAGGTTACTCTTTTTAAATATTAACACACAATTCCAACAACATTTAATTATTTTATAGCCGACCAAGCATTTTTATTTAATAAAGTTATAACAATACAACAATCTTTAATTGTACAACCATATATTAATTTATTTTATTAATTTAGTTGTAAATCGCTAATTACAACATAACTTACAACTTTTTTATTTATTTAAATATTTATTGTAGATAATATTATATTACAAAACCTCTTACAATCTTTATTTAACAACTATACTTCTAATAAAATAATAATTTATTTACAACAATAATTAACAACTATCGACCCAATATCATCTTTTATAAATATATTTAATTATCAACATTATACTTTTCGTAATATGATTCTAATTAAAGCACAATACTACCATACACACTTAGACACCTTCGGAACTAATTAGACTCCAAGGTACAGTTTTACCTGACAGCAAGACATGATCGAATGACAACCAATAACCATAAGGGTAAACTGACAACCAGACCACACTGACATGGGACCTCACATTAACTCCAAACAACTAATCCATTGGTGAAGGCACACTCAGACCTATAATCAGGTGGAGTCGATGCCTAGTACCTGCATTCCTGCAACAACTCACGGTTAAACATTCAAGATATAAATCCACATACAGTCCTATAGTGAATGGAAATCGCAGTGGTGTAGGGTACTCGAGAGCGAGTAATACAACACTGTTCCATTCACATTTATGAATAAACGATCGACTATGTTGAACAAAGTATCCAATATTAATCAACAACATAACACATTCAATCCTCTTACAATCCAATATCGCAATTAACATCAAACATCTATAACATCTAGTTTATTTATCAAATTCTAAAGCATAAAATAACCTATTCTAACATCAACAATTGTTACTATACTGATTAGGTCCATAATGAAGTAACAAGATAACAAGAGATCCATCATCTATGGTCTAAGAAACTATCATAAAATCTAAGCAAACACCAATCTGATGGACGACGAGATGAGGGGCATTACATATAGAAGTAGCAAGCTTCTTCTTTAACTCGAGATTGTTAAGTCTCCAAATTGGAGCATTATCGAAAGATAATGTCTATCATGATGAATAAAGACTATTTCCATTTGAATAGGTTGAGAGCCATACCTTTACAATGATAAGCCAATAGAACAAGCCAAGAGCCATGCCTGATAGAATGAAAAGTCATTCATGAAAATCATTGCTACCGACAGTGCCAATGTCACTAAGAATTTTGAGGCACATAAAATGAAAAGTATGATATTAGACTGTTTATGAAATATAATATTTTGTCTTTGGGTGTAATATTTATGTAAGACATAGTACTATGACTCTTTATTATCGAGGGAGAAAATCCAGCTTGATAATTAGTAACATTGTTCAGACTGCACTAAGTACATGTCAAGCCTTGAATGTCATGAAAGTAGATCCTTGACTGTCATTTAATTTCCATGTAGGGAAAGAAAATGAAAATGAGTATGATAACTCATTTGTTTGAAATTGTATTATGGACATATTTTCCTTATTAAATGGAAATACTTCAAGGATGAAGTATAGGGTATCAAGAACCCTTTCAAATTATTTTTGACTAAAGGTCTATTTAATATTGTCAACTTATTAGTATCTACTATACTGGTATGTGTTACAATCGATGTGATTTTGATGAAAACCTTGAAACAAGGTAATCATAGAATCTTAGACCAGGGATGGTCTTAAAAACTAAAACCATGAACATGTAATCTTGTAAAAAGAAAGAATGAGAATAGAGAACTTGACGTGGAGTCACAGATTCCCTGTTGCAGAGGCAACAAGGTAATTAATGAATGCACTTCTAGAATCTGAGTCAAAAGATTGAGTTAGATGGACTAATGGTGAATTGAACCTATCTTTATTGTGACCTAGAGGGGTCAAATTATGAACACTATAGGATGAGACAACTTCTAATTTGAGTCGAGGTGTGTGAACATTTGACTATGTTCATTGTGAAACATTTATGTTTACTAATCTTTGGCCAAAGTAATGCATCCATCTTTGCATGCATTAGTTGGTTCATTGTGCTCTAGATGGTATAATTCTTCTAGTAGTATCATGCATAGTTAGAGTGGATCTATAGTTGTATGACTATGAAGTATTATGAAGGACACAACACTAGATACTCAGATGGCAAACCTAATGGTTCCTTATATCTATTCCCTTCATGAAGGGTAGGGCTGCTTCCAGGAAGGAAGTTGTACGGGGGACCACCAGTCTGTGGTTGGAGGAAAAGCACTCAGGTGATGCTCTCCTTCTCAAGTAGAAGACAAGAAGAGACTTATGAAGATAGATGTCAAAGTTCTAGATGTAGTACATTCTTTTATATGACTTGATAGTCAAATATTATGTGTAAACTTATCATTAATGCTATGAGCAAAACATTGTAAATGTATATTGAAAGGAATTCACTAGTATGTTATCTTTAGAATTGTTGTAAATTTAATTTTTACAATATCCAAAAAGATATTCATATTGAATTTTGTTTATGATATTGATTATTACTTTGCCTAAATATGATTATGTTAATCATGATCTTGTGCATAATGGTAATTAAGTTGGTTAATTTTGGGTAATGAGAATTGTCTTGTTACAATTTCATTAGTATTCTTAGACCCATAATCATAAGTAGATCCATAAGCATGACAAATATGTGGTGATCATTGATGCCTAGGAGGATCACCCTCATCATCCTATGAAAGAGGCCTATTATGATGTAATAAGGTTTATGTGAGAGAATTGATAGATTGTAGGGTCTCCACCTCAACACTCTTCTTCACAATAGAAAGGACTATGACATGCTAAAGAGATGGCTTGGCTAGGGGTCTCACTGGGTCCTCTTGTGCATGATGTGACCCCTCCTATCATGTGTAGAGTCTTTGCCTTTGCCCTAGGAAATTTGCACATCAAAATAATTTAGAATATCATTGAGGATGAACTCACATTAAAATTTTCTCAAGAAATATTGGGGTGCCTCATTATTATTGCATGGGGGATGGTCAAAAACCATCCACCACCTATCCTAAAAATTATCCCTTATTCCTTGGTGTTGATACCATTGAATACAAAATATTTTGCATCTTCCATGCATGGGATGCTTGGTTCTTGGTCAATAAATAATGCACATAAATCAAATGTCAATGTTTTGTTATCTTTGACTTATTTATATGATTATTTTGTAAATTAATATTGTCATGCATTCTCTTTATCATTTGACCATGTGTTAATTTGGCCACTAATTGAATCTATGTGATAAATTACATATTCCAAGGATGTTGCAAGGGCCCTTTGATGTGCGTTTGTTGCATTTAGATTTTTTAATATTTAAATCAATGTTTGAAGTTCTTTTTTGTTTTCCTTAATGTTGATTTGCCCTAATATATTGGCTTGTGTCTCACTAGGATGCCACAAAATAAACAAAAGAGCTTGGGGAGGGTTAGTTTGTGCTTTCTCTTTAGTAGGATTTTCCTCACACACTTGTTTTGGTGAATCATGGTTTGGAGGTATTGACCTGGGGTTCATTTGTTAAAAATAAAAAAGGAATCATAATAATTGGAAAACAAATGTTTCATTTTAATTCAAATCACTAAAGAATTGAAATCTTACCTCATCAAGATCATAGATGTTGTGGTGGCATGGTGTTGGTGTTCAATATGCTTCAATTAGATAAAAATGTGCTTTCACTTTTACCCTATTGTGTTTTGAAGACAATGGGAGAAATGAGCTTGATGCCCTTTTTTTTTCCTTCTATTTTCTCAAAATGTGATTGCATTATAATGTGATTGTGTTATAATGCAATCATGTTATAACATGATTAGGTTAGAATGCAACCACATCATTTTTTAGTTGTAACCAATCGATAGAATTGTCACTACCAAGCCGTAACACAATTGTATTTTAATCCATTTAGACCAAAAATTAGTTTTTGAACACTTTTTTCTCCTACATCTTTTTGTACACACCCCATTATATGTAAGTGATATTCTTTATGGAAAATCACCTACTCATTATCTTATTGATCTTGCATGCTAATATAAAAAACGTATGGAAGAAGAACTATTCAATAGTCTTATTAGACATCAATAATATGTGCATTTAGGGATTTAATTGAAGATGACTAATGGAAAATTGTTTAATACATTGGCATGCATCATTATACAATTGAGAGTAGGTCCTAAATAATTACATGTTTTGTCATGTGATACTATCTTTACATACATTTGTTGCACTATTTTGTATACCTTGGATAGAACAATCTTACATTATTCCTTTAGTTTTGTATCAATGTGTTAAATTTATAAATGAAGGACAAGTTATAAAAGTTGAAAGAGCTCATTACAAGATGATGTATGATGCTAGCCACTTCACATTAGATACATTTTTAAAATGGATCATGGATGTACCATATGAGAGATATGATCTTGTGCATGTCTTATATAAGATACATTTGGATGAGTTGGGAAGGATCATTCGAAAGTAGTTGGAGTGATATTATACAAAACCAAAAGAGCCTCAAGTTGTACACTTGGAGATTAATATACATAAAGGTCTTGATATATTCATGTCTTCTAATAATACTTATGAATAGGAAATCCCTCATGTACCAAGGAAGGATACAAAGAAAAATAAAAAACCATTTAAAGTAATACCGATACCATAAATTTTTGCACAAATTACTACCTGGAAAAATAGAGCAATAGTCTATGGTGCATTTGATGAAAATCAATCCACAAAAACCACAAGTAAAGAAATAAGAAATATGATTAAGAAACTAGTAGAATTTGGCAAATAAATGACTAGGTGACTAAAAGTTTTAGTCACGACAACTAAAAATGACTAAATTCTACTAATTTTTTGTAACATAGCTATAAATGATTAAATAAATAACTAATTTGATTGTCGGATAAAAAACACAACTAAATAATTAGTCACACAAATAAAAATAACTAAATAATTAGTCACATAAATAAAAATTAGACAATATGATTTAAGGCAAGAGGTACTTGTTACTAAATTATGTTCACACCTAATTTAGCAAGGCATAAACGTTAGTTGTTTAAAGTGGGTAAAGAATTTGTTTTGCTTATGTAGGATCATCCAGTCAATGTTTGATGTCTTGACAGAAGACAAGTGCAAAATCACTTATCAAAATCATGTAACGGTAAGGGAAATTATTTACAGACAAGAAGACAAACATTCAAAGAATGAAGAGAATTGATGCATTTCATGATTCAGTTGCTAATTATTCATTATGTTTCAGTGCAAGTAAAAGAGGTATCTATAAACTATCAAATTCTACACCATGTTTTATACATATGTTTCAAATAAAGATCAGTTGTTTTATGCTATGTATTTGATTCAAAAAGTGAAATATACATAAGTCATTGCATAGAATGAAATAGTTGATCATATTCAAAAGAATGTATAAAAGTGTCCCACACAAGCCGTGGGAATAACTGAAGTATGCAACATAAAAGTAAATTTTACTTTTGAAGAACAAGAAATGCATAGGAAAAGATGAGGGGCCCATCATTGCCTACGAATGATGAATCCCATGGTTGAGCTGGTTTCTATCTCCCTCCATCCATTTGAGCTCCAAGATACCTACAAAACAATTTTTGTTAGAGCTCAGGGTACCAAATCTTTTCATACACACAATCAGAACTTCAAAAAAGTACAACACACTTTTATGTAGCAACAGTAATCAGTAATCAGATATTAGCATAAGAGAAGTCAAAATGAGCAGATACAAGTGCCATATCAGAAAGAGATAAATCCATGCAAGTGACCCCACATCATGAATCAAAGGTACATTTTATATCTAACATGTGTGTTTCTTGTACAGGTACAATCATTATGCAAAATATTTTAGCATGTGGTAAAAAATGGGCTCCCATAAGGGTTGAGCCTAGGATGCTGCCCACTTGGTTATCGAGAGGGATATGAAGTGTATTTTTCATCAATGGAAGTGACTTCAAGTCACAACAATCACTACAAGCAAAGAGAAAGGCATATCATTCATTAGTGTGTACAGTGACTAAAGGGATCTTGCATGACAACAAGGATGCATCATGGAGTAGCAGTCCATGATAGCATTAAAATAGGTATTTACCATCTTTTATTGCGAATGAGGTGTAAAATTTCTATTGAAGGCATTAAAACAACCATAAAGGACCAAAAGTCAGTCATGATCATGACTATCCCAGTCATTAAAAGTATATTATCAGCTATAAGATAGTCAGGCTAATGTCATAAATGATACAATATAATATAAGTGCCATGTCAGCTGTCTAATATGCCAGAGAGATCATGAGTAGGCTGTGTATAAAGACAACCAAATGTGTGACAAAAGAGCAGCCACTCATAGAGCCATCAAGACAACATTCATATCCCATGTAGAACCATCATGGGGCAATAGAGGGATAGTAGTAAAATAGCTACCATATGCCTCTGCAAGATAAAGATACAACCACAAGCTACAGGTATGGTGCCTGAAAGGAACAACTAATATGAGTACATGAATGATAGCCACATGAGAGAATAGTTCACAAAGACCCCATGACAGTTTCCAAGCATATAAGATAGCTTTGCAATATACAGGTTGAGGTACAGTCCAAGAAGCAAATGGAGTTGCCAAAAAATGAGACAAAGCATACATTGAATATAGAGGTGGATGACATTCAAGAAGTACAGTCAATAGTGAGAATTCAATCAATAAGATGAAAATCATTGTTCAGTCATTTATATGCATATTGGCTTCTGGAACAATCATACCTTCAGTCAAACATCATGAAGAATAGTAATTGGCATGACAGTAAGGAAGAGACAATCAACAAAAGGTATGAGAAAACATTGAAGAGTATTCATCATGCATGGAAAAATAGCAAAATGGTATCAATAAAAGCAACTCAGTCACTTGAAGGTTTAGTTGGAGATAAAACCATATCATCATCTATATGCTACAACCACAAGAAACATGAAGAAGATGTAGTTAAAGTCATAGGTTGGCTATCAAAGAGAGGTCTAGCTGCAAAGAAATAGTCTCAGTGGACTATGTCATAGGAAATTTCAACATGAGATCAACCTTCACTCCTAAGAGCATAAACTCCATAGGGCAGTAGTGGATAAGAAAGATGCAGAAACATATCAAGAAGCTCATAGTCATGAGAAACATGTCAAAATACCAAGGAGCAGTAGTTTGTTTTGTAACTGCCATATGAACTAAAGGAGCAACAAACTATTGTGATAAGGCAGAGAAGAACTTACAAATGCCATCTATATAATGGAACAATCACTTTGATACAGAGCATTCATAATGTCATCATCACCATATAGCTTTTCCAAGTGAGGATACAATCATAAGCTACAGGTGCAGTGCATGATAAAGAACAACTAGTCAGAGATGACTATGTAGAGTAGTAGAAAAGAAAGATTCAGGGACAAATACTATTAGATAGAGGGAAGTCATAGAAATTATCATAAGGACAGCCCTTACAGTCTAAAGGCAACAATATTTAATTATTTTGTTAGGCATAACATTCAGGAACAACATTTGCATGAGAAAGTTATAGTAATAAGGAACATGAGACAAGAGTACCTTTTCAAAAAAATGCAAAGGCATTGAGTAGAGGTTTGCAATGAATAGTGCTTTTGTGTTTTGTATGAAACAGTGAAGAGAATGTCCATGTAGTCAAAATAAACATTTTGAAATGACTGTCCCAAGCAGAGAACAAATTAAAAAAATTGAACAAATATTTACCACTTTTTGTTGTGAATGGAAGGTAATCTTGATATGAGAATATTTGACCATTAAAATGGAGCATATTTTAATAGACACTGTAATGGAACAAACAAACAAGCAAATGACACTATGCCTCTTCAAAGAAGTGATTTGTAAAGAATAAGAAATAAAAAGTATGCACACTTTTGACTAAAAGTCTCCAATGTGTTATTCATTTACATGATCTATATCAACATATGAGAGGGAGGATGCAAGTTTTTCATGGTAAAGAAGAAGGTTTGAACAAAGTTACAATAGTCTTTGACATTAACATGAACATTCTAAGGGTAGATTGGAGCATTATGGTCATTTTCCCAATACAAGACTGTTAACAGCTATGGGTAGACAAAAGTAAGGAAAAAGAAGAATTAGAAATATGTTTCTCAAAGTAAAAGACCAAATGCCACTTCGAACTTTGCACAATATAGTCAAAAGAGTTAAAAGGCATGATAAGATGGTTTGAAGATGGTCTATGTAGAGATCCACCAACGCCAAGGATGAGGGTTCTTTGCCTCTATACAAACCATATTTGTTACAAATTATCAAGGAGTTTACATATTATCAAGGAGTCTACAGGAATATGCAGAGACCATAGATATGAATAACGCTACCATCACTGTGAAGACATAGCTTGTATCAACATATGAGAGGGAAGAAAGACTAAAGTGTAAATAGCCGTAAAAAGAGGAACATAGAGATCTCACGGTGAACATAAAGAACAATTTTACAATGTTTATTGCGTCTTAAAAAGAGTCACAACATATACATAGCATCGGTCTTGATACTTTCACAAACTTCCTCAAAGATAGAAAGCGGTGAATACAATCTCTTCACCATTGTCTTAAAGAAACAATAGTAGAGATATAGAAGCCGCTTACCAGAAAGAGTTGTAGAAGAAATCCACTAGAGAGCAACATGGGAAAGCCTTCATACAAACCCTCAGAAAACCTCCATGGCGGTGCTGAAGATGCAGCTAGGTGAAGTGGAAGCATGAAATGAGTTCATGTTTAGGGTTTGAGCCTTGTTTTCACAAGATTCCCTAAATTATTTGCCAATGCCCGAGGCTAAAGAGGAATTACTTAAGTCTTTTATGACTTTTGAAAGAAATTATTGACGAATAATACTTAGCCCATGGTCTAACAATTTTTAAGTGTTAAAAGCTAGGAGGTATGAGGGGCCGTGAGAGTTATAAGGAGTTTATGTTTTCTTTTTAGCCTTTTGAATTATAATGAACATTGAAACCAAAGGTTAAAAGGTGGTGATCATTGAAAAGAGAGTGATTAGTATTTGACTTAGGCAAAATTGGGCAAATTGTTTTTATTTCGCTAAGTATAGAGCAATGAGGGCATTTTCACAAGCCTTGTATTTTCTTCTTTCTTACATATCAAAAAGGCTAATTAATGTATATTAGCACGTATTAAGTGCAATATTTCTATGATTTGCATTAATATGTGTTATATTTAAGCCTTAGAAACAAATAGGACCTAGATATAACACTTATTAAGGTAATTAATTATTAACTTTAATATTTGTTAATATAGGTTAATTACACCTTCATAAACATGCAAAAAAGAAGATAGAAATGAAGTGGAGTCAATGTTACTAAATTATGTTCACACCTAATTTAGTAAGGTCTGGATTGCAGTTGTTACAAAGGGGATAAAAGAAATTTTTTAAAGAGCATGATCACTTAGTCAAATGCCTGTTATCTTAGCAAGAGAACAATAGAGAATCATTTATTAGGATAATGTGACAACTCAATCAGAGTTGTCAAACCATCCTGATATGTGAAATTTGGTCTAAGGACAAGAGAATAGGCATTCAAGGAATGATAGGTGTCTAATTTATTTCATCTTCCATTTATGATGTTATTGAATTATTTAAGTACCACTGTTCAGTACAAAAGGAAAGGTATTTATGAACTGTCATATAATCATCATGTTTTAAGTCAGATTTAGTTTGTTTTATGCTATGCATTTGATTCAAAAAGAAAAACATTACATAAATCATTACATAAAGTAAAATAACTAATTATATTCAAGAGAATGTTTTAAAATGTCCCAGACAAGACTTTGGAATGACTAAACTGAGCTAATGAAACAAAACATGCAAGCTATACATCTGAAGATAAAGTAAAGGAAAAGAACACATGAGGAGAGTGATATCCATCATTGCCTTGGAATGAAGGTTGGTCCTCCTATCTGCAGCTTGATCTTCATGTTTTCAACCTTTTACTCCTTATCAAAATGAAAAACGTACAAGGTTGGGAAAGGTTTGTTAGAAGCACTGGATATACAAACTCATCATATGCCTTATCAGTAGATATATAAAATTGCAATCATGATGCATCAATACATTTGGATCATTATCAGACATATGCAAAAAATAAGATCATCAGTTGAAAGCCAAATCATCATGAGAAAGATCATTCAATTTTCAAAGGTATGTTTTTATGCTAACTTGTTTGATTCACTATGCAGGTATAGGAAAAGTTATGTTGCTGATTCGAAGACATTAAAGCATGTGGAGAAAATGGGCTCCTATAAGGGTTAAGCCCATCATGCTCAAGTATTGTTATTAATGTAGAAATATTCAAATTATACACTTTTTATCAAGGTGTCATCAAAAGAATGCATTCTGACAATAGACAGTTACTAGAACTAAGAAATGTTTAGTAAAATTGGAACAATCATGAAAGAGTCCCCCTTTGGTAGTAGATAGTTATCAGAATGAGCTATTCCCTAGCTCTGGTAACAGTTTAATGACAAATTGAATCTTTTGATTTGATAGCCAAGAGAAAATGATAAACTAACATCATGATATTACATCATATTCATATTGCTGCTATATGAGAGGTATCAAGTGCAATATGAAAAGGAGAGTTATCAAATACAGGTACTGCTACAGAAGATAGCAATGACAATGTTACCCAAGAAACATGATTTTTCAGCCATAATAAATGATCAGTCATAGTGGAGGAGCATTCATACATATGGGACAATTGTCATGTGCCATTAGAATATCATACAGCTAGAAAAACATCATGGAACAATAGTAGAATAGGTATTTTGCTACCTTTTGTTGTGAAAGAGATGTAGTATTGCTTTTGAGTTTATTGAACAGTCATAAAGGATAAAGTATAGTCATGCAAGATAAATTGTTCCATATCAGTCAAGTACAGTCATAGAGTGGCAACATTGATAGCCAAAAAGCATATACAAGGTGGAGTAGTTGTTTTATAACTATAGGACAGTCTTATAGAGGACATGTACCATCACAAAAGACAGTCATTGATGAGTGTAAAAAGTAGGATAGTCCTCATTAAGAATAAATGCACCTTTGAATCAAGAAGAATAAACAACCATACCATGGAGCAGCATGAGCAGGGTACAGTCAAGCCAAATGACACCATGGTGTTACATCACAGTCAAGTTACAAGTGCATCATAAAGGACAGTCAAACCAAACACATGGTGTTACATCACATTCTTGTTGTGCCATACCTCATCAATGATCAAAAGTACAAATGGAAAGTACAGCCATAACATTGTAAGAACATGTACTTTTTATCTTTTATCATGAATGAAATGAGAAATTTTCTATTTAGACATATGAGGAACCCTTCATCTATGCCATAAAGGAGTTAAGAGCATGTGAAACAATTTAGAGCCCATTATGCTACCAAAAGAGCTAAAAGGTACAATCATCTTTTCAAAAGATGCATCAAGTATAGAATATTATGCATATCATTCATCCATAGGAAAGATACATTGAATATGTCAAATGGATTGATGCCTATAGCAGCAGTAGGCCATGAAGGTAAATGAACCTTAGAGAATAGTTGAGAAGCTAACCATAAAGATACCATGGTACAGTCATTAAATGGAACAACAGAAGGCATTTGTCTTCTTCAAATACAATTACAGTCAAGTTGGAACAACATCAAAGGGTGCAGCCAAGGCTTATGCAACAACATATATAGGTGTAGTCAACATAGTTTATCATATGAAGTCTAGTATATGCAATAACCAAATCAAATTAGCATATACAACCACCATTAAATGAACAGGAAAGTCACAATGCCATAGTTTAAAAAGCTTCATATATTGTCATCACCATTAGCTCATGATAAAAGAGTATTGATACCTTTTATATACAGTGCAAGATATAGTAGAGCTAAGGGTCAATGCAAGAAGCTGGGTCCACTTTTTGGCCAAAAAGTGGAAGTATTTTCCCTGATTTTCAGAGTTTGTCACATTTGACCTAAACATTTGAGGCACTTAAAAATTGAATCTTAAAAAAAGTTAGTAATATGAAATGT
This sequence comes from Cunninghamia lanceolata, assembly GCA_027924645.1. Taxonomy (NCBI): domain Eukaryota; kingdom Viridiplantae; phylum Streptophyta; class Pinopsida; order Cupressales; family Cupressaceae; genus Cunninghamia; species Cunninghamia lanceolata. Next base: position 1,588,139 of record BSBN01000446.1, on the reverse strand, counting down.
AGTAATCAGAGTCTAGTTTCTAAATATGTAATTTATTTTAATACGCAGATGATACAGATTGATTTTCAATAGGCATTTCTAAAAACAACTATTTAAAAGTCACTTTTTTTTACCATACCATGCACGTGTACGGCCAACATAATTTGACCTAAATAAAAGTATTTTTCTAAATCCTTTTGGGGAAAGATGTGTAGTATAGTGAAGTTTGATGAGGATATTTTTTATAATTTTTTTCCAAACATTTTTTTTATTAATTTTTTATTGGCCCTAATTGCTATTTTCGAAAACCCTCATGTATGACCAACATAATTTGAGCAAAAATAATTATAAACTAATTTTTTTTATTATGTAAAGAATGATGTGTAGATTGATGACATATAATTTTTTTTTCAAAAAAATTTAAAAATTAAAAGTTATTAAAAAAATACAAACACATGTCATTTCATGTTTTTGGACCAGTTTGCTCATAAATTAAATAATAAATAGAAAAACAAGTCCAATAAAAAAATTACATATTTGAAAACTAGACACTGTCATCTGTAATGGGTTTTAATTTCGTAAAAAAATATCGTCAGCCATATAGGTAAACTCAGTCTTTTCTCTTGTTTTGTACTTAGAAAAAAACTTGCAGGTCTAAGGCAAGGGGTTGGCTTACCATGCGTTTCCTGAGCCTAAGATTTTAGGAATGGGTACCCATTCTAAAATGGGTACCTGTTATGAATGGTTATCCATTCATTTTGTGTGGGAAAAAAAAAGCACACATGGTTTTTTTTCAAATTCAAATATCTATATAGAAACGGGTACCCGTTCCTAAATGGGTAACCATTTAGGATCGGGCACCCGTTCCTAAACAGGTACCCGTTTAGGCTTGGGCACCTGTTTCTTTCAGGATTTTTTTTTTACCTACGACTTCCCCTCTATGTGGACCCAACTTCTTACACTTACCCCTAACTTTTATGACATATTTGTTGCTTATAGGAGCAACCATGATGGTTTTTGAAAGAAACAAAGTCATTTTCAACAAACCCTAAGAGGGTTTCTTTATAAGAAAAGGAACTTTTCTATTTCTTTAAAAGATAGATATAAATGTTCTATATCCAAATAGCCATGATGGGTTATGGAAGAAACAGAGTAGTTTTACCAGTTTTGTCTCATTTTTGTCAAAACCCTCAGAATCTCATACATGGAGGCTGAGGTCGACATAACCAGAAAAGATGGTAAAATATACAAAGAAGTAGAAGTTTCTTTCATTATATCAATGGAATAAAAACCAGAATGCAAGGAAGTTTTCTTTCTATAGTGATTTCATTATGGGTTGAATATTCTTTCCATACAAAGCTAAGAACAAATTCAAGTGATACCATGTATTCAGTTTAGCTGTGGTTGTGGCCTGAGAAGGTTTTCCTTCAAAAAATGTTAAAACCCACAAAGTTTTGCTTCAAACCCCTAATTTTTTTTATGAAGAAACACTTAAGAATGATGCAAAGACAAGAAAGAAAGCTTACCTTGTTGTCTCAGAAGAAGAACTGATCTACAGGCTGCGGGTCCATTCACTGGTAAGCTTCCAGAATGCAAAAAATAGTTGGCCATGATGGCCTTTTTACCAGAAGAAAACAAAATATAGTGAGAAGAAAATGCATTGCAAATGATACATCAAAGAACTCTATGATGGCCGTGGCCTGTAGGCCACTTTTTGCATTCAAAGATAAAGAAAAATGATTCAAACTATTACAAAATATACTCACCTTCCAATTCCTATCAAAGATCCAAAAGAATATCATGAAGAAACCTCAGAAATTGCAGAAAGAATTATGGAGATATCTTCAAACCCTAGCAAGCATGGCGGCGGCTCAGGAGGAGCGAGGAAAAGTTTAAAATGAAAATGACAAAGTTAGGGTTTCAAAACCCTCTTTTGTTCAAAAGCTCGATTGAGCTCTTTTTGTTTTTGACTTTTATTTTTGAAATCATTATTATCCATTTCCTCATCATGGTAAAGACTTCTAAGTCTTTCAAACCTAATAATGCAAACCCAATTATGCCACAGGGGCCAGTGAGGGCTAAATGTCATTCTTGCCTTTTGATTTTTTAAAAGGTCAAACTAAACGATCATGTAAAGATAAGGTTTTATGCCTTATGTTCATTTCTGCAAAACTTAGAGATAAAAGTTAGTAAGGGAGACTGATTCGAAGGAGAGCTATACCTTAGTGCATAAGGAGTAATAAGGTGATGTATATTTACAAGGTATGGTATATGATAAAGAAGACATGGTGATGTTTTTATTTTTGCATGGAGTGATAAGGTATTTCCATGTGTAAAGGGTATGATGATGCAATGAATAATGCATGTATGTATACATGGGAGACATAAGGGATTATAGTCTTGATTTTGAGATGTGTTAAGTGTTGATACATTATGCATGCATAGGATTTATAAGGTTGAAGACAAATCATGGAATTTATGCAAAATGCATAATGTATTTTTTTCATGAGGAGATCACTATATTGCATGGGAGACATAAGGGGGTAAATGAAGATATTTTTATGTTTTGCATGAAGACTTGAAGGCTTGATTTGATTTTGGCATCATCATTGATGCATTAGTGTAATCATGTAAATCCAAAGGGAGAGATAAGTGTTGGAATTGGTCTGGACAACTGAGAGGGGGGGATGAATTAGTTGTCACACAATTTAAACTTTTCTATCTTTAATCTTCCTTTAGAACTTCTAATCAAATTAATGATATAAACATTAAAGCATGAATCAATGACACATGAGAAGAAACATAAACAACACACTTGACACCAATATTTTGACATGGAAACTCGGTTAAGGGAAAAACCACAGTGGGGGTTAATCCACAAAGATTATACTCTGTTAAAAGTAATACAAAGGAGAATGCACATGCATTCGAGCTCACTGCTCAAAAGAAGGCTCACTGCCTACAGAAAGAAGATTACAATGAATTTGAATTGATAATTAGCATCTATCAATGTAGGGATTCAGTTCTAATTAAGCACAAAATACTGACTTGATACACTTCATCTTCACTTCTGCTCTATGTACTGTTCTGCTAACATATGAACCTTAGATCTCTACCCTTTTTGCACTTATTCCATAGTCTCATTTCACACACCACACAAATCATTCAAATCCATCGGCTATATATATCTGCATCCAGATCTTCAACCACTTTTTAGTTAGCTTCAAGAACACTTAGAACTTTATTAAAAATTTTGCTCTGTCAGCTAAATCCATGTATAGTTGTAACACGGACCAAAACTTGCACTCACAAATCATTAATCAGGTCAGCTACTATCACTGATCATCACAACTTGTCCAACCAACAACTTCCATACATCTAGAACCAAGATCAATTACAAGGTCGGCCTGTTCTTCTTCTGCTTGCTCTGTCAAACTATTAACTTGATACTCAAATGCTAATAACTATTCAATCCTTCATCACTGGAGGCCAAAACTCTAGATATAGATTATCTTGACAATGCTTATGTCTCCCTCAAATCCACAACAAACTCTAATCTAGCACTGGAGAGATCTGGACCAAGATACTAGACCCTGTCACATGCTTTGTCTCTGGCTACCTGGACTTAGATAAATTCTGATTCTGACTTTTGGTATGAACAAATTGTTTTATGTGGATGAGTGGAATAGTCTTAGTTGCCATCAATGACAACACCTGTAATGTGAAGTAGTGTCTCTTGCCAACAATCTCCCCCTTTGGCATTGATGGCAACACTTAGTGAAAAATGACTAAGTGTTACTCATTTACTCCCCCTTACTGTATACTCTAATGCTTCTCCACTAATTTCAAAGCTCCCTTTGCTAGATTCCTCATTTTTCACTGTTCTTTACTCCCCCTTTGACATCAATGGCAAAGGATGGGGTCCGCAAGAAAAAATTCTCAAAAATTCTGAATACAGTGTCGCATATGTACAACCAATCCTTAAGTTATATTTACATGAACTTGATGATATCTACAAAACTACTTTTCAATTGCTCAAGTTTAAAGGCCCAACTTCTTTTCATTCCATCTAAAATTGAGATGTGTCCACTCAGTAGAAATGTGTAAGCTTCTGCCTTTGTCAGATTTGAAGGATCACTTGTCTGAACTGCAGTTTGAGCTTCTGATTGTGCATTAAACATTATTTCTAGCTTGGAGGCAATCAATTCCCAGAGCTCACACATTCTCTTGATAATATTGCCTTTTTCTTTAACAAGCCTCTTTATTTCATCGGTCAAGCTGATTACTTGACACTCCTGACTTATAGGAGAAACTGTTAGAGGATCAAAATTTTGAGATAGATTTGACAATTTTTGTTCTTGCTCCTTTATCTTCTTCTCAATATCCTTACTGACTTTGGGCTAGGATAGAAAAAAATTTATATATCATCTCCATGACTTAGAGCATTTTGATTACTCTTTATACTGATACCAAGTATCCTCCTATCACACCCTATTAGACTCTTTATTTAACTAAATTTCTTATCCAAAAATTCATTTCTGACTTTTGTCTCTGCAGACTTCTCAAGACTCAAAATGTGTACTTACATAACTTACAAGATTATTTAGATTTTCAGAAGCAGAGTTAGAAGGATTCTTTCGAAAGGTTGTAAATATCTTCTCCAATACTCCAGTTACAAGACCTAGTAGCTCACTATCCTCAATATGAGATTTCATCATCTTTTCTCTTGCCTTTGCTTGTGTGAAGGATGCTATCTTCATTACTTGAACCAGAGAGAGCATTTAGATTGATCGGTCCTTGAAACAACTCCGGTTCATCAAACTCAAGCATCTCTTTACTCAGCAGACCTTTTACTACATCTGTAGTGTCTCTTTCTACAATTCCTGAACCACCTTCCTTCCCTTGAGGTTTCTTAGCATCTAAATTTATTTGTGTGGGTGCATTAACATTTGTACCATCTTCTTCTACCTTGTCTTCTTTACCTACTTCTTTCTTTTTCTCTGCTTTAACCTTTTCTGTATCATCTGTAGGGGAAATCTTTTCTTTGTCTTCACCACTTGCTACCTATTCCAGAAGGCTTTGATTAGCAATATTATCTTCTTTTTCGGATTATCTAGGTGGAATTAGAGTATCTCCTACACCATCAGTTTTGTCTGCTATCTCTGTGTCTTCTATGTTTATTTGTTCCTCTTCTAGAACATATGAGTCATCAACCTTGGTTTGTTGCTCATCAGTTTTCATCTTTTCAATATCTTGGATTGATGAATCAATACGATCATCAGTCTCCTCCTCAACAAATGGAAGATTGTGTCTCTTCAATGTGCTTAGAAGTATTTCCTGATTTTCTTTAACTATTTGATCCAATTCTCCAAGCATCAGTTTGGTCATTCTCTTCTTGCTCCTGAATTCATCTTTCACTTCTTTGAATATCATATTCATTTGAACTTGAGTGATTTGAGGGCATAGTTTTATCATTACATGCTCTCTAAGTTCCATATCCTTGCTTTTTGCATTTTCTTTCCTCAACTTCAAAATGTTTGCAAGACTTGGAGGGATCTTAAAAGTTATTTCAATCAAGACCTTATTATAGATATTCAGATATCTAACAGTTACTTCCTCTAACACCCTCTTATCTGTGTCACTATATTCATCATAGAATTCAGTCATGGGTTTCAAATTTCCATCCACAGTGACTAATTTTATCACATCTTCCATAGAAATTGTGGGTTTCTAAACATATGTATCTGTCTTCTACCTTTTTCTTTCCTTTTTGCCTCCATAGGGCTTCTCCTTAGTCATCTTAGCAACTTTTGTTCCAGAGGCTTTCAACTCCTTTACCTCAGCATCTGAATGTGTTTCTTCTTCATCAACTTTTGTGCTCTTATAGGTTCTTGTGGCCTTTGTTTTCACTCTTTTTCCTTCTTTTCTGGATGATTTGCCTTCCAGTTTCTCTGGATTGGCAGATTTTGGAAAAGTAGGGGTAGCAGTAGAGCTCCTAGTAGCCCTTAATGTGGTAGAGGGTTCCACCGGAGTAGTTCCTTGTTTCTTATCTTGTTTGTCTGTCTTAGACTTTTCAGTTCTTTCTCTAAATTGCGTAACAGCTTCCTTTGTGAGACCTAGATTCTTAACCAACTGCTCAACTTCTTTTCTTACTTTTCTTTTGGTTTCAAGTTCTCTGAGCTCAATGTGTAGTTCCAAACTTAACTCCTCATATGTCCCAAATATTTCAACTGTTGTATCCTTTGGTTTGCTCAATATGTGTTGAGCATACATGTTCAAAAGTTTCTCATCAACCTCATAGCCCATAGGCATAATCCATATAGTTCTAGGTTCCACAGCTTCCATTAGGCACTGATCAGTGTCAACCATAAAACATATCTCATCTTTATATTTCTCCACAACTGATTTGGGAATTATCTCCCTTGCATGCATCATACCCTGAAAATTCTTAAGATATCCCTAGATTGTTGTTTTCTGTGTTTTATAGTCACCAATGTTGTTTAGATGATCTCTGATCTGAATAGCAATTGGCTCATCATTAGTCTAGTGTACACCTTTTACTCCAAGTACCTCATTCATAAAGTAGAAGAACAAGCATAGAACCAATGTACCATATTTAAAAGTGTTTTTCTTATCTTTCTTGAGTTTGTTTAGGTTCTCAATCAGTTGATTATGCAACAATTCACACAAATCATAATCTACATTTTCTTTCAGCATCTTGTATGCAACATATATGGATGTTCTGAAAATAGAATTCTCCCTGATGGAGTGATAAATCTTGTAGCCAATCACCATGAAAGCAAACTTAACATCTGGTTCTATAATTTCATTGATGGTCATTGCTCTCTTATCAAACTTCACACCGGTTGTATTGGTAATAGTTTGGTTTTTCACAAATTTCAACATGGGTAATCCACCAGTTGAATTTAATCTAGTCACAATTCTGATTGCATCCTTGGTAATCTTGAATGGTTTTAGTAGCCATATGAATTCATCATGCATTTGACTTAAAACATACTGGACACACTCATCTTCATCAAATGTTGGAAACTTCATAATCTGAATAAAGTGTTTATCCTGTAGTGCCTTATACTCAAGTTTAAGGTCGTGGTTTTCATCCCTAAGATGATTCTCAAATAAGTCTACATATCTTGAGTCTCCAAATTCATCTATGTTTGCATGAACATAAACTCTAATATCTTCAACATGCAGCACACCATACGGACCACTTGAAAAAGAACCTAATGGGTCGACTTCAATTATTTGTGAGGATGCTTTTTAAATTTGGGTCAAGGCCTTTTAGTAATGTCAACAACATGAGGAGTAGCCATCTCAATAGATTTTAGATTATAAACTTTACAGAGAAGTACCTTTTTCTTTCGCGGGTTAGGGTTGATCAATTGCTAGTTGAATTCGCTCTTTGTGCTTCAGTCTCTGGATTTGTAGCTCAGATGCTCTTCTTCTTGTTTCCTTCAAATGCAAATTGGTTCAAATGCATGACCAAGTGACATTTTATCCTTTGCAAAACCTAATTTGGTATTGTAATAAATGTGTTTCCCTAACTTCATCTATTATTCTGTTTCTTAATAGTTCTTCATGAATCACTCCGCAAATTTCCTTATCAACATCTTTTGTTCCATAAATCCTTTCACAAGTTATGAAACAATTCTAAATATCTTCTCTCATCATGCAAGTTCCAGACACCCATTTACTGGCTGGGGGATTTGATTTTCAATGTAGCTCCCCCTAAGCTAGAGCTCCAAATTCAATTCCCGAAGGAATTATCAGCACCAGATTCTAGTGTGGATTCATTACTATTGTTCTCAATTGTTTTCTTGACCCATATCTTGCTTATTTCATTCTAGATCTCATTCACATCAATTTTTCTTTTGCCTTTTTCTTGTCTCTGCTCATCTAGTTTTCTGTTTACTGGACCTCCACTTTCATTAATCCTACTTCTGCAAAATCCTACAATATGACTAGATTCACACAATGTTTCGTTGCTTATACACTTGATTTCTTCTTGATCTACACTGATTAGCCATATGTCCAAATCCATTGCAAGCAAAATAGTAGCCATTGAAAGAGTTGCCATTTCCTCTATTGTTAGAGTTATTTGTTATCATACTTCTGCATTCATTTGATCTATGACCATACCTTTTACACTTGAAGCATTGTCCAGAGAGGGGTGATCCATTTTGATTTGCTTTGCTTCTGCACTGAGTAGGTTTATGACCAAATTCATTGCAATTGAAACAATTGCCATTGAAAGATGGATATCTTTGAGCATTAGGCTATCTTACCGGAGGTCTTCTAGGTCTGTTTCTTCCATTCCTTGGTTGGAAATTTCTTTGTTCAGATCTAGAGCTTTCACCTTTCTCATATCCAAGACCATGCTTGTCATCAGCCTTTTTTTGACCTTCAAGTAGAGATACAAGTTTAGCTGAGCTTATCTTGAACTTCTCCTTGTATTCATTTGCAACTTCTAGGTCATGTTTGAGAGTGACAATTTGCCTTTCAAGTTCTCTCTCATTGTTTCTACTTTCTTGTAAATTAGACTCTAGAAGGCTATCTATTCCGTCCAACCTGCAACATTCTTTAGTTCTTTCTTTTAGAATTTGATTTAGGTCTTCTTCAGTTTTCTTCCTATCTTCAATTTCTGGTTAGCCTCATTACCCTGGATTCCATCTCACATTTTAATACAATAACTTCTTTAGTTAACTTCTCACATTCCTTTGTCTTCTCTTTTAGGGCCTTATCCTTGTTATTGTCTTCATAATGATTCCCCAGTTGAAGAGGTTGCTCCTTCCTTTTTTCATTGGATTTTCTCAAATTTTCTTTTAAAATCTCAATGAAGTCTTCAACATTTTTAAGGTTTTCTTGCAGCTCATTGACTTCTGCTCTAGACTGCTCAAGATCTTATAATGCGAGATTAAGTTGTCCTTGAAGGTTGTATTCATCCATTTTACTGCCTTCCCAAATCTTCCTCAAGCTGTTAAACTTTTTCAAAGCAACCTTTCTCTGATACCAATTGTTGGAATTGGTCCAGACAACTGAGAGGGGGGGGGTGAATAAGTTGTCACACAATTTAAACTTTTTTGTCTTTAATCTTCCTTTAGAACTTCTAATCAAATTAATGATATAAACATTAAAGCATGAATCAATGACACATGATCAGAAAAATAAACAACACACTTGACACCAATATTTTGATGTGGAAAGCCAGTTAAGGGAAAAACCATGGTGGGGGTTAACCCACAAAGATTATACTCTGTTAAAAGTATTACAAAGGAGAATGCACATGCATTCAGGCTCACTACCAAGAGCTCACTGCCTACAGAAAGAAGATTACAATGAATTTGAACTGATAATTAGCATCTATCAATGCAGTGATTCAGTTCTGATTAAGCACAAAATACTGACTTGATACACTTCATCTTCACTTCTGCTCTATTTACTATTCTGCTAACGTCTGAACCTTATATCTCTTCCCTTTTCACACTTATTCCATAGTCACATCACACACACCGTACACATCATTCAAATCTATTAGCTATATATATCCGCATCCAGATCTTCAACCACTTTTCAGTCAGCTTCAAGAGGACTTAGAACTTTATTGAAAATTCTACTCTGTCAGCTAAATCCATGTACACTTGTAACGCTAACCAAAAATTGCACTCACAAATCATTAATCAGGTTGGCTACTATCAGTAATCATCACAACTTGTCCAACCAACAACTTCCATACATCTGGAACCAAGATCAATTACAAGTTCGGCCTGTTCTTCTTCTGCCTGCTCTATCAAACTTCTAACTTGATACTCAGAAGCTAATAACTATTGAATCCTTCATCACTGGAGGCTAAAACTCTGGATTTAGATTATCCTAACAATGCTTATGACTCCCTTAGATCTACAAGAAACTCTGATCTACCACCGAAGAGATTCAGACCAAGATACCAGACCCTGTCACATGCTCTATCTCTGGCTACCCGGACTTAGATAAATTTTGATTTTGACTTCCGGTATGAACAAATTGTGTTATATGGATGAGTGGAATAGTCTTAGTTGCCATCAATGACAACACCTATCATGCAAAGTAGTGTCTCTTGCCAACAATAAGGAGTTATTTTTTAATCATTTAAAAGGCAAAAGCATCCAAATTTGCATGACTTTACAACTCAAAATAATGTAAACAAATAATAAAGTAATGTGCTTATAAATTACTTTATTATTTTGTCACAAGTTGTAAAGTCAAAAGGATAGAACAAATTGTAACTCATAGTAAAGTAATCATCCTAAATTACTTTAATCCTTGCTCACATTACTTATCATCCCAAAATCATGCAAATTTGGAGGATGAAGTTAACTGAAGTCTTTTAGAGTTCCTTGAATGGTTTTTTTGGTCAAAATTGGAGAGTTTGGTCCACCTTTTGGTCAAACTTATAGAGGAGAGCAATTTGGAGCTATTTTAACTCAATTTGGAGTAGTTATAGCCTCTATTTTTAGGGATTTTCTTGCTTGCTCGTGGATCAATTTTGAGGGATTATTTATAGAGGCAATTGACTGAAGTTGACCTTTCTAGGTCTCTTGGAGAGAGCATATTATATATTGTAAGAAAAACTTAGGTTTTTCTAGTTCTTGCCTTTTTTGTTCTCTTACACATTGCTGAGAGAAGAAGGTTTTGTAACTCATATTTTGCAGATTTATAGAGATTGCAATAGGTTATATGTTCTATTCTTTGTTTGTTTTATGTAAGTGTTCCTTTATATTTCAGCTGAATCAAGTGTCTACCTTTTCATTAATGCTGCTTTTATGAATGATTTGATGAGATTTTATTGTGTTTAATATCATAACCTTTAAAATCATTGTCTCATTTGTACTTTCATGTATTCAATAGCATTGAAATCATAGGTCTTAGGTTGTGCAATTGGAATAATTTTATTTCATGTTGTGAGAACCCTATTTTCCTTCAAGAAAAAGTTATTTCTAGCCTCCCTTAGAATCATTTTTGTGATCACATTGCTAAAAGTAGATTGTGTGGATAGATTTTCTGAGATCTATTGTGAGTTAGATTTGCAGTTTTCCCATCAAATTAGGTGCATCACCACACTTTAAGTTTTAGTTTTAGTGATTTCAGTAGGTCCTTTTAACCCTTTTCCTACAAAGTTATTAGTTTACAAGGGAACCAACCCATAATTTGGAGCTTCAAGCTCACCATAGGTCACCCACAGCCTAAGTTTAATGCCATGTTACACAAGATTGTTGAGCTTCACAACTTTACATAATGGGTGCAATCCTACTCGTTAACAGTTTTTGGCATGCTCGGTGGGACCTTGAACTAATTCTCAGTTAAAAAAAAACTTATTTTTTCTACTATTTTGGTATGATCAGCAGATTTTATAACATTTTAGAGGTCTTTATTCAAGTACCTAGCAACTCTTATTTTCTGGTTTGATAGATCAGATCTTGTAGCCTATGAAAAAGTACCAAACAAGGTCAAATAAATATCCTAAAAAGAAGCACATTCATCTATCACCATCAAAAAGGATGGTGAAAGAAGATAGAGTTATAAGGCCAACAAGTACAATAGTACCAAATCTACCAAATACATAGCTTGAATTTGCTTCTCATTAAAATCCTTTATTTGCAAGTTCTTCATTAGTACCTTACAATTCTCCATCAGCAAGTGCAAGAGAACAAGTGTCTATTTTTCAAGAGGAACCTATTTTTCAAGAGCTTGAAGGAGAAGACCCTATTTTTCAAGTACTAATACAAGTACCAATAGTTTAAGTACCTATTATTCAGATGGCAGCACCTACACCACCACCACCTAGAAATCAACCATTTGTGACTTTTAATGGGGGTAGCCCATTAAATCTAAGGTAGCATGATGTAATACCAGTAGCTGCACTGAAAAGCCTACCTAGTTTCATCGATGAAGATGGAACCACACCGATAGAACACATCAGAGATGTAGCATCATTGTGTGTTGTTCATCATATTACAGAAGAAAATACGCAATAAGGCTGCTAGCAGCATCTTTGAAAGGTAAATCTCTTCAATGGTTTAGAGGATTAAGAGTTAGTTCTATTACATCATGGGACGAATTAGGAGCTGCATTAAATAAATAGTTTCAAGATAAATCAGATCATTTATCACTTGTTGAACATATGACGACTATCAAGAGGGCTCCACAACAGAAAATGTTAGATTTCAATTTCAGATTTTAAAGGACTTGGAATAGAATTTCAAAAATGGTAAAGACTTCACCTAAGGATGCATTTTTATATTATTTAAGAGCATTGAATAGTGATATTGTTGTCATGATTCAGTCAATGGGTGGAGTTACTTTACCAGGTGCATTTGATATTGCTATTAGAGAAGAAAATAGTTTAATCCAAGCTGGTAAAATTGCACCAAGGCCTCCTATGCCTATATTCCCTGACATTTAGCCCTTAATGCCAATACCAGTGCCTCCTATTGCATCAATACCTATTATACCAGCCTTTGGCTATCAAACAACTATAAAAAATAATGCTGATCCAATCCATTCTAATATACAAGAGCTTAAAGGTAATCAACAAAATATAGCAAAGTTATTGTAGACTATTAGTAATGACTTAGTGAGTCTCAAAATACAACAAAATCATAATAACAGACCATACCAAGCCCCATATCAGGAAAATAGGCCTCCTTATTAGGCAGATTACCAAGGATAGAGAAGGAATAATAACAATAGGCCAAATCAGCAGTATAATCCCAATGTTGTCAACTCTTCAAAAGAGCTTGTACCTATGGAAAATAACATGATTCAAGATTGTGTATGGTGCTATCCATGTAACCAACCTCATAACCATGCTACTTGCATGAATGTAGTGGTTAGTCAAGCACTAATGGTCCAAAATAATTATGCTACTGCTGAGAATATAGTAAGTGATGTTAATGATTAACTAGATTCCCAAACTCAACATAATAATCCTCATGTTGTTTAATGAATTGGCAAGTTAATGATTTTTGTGGAGTAAATTAGTTACTAGTGTAGAAACAGTCATTTACCAACATTGCAACTAATACTAGGTCAAAAAAGAGGCTATTGAGTTACAATAGCAAGCTGATGTCAACAAACAACAAGTTGATAAAGTACCACAGCATATTGATAAAGAAAAAAATCAAGCTTCTGTAGGTCAATAGGGTCAACCTGAAGCTTCTACATCTCGAAATGATCATATTTTGCCAAGAGGACAACAAACAATTGATAAAAGACAGCCAGAAGCTCAATTTCAACCAACTAAAGTACAATCAGATGCTGTTGTTCCCAAAATACAGTAAAAGGTCAATGGTTCTTCTTTCAATATACTTGATGATATGAAAAAAGCCAATGTTAACATGTATATACTGGATGCATTACACATCCCAGGTCAGAAAGATTTATTACAAGATATTTTAGCTCAATTGCCTTTATCAAATGAAGCTCAAGCAAGTCAGCCTTAGGTTATGCTCACTAATGAAGCACAAGATAAGAATGAACATCCAAAACAAGTGAGCAAACCACCACCTTTTTATGTTACCCTAATAGTTGGCAACCATCTAGTTCATAACTGTATGATTGACTCAGGAGCTAGTAGCTCTATGATGCCCAAATAGTTAGCTGACAAACTTGGTTTGAATTATGAACTTGTTGCAAGGGGAGTTGTGTAATTAGGTGATACTAAAGTTAATACAGTTGGGATGTTAAAAAATCTCATACCTTATATGCATGCCTCAATTTTGTAATCCATCAGGACATCCATGTTATTGATCTACCACCTCACTTTGCCATTTGTCTATCTAGAGATTTCACAACAGTTATCTTCTGATTGGACCCATCTATTTTTTAGAGCCAGATATGGTACTAAAGTTACTAGAAAATCAGAACCATTAGCAAATGACCACCTTGAATCATATACACCCAGTCCAATCAATGCCAATCTTTCACTTTTATCAAGAAGAACCAACTACTGTCCAGGACCCAAGTACACCTTTAGAGGGCATACCTGATTTAGTTTTGGACCAGTGGATAGTAGAAAATCATGAAATAGATCCTTTTGATCAAATGGATGAAATAGGTCTTGGTGTTTACATGATCTAAGAGAAGGGTGCTGCTATTCCAAATCTGCTAAAATGAGAAAATCAGCAAACTGTACAATCTGATAATGATGTTTGGCAACTATATTTTGATGGCTCTAGAAGTAAAATTGGTGCTGATGGAGGAGCTGTTTTAGTTTCTCCCATAGGTGAAATGTATTACTCATCTTTTTGTTTTTCTCTTAGCTGTTCAAATAATTCAGCTGAGTATGAGGTGTATACACCTAAAAATGGCAAAGACAAATTAAATAAATATTTATTATTTATTTAATTTCCATTCTTCTATCATTTAAATAAATTCATCAATTTATCTATTTGATTCACATTCATCATTAATATTCCAAATATTAAATAAATATCAATTTATTTAATTAAATCATTTAAACCTATTCTTATAATGTCATCCCTCAATTAAATAATAATCAAATTATCTAATCCCAAATCATCTTATCCTAAAGTCTTCATTCATAATATCCATGTCATCTAAAACCACCTCACACATCCACCTCACCTTGTTGCACATGTAATTAAATATATTAATATTTAATTATTCTATTTTTCCTCACCCACATGGCCTATTATTCCTCCAACCATCCCTATTCACATGGATGTGGTCTCTCCATGTCATCATGGTCAAAGGGACACTTTGTGACACTTGTTCCATAGTCCCTAGAATCTTTCCAACCTCCCTATAATCATGTCTCCTTGTTTGACCTTCTCTCTTGGGTCATTGTGAGCCTTGTGACATGTGGACTTATGTCACACCTTTCTCTCCTCCATGTCAAGGTGAGAAGAACATCTTCCTCCTTTCTCTCTCTCATCTCAACCAACTCAATCCTCACCGTACACTTCTCAAGAATTCTTCCCCACCATTGATCTTTTTACACATGGATTTGGCCCCTCCTTGGCCTATAAAAGGAAGCTTATTCTCTCATTTCAACATTCCACAAGCTATAGCAAAGTTACTTTGCAAAAATACCAGCGTGCCTTTGGCAAATAGTCCATATTGCTCATTACATTATCTCCATTATCCTCATATCCATACAATCATGGCTTTGATCGTTCATCCCTCATCTTCATGATAGTTGTATTGTAGATACTCTCCATTGCATTTGTCCAACATACTGCCATTCAAGTATTGTCATCTTTAAACAGCGAGGAAGTGTAACTTCTAAGAGATCTATTCATCAACAAGATCAATATGTTTATTTGATTTGCATCATATTTAATTGAGATTATTGGATTATTAGTAGTTTAATATTGTTGACAATATTTCCTCTAACATTTATGGCACCCACCATGGGGCCTTGTCCCATTTTTAACTTCCATCTGAGTGTTTTGTGAAGGTTCTGTCATGACAGGTCATTTCTGTGCATGCAACTTCTAGTTCTATGCATTCAACACGTTCTGCTGCACTTTTACCTTTTGGCACATCTAAGTTGTATTGTTGTGCATCTGAGTCATCTTACGATGATTTTGACCTTTCTATGCATACATGGCGCAGTCCTACGCATACAATCATTACTGCAGCACATATAGCACGCAGTGCTGTGCATTTAATCCGCAGTCATGCGCATTTAACTTGTCATAGAGGATTGTAATGTTTTCATGAGATTTTCCATACTAACTATCATCTGTAGGATTAAGAGATGGTTAGACATTTGTAGTTGCATTTAATTTATACAACTTGGACCTAGTTTCCTAAGTAGAGGAGTAATTTTATCATCTTGAATACAATCTTCATGTAGTTTTTTTAATTAGGGGAGAGTAATCATATCATGTTCATGCAAATTTCATCTAGATTCTAAGTAGGAGGAGTAATCTTGTTATCTTGCATACAACTTGCATTACAAATTTCACATAGTCCCAATCTAGGGGGTAAAATTGAACAATTGCTTTATGCTTTTTTACTATCTTACACTACAATCTTTCACGTAGCTTAATAGGGGAAAGTAATACTTGCTTTTTTTCTTCAAACAAACAATCTACATCTAGATTTGTTAGAGGATTAAAATGAACAACAATCTTTTCCAAGTTATTGCTATCTTTCTTTGAATTATGTGCTTGGTAGGATTAACTTATTTAGTTATTTTCTTTTAACTAGGAGGGTAAAGAACCATTGTTTTTTTGGCTTGAAAAATGATAACAGGCCTATGCTCTCCCCTTAGCTGGGTGACCAAAATGCCAAACTTATCATTTTTTATTTGTTACCTTTAGAAGAGGCCTGCCCTTGGAATTCCATCCTTCCAAGCAGGACGACCTCGAGTGATAACAGGCTAAAGCCAAGCCACCTCCAAGTCACTTAAAATAAATTATGTTCATGATGAAAGTTGCGAACAACGGGTGTTGTTGTGTTACACCGACCAATGTTTCCCCCAAAACCCTATGGAGTGTAACCTCTACAAGCTAGGAAGCCTCCTTATTGGAGCAAATGGCCGCACGTGTAACCACCCGAACAGATGCCTTGACTAAAACCCATTTGTTCTAGTAAGCCAAAAACCCCTATTTGGTGATGTAGGAGGTCAGACCTCTGAAGCCGTCCAACATCATACACTCATCTAGTGTGGAGATAGAAAGTTCAACTCTTTAGAGGAACTATACTTGATATGCATGAGAAGTGAGTACTGTGGAGGGGAGCTAGTGCTATCAAGTTACTATCTGTCCAACCTTTATTCAAGTGGCTGGGGAAACCCAAGTTGGAATTCATCAAATATTGTCTTTGCCATCCCTAGGATTGTAATTGTTTGTTTTTAATTTTGTCAAGTAATCATGGAAACCTTTTGTTCTCTATGTTTTCTAGCAATAACTTGAACCAAGATCAGCATTACAAACCTTAGATTAACTTAGGAAAATGTTCCAAACAAGTCAAACTGTCAAACTAAAATAGAAAAACCAAGTACATGCAGTTTTGTGCTTTTAAAACATTCTGTTGTGCATATAACCAATTTTTCTACGCATCTGATCCTGCTACACATTTGACCCATTCTGTTGTGCATCTAAACCGCTTTACTATGCATTTAATCTTTCTGCACTTTTAACATGCAAAATAGTGCATTTAAAACATAGTGTTGTATATACAAAATCAACCAGATCTACGCATTTGACCCACAAACCTTTACATTTGACCATTTCTCCTATAATTTTGAAGCTGCACATCCAAAACAGAGAGATATTCCATACGGTTTGGGATAACAATATTACCAGTTTTAGGTACCCATTTTGCTATACTTTCACCTTGGAAAATCAGTTCTACCTTGCAATCAACTTTTCCTATCATTTTCACAAGCATCATTTTTTCACACCAATTACATTGCTATCAAAACACATCAAAATCAAACCACAACTTGCTTTTAGGATTAGTTGATACTCTACCAATCAAAACAAGAGCTAGTTAGTTTTTATAACAGGATTTCAAAACATCCTTCCCAACAAAACTATATTTGTGCAACCTTGACAAGAAAATAGTCCTCATCAAATAACAGTGTCAATCTATCCCTATTTAGACTATCACTTGTATAGACACTTTGATAGCTATTAGACATTATAGCTCAAGAATTACATTATTTGTGACAAACATAGAATCAATGAAAACCTTAGCAAAATTCATTCCAATCAAGCATCATATCACACCTTTGAATCAAAACCAAAATCCAACCAACCTCATAGATCCAATTTCATCTCATCCCATGAATCTTGCATGGTGCAAACTAGATCTCAATCAAGAGAAAAGAAAAACATGGACAACCTTAACAATAATATACCTAATCCAGATGATGAGGAAGTCACACAAGAGGAAATCCTCCAACAACTTGAAGATCCCAAGTTCCAAAAGATAATGGATAGAGTTGTTGCTACAGACCCTCAAAAGTATTTCCTCATGCTTTCTCAACAAGGAGCAAAGCTACTCGCAAACTTTGATATCTCTAATCTATGGGAGACTAATGCCTCAAATGAAGTTGATTCATCGAAAGATGGCTCCAAAACTAACCAAGAGGCTCCAAAAATAGAAAAGTCTAAGGATACAATCAATCCCTTAGATGTATTGAAAAACCAAATACAAGCCTTACAACAACAATTGGTAGATATCCAAAGTGGAACCACAATGAAACATTATTCACTTGAAGATATCTCACCTTACCCATTTGACAAATCCTTGAACATGATACCTTTTCCTATAAGATTTGAAGTGCCAAAATTTGAAAAGTATAGAGGAAAGGGAGATCCTAGAGATCATATTAGGGAATTTAGTGCCACTTGTCTTGAAGTCGCTCACAATGAAACTTATCAAATGTGACTATTTCCTAGAAGCCTAGGAGGACAAGCTATGGAGTGGTTTTCATGTCTACCTCTTGGCATCCGCACCTTTGATGAATTAGTGGACAAATTCATCACAAATTTCTCTTATAACATAGAACATTAAATCTCCATGCTAGACCTTTGCAATAACAAACAAAAAGGAGGAGAATCATTTTCATCTTTACTACAAAAGTGGAGGCAACTTGTGAGCAAGTGTCATTATCACATACCTGAAAAGCAAATGATAGAAATGTTCGTGCATAATTTGTCCACTGAGCTAAGCTATCAAATACAAATTCAATGTCCATCAATGTTCAGTAAGGTCATTGAGATGGGGCTTCTCATTGAGAAAGCCTTGATAGCAAAGGGGCAAGTAAAGATATACAAAGACATCCCAAGCACTAACAATAATGCGGATAAGTCACAATTTTGGACTAAAAACAAACCCATAGTGAATGACGGTGTGGTACATGCAAAACATGTGGCACCAAAGCAACCTATTTTCAACCTATCTAATTTGCAGAACAACACACCATCTACCAAGCCTCAAAGCACTGAACAAAAACAAAACAACTTCCCTCCAAGAAGAAAATTCATGCAACTTGGTGAATCACTTGAATCCACACTTAGAAACTTAATTGGAGGCAACCTCATCACACTTCCAGTGGTGCGTGAATATGAACCCAAATTCAAATCTCCTTTGTGGAATGAAAATGACTTTTGTGAATACCATAGGAGCAAAGGTCATAAAACCAATGATTGTATGAAACTCAAGCACGATATTCAAGACCGTCTTGACCAAAAGCATATATCCATCAATGAAGGACATACTACCAACAATGAACATATATCATTCAATAATCCTCTTCCTCATTATGAGAAGGGAGGACCTTCAAAACAAAACAACAAAAATGACGCTAACAAAGTAAGTTATAACAACGCTTCTTTTGAGTACATCAATGTGATCACCATCAATATTCAACCTAATTGTAATGTGACCACATGTCATGGAAACATAACTTTGCAAGGGGCTCAACCAAAGCCATCTTCCAAATCTAAGTCATCCTCCACCTCAAACCAGTATAGCATCATCAACCAACTTCACAAAACACTTGCACATATATCCATCTTGGAGTTATTGCATTTATCACCTTCCCATAAAGCCATTTTAAAAAAATCTCTTGGAGACAATAGTTCTTACAAACCTTGCCCAAGATCAATTCCAGGCTATGGTAGGTCATCTCACCACACCACATTTCCTATCCTTCACTAAGAAGGGTGACATGTCAAAAAAAAAACCACACAATGCATCCCTACACATAGAGGCCCAAATACATAAGCACAGAATAAAGAGGGTCCTAATAGATGGAGGGGTTGGTTTGAACATTTGTACACTAAAGTTAATCCTTGCATTGGGGTTTTCTGAAAATAACATTGATCCCAAGAAAAACATAACCATCAAGGCATATGATGAAGAAGAAAGGACCTCCAAAGGAATGGTGGTTTTTCCAATATGAGCTAGACCTATAGAAAGAGATGTGGTATGTCAAGTTCTCGACATGGGGCTTGCACACAACATTCTTCTAGGTAGAGCTTGGATCCATGCAATGAAGGCTGTCCCATCTGCATATTACCAATGTATCATGTTCCCGTATAATGGTCAAGAAATAACCATACAAGGGGACCCTGATCCATTTCAGTATTGCAATACCATATAGTCTAAACTAGAAGTTGTAATACCCACCAATAGAGTAGCTTCTTCCTCCAACCAAGTG
Source organism: Cunninghamia lanceolata (assembly GCA_027924645.1). Classification (NCBI taxonomy): domain Eukaryota; kingdom Viridiplantae; phylum Streptophyta; class Pinopsida; order Cupressales; family Cupressaceae; genus Cunninghamia; species Cunninghamia lanceolata. The sequence goes on along the minus strand of BSBN01000446.1, from coordinate 1,567,960 downwards.
GATTCAAGTTCCTTAGCTTCCACCTCAAAAAAATCAGAGATTAAAATCAAAGTCTAAGACAACGGTGTTGGGGAGTATGTTATTGAACAATCTTTCTCTCTAGCATAGTTGCCACTATCACCAAAGTCTTATGGGAAACCATCCCTGAACAAAACTAAGTCCCTTGAGACTCCTGTGGGTCCTTTTGTTAAATGGGGAAGCTTATCTGATGAGAGTGATGAGAAAGATGTCTTACAATGGCTCTTCAAAGATGAAAATAGTCAAATCATACTAGAGGACCAACAACCTAAGCTCCCTACAGAACAATATGGTCGAGGTTTTTCCATGTTACAAAGGATGGAATATGATGGTCATGGTCCCATAGGACTAAGAAAGGATGATATCATAGAACCTATCAAACCCCCTACTCAAACAACTTGAGACACTACTGGGTTAGGATACCAAGGTCGACAGAAGAACAAAGGCAAGGGTAAAAAAAAGGTTGAAGACAGAAAAATAGCTACCACTAACTTAGTGGAACAAATTCACCACTTGCAAGAGGCTAGTGAAACTGATTCAAATGAGTATGAGTGGGACAACCTCTCTGATATGTCTTGTGAAGACAAAGAGATTGATGTGGTCCAATGGTATAGCAATACTCCCACAATGCATGAGGGACAAAGCTCTAGAGCTAGACCTCTAGAGTCTGAACCGCAACATGATGAGAATGAACCTCACGAAGAGAGTATGATATCAATCTTGATGAACCAACTTGAGGAGAGTACTATAATAGACCTCGATAATACCTCATCCCATTCAAACGAATCCTTCATCCTAACTATAACTAACCTTGAGTCTGATCAACCTGATGATCCCTTACCTCTATTACACCCTAAATTAATAGATTGGGATCTATCTGAAACATCACCTAAGCTTGACACCTTTGAAAATGATGATGCCATCATCGAATACCTAGAGCTTAGAGAACAGCTACCTACAGGAGACCATAAGGCTAGCTTGCCCATCAACCTTAACAACAGGGCATACTTTGTAGAGAGTGTCAATCCTTTAAATTGTAAAAATGTAAACATAAAAATGAGATCTAATGGTGAAAATCACTCTATGGTAGTATTAGATCATGACAATGTAAAAATAAAGGACATATTTGAAGGTGAAAACCTCTCTAAGGCACCGATGGATGAAAGGTTTGACCCTCTCCCTCTTTATGCACATCTAGAAAGATCTTCAATATTGATGGAACCAACAGAACCAATCAACATTGGCATAGAAACACATCCAAAACTCCTTTATCAAGCAGAGTCATTGACTACACAAGAAAAGCTAGAGTTTCCTGAGTTCTATAGAAGAAAGCAGATAAACTTTGCTTGGTCTTACACCGATATGTTGGGTATTGATCCTGGTCTAATCATGCACCATCTGTCACTAGCTCAAGGAGCTAAACTAGTTAAACAAAAGCTGAGGAAAATGCACCTGCACATAGCTTTAATGGTAAATTAAGAGCTCAAAAAGTTACTAGATGTGGGGTTAATTAGAGCCATTGACTACCTAGAGTGGGTCTGTAATATTGTTCCTATTTCAAAGCTTGACAAGAGAATCAAAATATGCAACGACTTTAGGGATCTGAATAAAGATTGTCCAAAGGATGATTTTCCTCTACCAAATATTGATATCATTGTTGACCTCATAGCAGGTCACACCATGTTGTCCTTAATGGATGGTTTCTTCGGATACAACCAAATCAAGATAGCACTAGAGGATCAACATAAAATAGCATTCACATGTCCATGGGGCACCTATTGTTGGTGCATTATGCCATTCGGTCTCAAGAATGCAGGAGCAACATATCAATGAGAAATGAAAACAATCTTTCAAGACATGATGCATACCATCATGGAAGATTATGTTGATGATATCCTAGGGAAATCACTCACTAGAGAGGGACATCTTGAAGTCTTAGACAAAATATTCACAAGACTAGAATAGTTCAATGTACGTTTGAATCCTAAAAAGTGTGTTTATGGAGTAACATCTAGAAAACTACTTAGGTACATCATATCAACAATTGGAATAGAGGTGGACTCGGCAAAGGTCAAAGCAATTCTGGAAATGCCACACCTAAGAATCTAAGTTAGCCATGATCTTTATAGGGAAAAATACAGTCAATTAGAAGGTTCATCTCCCAACTAGCAGACAAGTGTCATGCATTCTCACATCTGCTACATAAAAATGTTCCATTCAAATGGGATGATAATTATGAGCAAGCATTTCAGTGCCTAAAAGCATATCTGATGAATCCACCTATCCTAATGGTGTCAATTCAAGACAAACCTCTATTATTATATATATCAACTACATGCACAACTTTGGGATCACTACTAGTGCAAGAAAACCATGAAGGAAAGGAGTGGGTAATCTACTACTATTACGAGAAAATGTGGATATAATATCAATAATTAATAATAACCCAATAACTCAATAGAAATTGCAATAATCAAGATTCAACACAAAGAAAAACACCTTGCAAACCTTATTACTTCGTGGCTTCCATTGGTCGCCTAATCTCAAATTGATCTTTCATTATGAATGAAGCCCTCAGAAAGTGCACTTCCTTACTTTTTTATTCAAGATGACAATAGAGAATGGCTATGATAGTTCTTGTAATGAAGATGATCTTCAATACAATGAAAATGATGATCGCAAGCTATGGAATGGTTCTGGTACGAAAGGCGTGCTGTGATTCTTGTAAAGTAACTTTGCTAAAAGCTTGGATGATTGAAATGGAGGAAAAGGGTTGTACTTATAGACTTGTGAGAGAGAAGATCAACGGTTGTGGAAACTTTAGAGGATGTGCATGAATCAGAAGAGGACAAGTGTCCCGTTCCTTCATGCAACAAGGGAGTTAACAAAAATAGATTGAAGAGTTAACTGAAATGATTGATCAGTTAACACAATTGACTAACTAGTTAATTGATTTGATTTGTGAGTTAGCTAATTGGACTGGAGGATAAAAATGACATGTGGATGAGGGAGATAATTAATTAAATATTAAAATATTTAATTAAGTGTGCACATGGACTAATTGAATTATTTTTGGTATTTAATTCAATTTTGGAAGAAGTAGACAATTTAAATAAATATTTTGATTTATTTAAATATAGAGGATGATTTTTAATTTAGAAAAACTAATTAAATAATTGGACATTATTTAATTTAGAATGACTTTAGAAGAATTTGGAAAACTTTAATTAAATAAATGATTTTATTTAATTTTGTGGAGGAATGTGAATCAAATAAATAAATTGATTTATTTATTTATTGATAGAGGAATTAAAATGAAATAAATATTAAAATATTTATTTAGATAGATGTTGTGTCATTTTTAGATGTATACATTTTGCCCCTCTTTGATGCAATGTGTTTTATCACGTTGTTTCAAAGAAGTATAATTATACATGCCCCAGTTTGCCCCTGTTTCAGGTTTATGACATTAGGATGCCCACTCGGGAGATTGGATGGGAAGAAAAGGTAGAAGGACGTGAGATGAACAATCTCACAATGAAGAAGGTGAAACAATGGCAGGTTGGGGTGAAGAAAATGGAGGACGTAGGATAAGGGATGGATGAAAGAGTTAAATGACATGATATGCAAGATAAATTGATAACACACACAAGCAAGCAAGCAAATATACACAAATGATACAAGAACCAACAAGGTATTGTCCTTGTCGAGCCATAAACCAATGATAGATCAATAATGATTGATGACGATAGTGTTGTCATTGTGGGGAATGATATATCCCTAGATCAACACAAAGATATGAGAAAGATGTATCCCACTGTCAATGATGATTGACTGATTTGGTTTATGACAAGATTAGGATCAAGACCCTTGATTGAAATTGGATAATTTGACGAGATTGATTAACTTGATTGGTATGGATTAAGGATGGAATTGCATTTGGATCACTACTTGGATTGACTGGATAAGGGTTTGAACGAATTGATGGAAGAATTGATTAGAAAAATTGATGAAAGATACAATGATAGACAGACATTTGATTGATAGAAGAAATGTTTTGAAGGAATGACAAGCTTTTAATTTCCAAACATTGATACTTTGAACAAAATCATTATTTTTTGGATGGTATATGAAATGTAAATGGATACGCAATGGATGAGGATATTTGTCATCTTGATATTGCAAGTATTTTGAAGTGCCTATTTCATCATTGGGCATTTTGTTTTTTTTGTGTGTTTTTAAATGATGTAAGATAATACAAGCATCTAGGTATAATTAAACCATGATGACCTGAGTATTGCTTACATGGATTTTGATTTAGCAAGTTAATACATGCATCTAGGTATAATTGAACCAACATGACTTGAGTATTTCTTGCGTATCAACAGACAAGGATTATACCTGTTTCATGTTAGACCTCTGATGTCCTCGATAATCATTATGTTTGATCATGTCTTTAGATAAGGCTTCACATTACTAAAGATAAACCCACAAGCAGCAAACAAAGAAAATAATCATGCCCCCATCATAACATCTCTAGTTTTTAGGCATCCTTGAGTAGCGTAGGAAACATGATAACAAAAGTCAAATTTTTTTTTAGGCACAACCAATCAAAACAAAACTTTCTTGCATTAGATGTATCTTCTTGCCATAATTTAGATGAAATCATTAGGAGCGTTTAGGATTTGTTTGGTTTGCTGTGGATGGGTTGACGTCTTGCATCAAAACTTCTATTTGAAAAGAGGGCTTTGTTGTGCTTGTTTGTCTAGTGAAAGGTATCACAATCCTTATTGGTGTCCTTTGGGGTGCGTGACATTCAAGAATCCAATTCTCCAACTAGGTCAAGGATTTGCCCCTAGTCAAGTAAAGGTTTCTGGTTTATTATGGATGATAGAATGTGAGATGTGTATGGAATACTTGATGGGGCGAGCCCTAAGGGACTGACCTAGTGCCTTGGGGGCTCATTGATAAACGACCTTGCCTACGTGACGACGCAGAGGCAACGTAGTTCAGGGTGAACCTTATGGACCTAAGACCAAGGTGATGGGAAATGGTGTAGATGTGGAAGGACCAGAGGATGGATGAAAATGGTATGGAATGAACGGGTAGCCTCGGGGGTGCATCGATGATGGCCTTGCCTACATGATATCTCAGAGGCAATGTAGTTTGACAACGGTTAAATTGATTGGCTCAGTATGGATGACAAGATGGACGCGAGTTAGGATTGATAACTAGATGTGAGATGGTGATAAGGATGAGTGAACAAAAATCCATGGTAGGTATATTGATGTGATGGGATGGTTGTGGTATAAAGGGATGAACGAGAAACAAGTTCTCAATCGATGGAGGAAGCAGTTTATCGCAGATAGTACCTGTTTCCAGGTTTTCACCACTTCCTTTTTATTTGCACAATAGCTAAAATACACATGATGCCTGTTTGCCAGGTTTTCATCATGGTATCTATCCAAGGTGTCTGTTTGCCAAGTTTTCACCAAAGGATGGTTTTTTTTGTTGTTTTTCCATTTTTTCTATTTTTTTTGCTATTTTTGATCTTTTTTTTATATTTTTTATATTTTTTTTTACTCCCTTGCATTGGGGTTTTAGGTGTCGAACTTGTGAATATGCATGCTATTGATGGGATCATCAAACAATTCATCTTCTGATGTAGCCAATTGATAAGCACCTGACCCATAGGTAGCAATGATGACATAGGGACCCAGCCAGTTGGATTCAAACTTGCCTTTCTTCTCTCTATCTTGCTGATTTCTAGGATTCTCTCTGAGGACTAGGTCACCAACTTGAAATACCCAGGGTTTTACTTTGTGGTTGTAACTTTTGGACATCCTTTGTTGATAAGCCTTGAGATGGTTAAAGGCCTACTACCTTCTTTCTTCCAGTAGCTCTAACTCTTGAAGTCTGGATACTTTGTATTCTTCATTAGATATGAGGCCTTTTAACAAAACTCGCAAGGATTGGATCTCGAATTCAATTGACAAGATGACTTCAGATCCATAGACCAGGGAGTACGGTGTTGCACCTATGGGTGTGTGGATGCTTGTGCAGTAGGCCCACAACGTAGGATTTAATTGGATGTTCCAATCACAACTAACATCATTGACAATCTTTTTCAAGATTTTTTAAGAAGGTTTTATTTGATGCCTCTGCCTGGCTGTCTCCATGGGGGTAATATGGGGTGGAAAAGCGGTATTGGATGTGAAATTTGTCACACAGTTCATTGACATCCTAATTTTTGAATGGTTGTCCATTATCTGTGATAATGGATAAAGGGATACCATAGCAGAAAATGATGTAGTTTAGGATGAAAGAGGCAATCTATTTGCCTATGACATTGGTGAGGGGTACGACTTCAATCCACTGTGTAAAGTACTCAGTGGTAGTGATTATGAATTTATGGTTGTTGGATGATGGAGGGTGGATCTTGCCCACTAAGTCGAGTCCCCATTGACAGAAAGGCCAAGGAGTCGTTAAAGGTTGTAGCTCCCGTGCTGGTGAATGTATCAGGTTCCCATGGATTTGACATTTCTTACACCTCTTTACAAAATGATAGGAATATTTTTCCATAGTTGGCCAGTAGTATCCCATGTGTATAATTTTCTTAGCTAGGGAAGGACCACTATAGTGGGTCCCGCATATACCATCATGCACTTCGCTCAGGGCAGTTTGATATTCCTCGCTATCGAGACACCTAAGAAGAGTACCATCGAGACCTTGTCGATATAAGGTGTTGGTGATAATGGAATAATGGGATTCTTGGCAAATGAAGGTTTACTTTTGGTTATTTGAGAGATCAGGTGGTAGGGTATTCTCTTTAAGATAGGCAAATACTTTTATGTATAGGGGAGAATCAAATCCTACAATGTGGCAAATGATGTGGGATTCAGGGGTGTCATATGCAGGATGGGACACTGGCTCTACCAAGAACTCATAACGTGATTAGTGTTCAAGGATATCTAGGAGAGATGCAATCATTACCATGGCATCTGCTTCTTTGTTCTCTATTCTTGGTATCTGCTCAAAAGAGATCTCAACAAAGTATTCTTTGAAGTCATCTACCATTGGTTTGTATGGTATTAACTTCTCATCCTTTGTTTGGTAGTCGTTGTTCACTTGGTTGATGACCAGTTGTGAGTCACCATACACTTGAAGTTCTGTGATGGTCCATTTAATTGTCAACTTGATGCCAATGACTAGGGCTTCATACTCTGCCACATTGTTAGTGCAAGGAAAGAGTAGTCTATATGATTTTGGAATGGTGTCGTCGTTAGGTGTGATCAACAAGATACCTGCCTTGGACCCATGCTGAGTATATGAGCCATTGAAGTAGAGTTTCTAGGTTGTTGTGGTTATGTGGAAGACAGACTCGTCTGGAAATTCAAAGCTCAATGGGTTATCATCTATTAAAGGCGCATCCGCCAGTTGATCTGCAAGTACTTGACCCTTTATTCTGCGCCTATCTACATACTCGATGTCAAACTCACTGAGGAACATGACCCATTTGGACAATCTACCTGTAAGGGTACCTTTGTTGAGCAAATATTTTAATGGATCAATTTTTTCTATGAGCTTGATGGAATGTGATAGCATGTAATGTCTCCATTTTTGTGAAGTGAAGACCACAATGAGGCATGCTCTTTCAATTGGTGTGTATTGTAGCTCATAGCCAACCAGTGTTCTACTAATGTAATACTTCACTTGTTCTTTCCCTTCATGATTTTGCTATGTAAGCAGAGCTCCTAGAGCTATTGGTGTGGTAGAGATATAAAGTAGTAGAGGCTTGCCCTGGATTGGTGGTATCAATACAGGTGGTTGCATGAGATACTCTTTTAAATGTTGAAATGCTTGTTTGCACAAATCATTCCACTTGAAAGGAATATTCTTATGGAGGAGGTGCGTGAAGGGGTGACATTGAAAGAGCTTGGTCAAGTATGGCTCTATGGGATGGGGACAAACGTAGAAGTTCCAAGATGGAGATATGTGCGGGAGTCTTGTGAAGTTGGTCTAGGACATTGTATTGGTTGGATGGAGAGGATGGCTTGGATAGGGCTCCTTTAAGAGTAACCTTTCCACCGCAAGTGGTCACATTACAGTCTGGGGTTTTATTTATAGTGATTACATTGATATATGAATCACTCTCTGAAATGTGGTTAACAACATAGTCAAATGATACGTTTGTATAATTGGTGTTGTTAGTTTCACTGTTGTTTTAATTTGAAGGGCCTCCCTATTCATAGTTGGGAAGTGGATTCTTGAATGCTAAGTGATCATCATTAGAGGCATGCCCCTCAAGTGATACCTTTTTTTGGTCCAACAAGTCTTGAATGGTGTGTTTAAGCGCTTGACAGTCATTGGTTTTGTGTCCCTTGTTTCGGTGATATTCATAGAAGTCACTGTCATTCCACCAAGGAGGTTTGACTTTTGGTTCATAATCCTACACTGTTGGAAGTGTTATGAGTTTATTTGATATTAGCTTCCATAGGGTGGATTCCAATGTTTCTCCTAGAGTTGCAAATTTTCTCTGAGGAGGATAGTTTGTGGACCATGATTTGGTATTTCGTGGTTTGTTTTGTGGGAGGTTGTTTTGTGGGCTTGATAAGTTGAAAATTGGTTTCTTTAGTGCTACATTTTTGGCATCAACCACCCCATCATTCACAATGTTCTTATTCTTGGTCCAAAATCATGGTTTATCTATGTTGACATTTGCACTAGGAGTGTCCTTGTAAAGTTTGATTTGACCTTTTGCTATCAAAGCCTTTTCAATGAGTAAACTCATCTCAATGACCTTACTAAAAGAAGTGGGGCATTGGATTTGAATTTGGTAGCTTGGATTTGAAAGAGGTGAAGGATTCTCCACCCTTTTGTTTAGTGTTACAAAGATCTAACAGTGAGATGTTGTGTTCAATGTTGTAGAAGAAGTGTGTGACAAACTTATCCACTAATTTGTTGAAGGTTTGAATGCCGAGAGGTAGTCAAGACAACCACTCCATAGCTTGTCCTCCCAAGCTCCTTGGGAATAGTCGCATGAGATAGGTGTCATTGTGGGCGACTTCAAGGCATGCTGCACTAAATTCTCTGATATGGTCTCTTGGATCACCCTTTCCACGATATTTGTCAAATTTTGGTACATCAAATTTTGAGGGGAATGGTATCATGATCAAGGTCTTGTCAAAAGGGTATGGTGAAATATCCTCTATAGAATAGTGTTTTGTTGATGCTCTAGTTTGAATGTCTGTGAGTTGTTGTTGCAAGGCTTGGATTTGTTGATTCAATAAGCCTAGAGGGTTTGTGTTATCTGGTGTCTTCTCCAGATTGGTAGCATTAAGATCAATTTTGGGAGTATCTTTATCTTGTTTGGAGCCCTCTTTTGATGACTCAGCTTCATTGGATGCATTGTTCTCTCTTAGATTGGAGAGATCAAAGTTAGAGGGCAACTTAGCTCCTTGTTGAGCTAGCATAAGAAAGTACTTTTGAGGGTTCATGTTTAGGACCTTGTCCATCATCTCTAGAAATTTTGCGTCTTGTGACGCACCAATTACTTACTCAAGCGAAATTTCTTCCTCTTCCTCATGGTGAGGTGGAGATGGTATGTCTTTGTTCAAATGATCCATGTCTTGATTTTCTTTGGATTTTGATCTAGTGGAAACCATACAAACTATTTGGCGGGAGTGAATGTTGGATGAAAAAATTCTTGTGAAGGGATGTTTTTGGTGCGGTTGAGATGACAAGATCTTTCCTAAGGTTTTTTTGATCAACTGTTTGCTTAAATAAATGTGCTCTTGAGGAAAAAGATAGTCAAAATAGGGAGAGTTAATCACCGCTATTGATATGGACTACTTTTTATCAAGATAACACTAGTGAAGTTCCACATTGAAGGATCATATATCCTGGTATGAAACCAATTAGATTTTTGTTTTAGGTTTTGGAAGATTTCAATGACACCTTAGTGGGAAACTCAGTTGTTTTGTTTTGATATTTTCACTATGATATGGTTAATGGGAATGGTTTTAAAAATGGATGCGAAACTGATGGGTATGGTTTTTCTAAGATCGAAAACAAGATCTATGAGATAATGGGTATCTAGAATTGGCCAAATTTTTTTCAAAAAGTGTACAGAATAACTCTCTATGATAGATGTGTAGAGGGGTCATATTTCCTAATATCCGTCATCTTACAAAATATCACCCTTTCATGAATATCACCCTACACAATATGATGATGACATCATTCAGTTCTAATGAATAAAAGAGATCACCATAATGATGACATAATCATTTCACCTTACCCACTGAGGGTCATATTTCCTAATATCTGTCATATTTCTCAATATGATGATGACATCACCATAACTTGATAACAAGAGAACATAGACGGCATGATGATGTCATCATGATCTATCCACAAATTGGTCACATTTCGAAATACCCCTGACTTTAGCAAAATGATCATGATGTCATTTTTCGCAAATAATTATTGAGGTCCATATGATGATGACGTTGCCCCTCGAGAATACGTTGCCCCTATATTCTTGAGTGAGGAGGATATTTGTGATTATCAAAAGACCCAGATATTTTTGAATACCCCTTATCTTTAACTTTATGACCCGATCTTGCTTAGTAGTCAAAGGTTGACCATATCATCCTGATCTTTAGTGAATGATTATCCCGTGGGGTGGTCATATTTTCAAATATCCTTGTTCTTCGAAAGATCACCCTCTGGCATTAAATGCGAGCCCAATGGTAGGTGGATCCCCATCAATTTCAAATATAAATCCAACACTTGGCAGTATCTACAAACTTCATGTGGATGATCGACGGATTCAATCAAAATAGCACATATGCCCTAATTTGTCCTATTGATCAGTTTAAAAGTAAAAACTTAAGGATTAGTTACATTTACCTTGAGATAATTGAAATTTATAGAGCTCTGAAAGTCAACACCTCACAGTCATCTACTGGCTGAGCATGACACTCAACATAATGGAATGGAACAGACGATACTGCAAATTTGCATTTGCCCCATTATCAGTCATATAGCAAAAGGGAAAAGCGAATATCAGGTAAGTAAATTAAAACCCTCTCTGGTGTCATTTACTACAAATCACCAGGTAAAATGGTTCTTTATTAGGTTAATCTGCATGATGATATATGAAATGAATTAAAATGTTAAATAGTGACTATGAAATGCATGATATCCTTGAGCTTCCCCATACAAACACCCTAGGGTAAGAAATGCATATTTCTATCACAAGATCTAATGGAGGTCAAAAAGAATAGATTCAACTCTAAGTTCTTGAAACCCATGTTCTTACAACTTGAGGGAGTAGGATTCAGATATGGCGCGATAGATGACACACATCAAGGGAAGACATATTTGGATGCATGGACAAGGAGATTAGACAATGAAACTGACAATCCCATACTGGATAGGGTATTCACAACTAGTATGTGGCACACTGCAGGATTTCCATATGCAATGGAGGCCACTAAGCTAGTGGTGGAATGTGCGAGAAATTATAACCCTGAGAGTAGAAGAGTGGAAAATCATGGTAGAGTATATGTAGACTTCTCAATCAAGGGCATCACTACTGCACTCAATCTGCCTGTGGGGAATAAAGTGGTTAGTGTGAGCCTAAGTAGGCTAGAGAAATAGTATAACAATAAATAGTATAACAATAATAAGAAAGAAGCCAGGAAAATCATGTACTAATGGAGGGCCAAGAACAGTACATACACAACTTCTGCTAAGTTGCCAGTTTACTTGTACAAATTTGATTTTGATGAGGAGTATCAGTAAATGATTTCATTGTTAAGCAGGATGACCGAAAAACAACATGCTAGGAACTTTGAAAATTGGATGTATGGAATCATCTAGATGGTATTGTATTTAGAAAACAAGCCTCTCTAGGCCAAGATCATCAGTGACTACTTAGATGAAGGGATGAGAAGGCTGGGTGGCAAAACTTGTATATTCCATATGACCTCTTATGTCATATATGTCTGTGCCTTCTGGAGCACATTTAATGCCTTACAAATAGTGGGCAAGGTTGGAAATAGTACTAGTGATGTAAACATATGGGACCATTATCCACAATTACAGAGGAGAGCATACCTCCAAGACTATAAGCTGGTAAATGACTCATTTTCAAAGCATTTAGTCAGAACCATGGAGGAGGACAGAACCAAGAGATTGAGCATGGAGGCTCAAGCCATTATCTATAAGCATGGAGCTTGGTTTATCCAATTCCCCACCTTTTCATATATGAGAATAGAAGGATTTGAGGGGCAGCCTCTCATGTTGCCAAGATATCCCACTGATAGGGTCATCTTGCTAGAGTTTGTTAGATAAGTATCAACTTTAGTTGAAGCTCACTTGGAGCAGAAGAAGATTCCTCCTGTGTTGTTCCTAGTATACATGGGCTGGTATATATGCCCTGACAGACAAAGCATTAAAGATGCCATTGGACAGTTAAGGCTCATGCACCTGCAGCTATTTTCTATAGCTAGGTCATATGACCCATATGGCAGAATGCAAAAATTATTAGGGAAACAAATACATCACAAACATCTTGAAGATTATTGGACTGATTGTGATGATGAGACAAAGGTTAGAAGAAGAAATTATCAAAGGCTCACTCTCAACTAGATTTGGACTTTTGACTCCATTCCATAGCCTATACAGTTGCAAGAGGATGATGGGAGGATAATGTCCAATGAATATGAGGACAATAAAGTGTATAATGACACCATCTTAGCTCCCGATGTAACACAGCCAGAGGAAACCTCATTGGATCAAATGATGCAAAAGGTTATCCAACTGACCCAGAGTTGGGTAATGGCTAAAGCCACTGAGTTGAAGAAGGAGGGTATAGCCCTTACTATTGACAATAAGAAGAAGAAACAAATATTTGAAGAAGAATATGATGATTTTCTCATTGAAAAGAGGAAATCTAATGGAGAAAGATTACTTGCTAAGGAACAAAAGCCACCAAGCAAGGGCAAGAAGGCTACTCCTGTGCAACAAGGGGTGATTATTAAAAGACTTGCATCAAAAGGTGATGAGGCATAAACATCAGCACCTGCATCTATATCACAACAATCCCCTGTTAAATAGAAAGGCAAGAGGATAATAAGGCCTATCCCTGAAGATATAGAAAAACAAATATAGGATGAGCCATTACAGGATGAACCAGAGGAAGAAAATCCCTTGGAAGAAGAGCAGTTGGATAAGGTACCTAAAGATGATGATTTATTAATAACAAGTTAGAAAAGAAAGAAAGTGCAACAAACACCACTACCAAAGAAGTAAAAGATAGCAATGAGGGGAAATGTTAGCAATGACCCTATCATGTTAAGGGGTGCAGGTGGTTTAACTTTTATGATGGAACTACAACATGATGTCCCCATTCCTAACATTATTCAATTTAAGACTGAGAAGATGGAAGAGCAAATAGAAAAGGAAATGCATATGGATGGTAAAGAGTCCCCCTTTCCACTTGATAACACTGTCGAATGATGAGGTATTGCAAGATATGGCCACTCAGCATATGGAGACCTTGATAGCTAATACTAGGATGACTCCTCATGGGACCCCATTGGACCATAAGATGACTAGTGAAATAGAAGACAAAATGGATAAAATGGAGAAAGATAATCCTGAGGAGGTAGCCCAATAGATAGGGGTGAACAATCTGATAGAGTAGGTCACTAGTCATGCAATAATAGATTTAACTTACCTGGGCGATATGAACCTGCATAAAGATAATGATCAGCCTTTAGAGCTTGAAAAACCTGAAAATATAATGCATACAGAAGCTGGTGATATGATACCCAATCAAAGTAGAGATTAGGGCAAAGCACCTACAGAACAAGAAAAGTTAGGGGCATAGCTTCCGAGCAAGGGTGATCACGAGATACCTAGTAAGGATTCTGATCAGGATCAAAGTACTTCATCGCTGCATGCTGAAGGAGGTAATCAAGGAAGTAATCCAGGATTAGAAGAGAAATAAGGTGAGAAAGAATTAAGCCTGGGAGAAGCTAACACATCTAAGGAAAAAGTATAGAGTCTGACATATGATGGAGGCCCGAAGAAGGAGATAGAAAATGTGACCAAGGGTGATCAGAGTGATCACCAAGGTCAAAATACACAGTCTTCTAAAGAAGACCAAGTGCCACATGATGGACAAAGTCAGAATGTTTAGGAAACCCTTGAGGAAAGTTTACAAAAAGAAGTAAAAGATCAGAATGTGAATACTTCACAAGAGCCCTTTCCACAAGAAGAAATCCATCAACAGGGGGCACCTCAACAAGATCCCCCTCATGAGAATGTACATGAGGAAGAGCCAAGAAATGAGAATTCACCACCGAGGGCAGGGCACAATACAGAATCTCATGGCATTCAAAATAAAGAAGGTGATCATCAAGAGACCATGGGTGATGTCCCTTATTGGTTGCAACAAGAAATAGATCTGCAACAAATGGATGAGGTACATGATTTTGATGTTTCTACATTGTTTGTTGAAAGTATGATGAAACCAAGAAGAAAGGCAAGGCTTACATCTGCAATAAGAAGAGAGCCTACTACAGGTAGGAGAACAGCTCAAGTAGCCTTACCAACAGTGGGAAAGGAGAAAGGCAAAATAGGCCTTGATGAATTTTAGATAACTGATATTGATTTAGGTTTTCTAAATGAGGACCAAGAAGGTCAAGAAGGTAAAGATATTATTGATTCTTTGACACAAAGGGTGAAGAGAGAGAAGGATAAGAATAAGAAACATAAAGAGCACATTGCTCAACTGCATTCTTTTATTAGAGGATTGGTTAATCCTAAGCACACTCCTATTAGTGCGGCCACTCCATTAACAATTATATCTCAAGAAGAAGTTATAGGATTAGATCTGATGAAGCATAAGGCACAATTAATGGACAAGTGGTTCAATTCTTCTATTTTTGAAGCTAAAAATGTGGTGAAAACCTCTTTAGAAAGTTGGAATTGTCTTAGTGCTTTGAAGAGTAAAGTGGATAAGCTATAGAATGAAGTAGGCAGGAGATCTTTCAAGCTAGAAAAGCACCTAGATGCTTTGGGAGAAATGAAAAGAATTGATATGAAGATACTTATGGATAACAAAATACTAGATAATAACACTTCCTAGCTACTTAATATTTGGTATGAGGACATTGGGTTTGAGTGTGACATATTGAAGAGATGCAGTGGCAAACTCAAGGATATAAGTGTCAAATTGCATAATCTTATGGCAAAAGAGGCAGAAACCCTAGAAGCTCTAGAAGGAAAGGTGGATGAGAAAATAGAAAATCAAGATGTTGATTTTGCTATTCAGGCTTTTCATGATAATTTTAAGCAAGATACAGATGATCCCCTACACCATTTGACAGAAGAGGTAATAGACAGAGTCATGAGGATGAAGGCCAGGGTGGGAACATACAATGAAACGTTGAACAACAGGAAGAGTAAGATGGATACCCTTCAAGCAAAGTTTCATTCCCACAGGCATGCCAAAATAAAAGCCAACGTTCAGGATGGAGGTGAAATTGATAGAATAGTACAACTATATGAATCGATCAGGGCAACCATAAGGGTACACATAGGAGATGATCTGCATCGGAGTGACAGTGATAGTAAAGATGATGATGATGTGGAAAATGATGGAGAAGAGGAAACTAAAGAAGAAGAGGGAGATGAAGAGTAAGTAAAGATGCATGATAATAGAATCATATGCATAATCCACTTACAAGCGGATGAGTTCTGCTAGGTAGTTGCTAGTTGGCAACTCATATCACATATGAAGTATTGACTTAGTCAATGAGAGAATGTTGGTCATTGATCTGAATGGATAAATCATGACCGTTGGTCATTTGTAACCACCTCCTATCCTTATTCTATAAAAGGGGATGGAGTGCTCTCTTTAAAGCATTAGAAACTTAATTGAAATTGGATTGTTGAAGCATTCAGAACTAATTTCAAGGCTTTTGTGAATGTACATGTCTTTTGAATACTTAATGAAAGAGAAGTTGTTTTGATTATAAACAATTGTAAATCTTGAGTAGTCAATGAATGAGATCTGGATATATGCATTGATTAGCTATGTCCCTTGGAGTGCTTGTTAGTCTGCATGTGTTGTTTTCATTCCTTATTCCTTTGAAGTTAGCATCAGCCATACGTAGCTATGGAACAACCTGGTGAAATTATGGTTTGATTCCTTCTCTTCATGAATGTATCTGGAATGTATGTGACTCAATAGATAAAGGTTCATCAAATTTAGAAGTATTTCTTTAAATTTTCTTGAATTTCATTGCAAATCACCTTCATAATTGCAAATAACATACAATCTAAAGCAAACAAACATCAAATATGCCTATAACTCGTAAATAATTGAACATACAGAGCATATTTTGAGTGAAACCATGTTAATAATGATAAATATCATGCAAATACGTGTTAATATCCATGATAAACGTATGAATATCTACTTGTAAGCACATCATTTGATTAAATACATAGTGCAAAAGTATATACAGGTTCATGATAGTGAATGCTCAGAAGAATTGATCAAACTTACAAATATAATCATTATCCATGGAGCATAGTGAAAATAACCTTGTTTATGAAGTGAATTTATAGTAAACAGGTGCAGAGTCAAACAAACAAGCAACAATTCATCATATAGACAACGTAAGACCCCTTGAAAATGGAAAACAACATGTCACATCAACCTCTGAAGAATGTCAGAAGATCATGACCTAATCAATGGAGACTTGGAGTCATCAGTTTATTCCAAATTGATCGTACTTTTCAAGACAATAAAGGTTTGTTGTGCAAATTTTATGAGTGTTGTTATGACTAACAATCATCATCACCATGTAGGAATAGATGTACAAGAATAGAGGACAGATGCACAACAACAAGAAACAAATGCGCAGGTCTGGTGAAAAATAGATGCGCCAGAAAAGAGGACAGATGCACCAGAATAGAGGACAGATGCATAGCTACAGGAAGCAAATGCGCAGGACTGGTGAAAAATAGATGCGTAGCAAAATTGAACAGATGCATAGTAGGATTGAGAAAATGTGTAGCAAAATGTATATGTGCCATAGGATAGAACAAATGTGCAGCAGGAGAGGACAAATGCATAGATTTGGTATTTTTGCTTGTTTTGACTGAGTTTGGCATGTTTCTCAATGTTTTTGGTTTTCTTTTCTTTGAATGTTGCTTTTTGTCTGATTGGTTTCTTCAATTATGGCAAGAAAGACATCACACAGAAATTTTCATGATTTGTTGATTTTTTTGAAGTTTTTAGAGTTTTTACTTTTTTGACTAAAAACAAGTACAAATCTGAGGATGGTAAGGGAAATATTCAATAAATTCCAACATGGTTTTTACACCAGCCACTTGCATAGAGGTGGACAGCTAATAACTTGGTAGCATTGGCTCCCCTTCATAGTACACACTTCTCATGCATACCAAGTTATAGTTCCTCTGAAGAGTTGAACTTTTCTGTCTCTACACTAAATGAGTGTATTACGTTGGACGGCTCCAGAGAATGTTTTCCTCCTATGTCACTGAATAGGGGATTTTGGCTTCTAAAAACAAAGGATATGTAGTAAGGGTGACCGTTCAAGTGGTTATACATGTGGCAACGCTACTCTCCATTATGGAGTCTCCCAGCTTGCAAGGGTTACGCCTTGCGGGGTTTTGGGGGAGGTTGGTTGTCAGTATAACTAATCAGCACTCATTGTTTGAAGCTTTCACCTCAAACACAATTTATTTATAGTGGATAGGAAGAGGTTTGCTTTAGCTTGTTACCACTAAAGGTCATTCCCACTTGGATGGAAGGATATCCAAGGGCAGGCCTCTCTAAAGGAAACACATGTGAAATGATAGGTTTGGCATTTTGGTCACCCCAAAAAGGGGAGAGCTTAGGCATGTTATCATTCCAAATACATGAAAAACAATGGTTCTTTCCTCCTATTTAAAAGAAAAAAAAACTAAATGAGTTATGCTATTTGGGCACACACGAGATTTGTTAACTTTGAAAGCAGTTTATTCAATTTTAAACCCTCCTAGTTGGGACTATGTTCAAGTTGCGATGCAACAAGATCAAGTTATAGCCCTCCTATTTAGATCTAGATGTGATTTTGTATGAACAAGCTCAATTTACTTCCATTGCTAATTAGATCTAAATGGGAGTCTAATAATGCAGCTATATGACTAACTAGCTCTTAACTTGCAAATAGATCTAAGAATATTCCTACAAAAAGGTGTTAGCATTAGAAATTTCTCTGAAAATGGCTCAAAAATCCCTAGCAGAATATATGTGCAGCTACAAAGAATAAATGCTCAGTAATAGAGTACACATGAGTAGAATACAAATGCGTAGTTACAGAGGGTATATGCACAGAAATAGAGAGTAAATGCGCAGTTTGAATAGATGCACCGTTACAGAGAATAGATGCATGGTTTCAGTGAGTAGATGTGTAGATCTTCTAGATGTGTCATAACAGAGGTTAGATACGTGGTTTTAATGAGCAGATGCACAGAAGTGTCCTGTGTATGGAACCTAATGCACAAAAACTCAATTTTGAGGTTAAATTGGGGCAAGGCCCCACGGTGGATGTCAAAAATGTTATGGGAAAATGTGGATATAATATCAATAATTAATAATAACCCAATAACTCAACAGAAATTGTAATAATCAAGTTTTAACACAAAGAAAAACACCTTGCAAACCTTATTACTTCACGGCTTCCATTGGTCACCTAATCTCAAATTGATCTTTTGTTATGAATGAAGCCCTCAGAAAGTGCACTTCCTTGCTTTTTTCTTCAAGATGACAATAGAGAATGACTATGATAGTTCTTGTAATGAAGAGGATCTTCAATACAATGAAAATGGTGATCACCACACCATGATTCCTGCAGAGTAAGTTTACTAAAAGCTTGGATGATTAAAATGGAGGAAAAGGGTTGTACTTATAGACTTGTGAGAGAGAAGATCAATGGTTTAGAATGAATGAGAAGATCAACGGTTGTGGAAACTTAAGAGGATGTGCGTGAATCAGAAGACGACAAGTGTCCTGTTCCTTTATGCAACAGGGGAGTTAACAAAAATAGATTGAAGAGTTAACTGAAATGATTGATCAGTTAATAGAATTGACTAACTAGTTAACTGATTTGATTTGTGAGTTAACTAATTGGGCTAGAGGATAAAAAGGACATGTGGGTGAGGGAGATAATTAATTAAATATTAAAATATTTAATTAAGTGTGTACATGGACTAAATGAATTATTTTTGGTATTTAATTCAATTTTGGAAGAAGTGGACAATTTAAATAAATATTTTGATTTATTTAAATATAGAGGATGATTTTAAATTTAGAAGAACTAATTAAATAATTAGACATTATTTAATTTAGAATGACTTTAGAAGAATTTGGAAGACTTTAATTAAATAAATGATTTTATTTAATTTTGTGGAAGAATGTGAATCAAATAAATAAATTGATTTATTTATTTATTGATAGAGGAATTAAAATGAAATAAATATTAAAATATTTATTTAGATAGATGTTGTGTCATTTTTAGGTGTATACAACTACATCAGCAGGACATTAGTAAGTTATGAGCTTCAATACACACCAATTGAAAGGGCATGCCTTGCAGTTATCTTCGCTTCACAAAAGTGGAGGCACTACATGCTCTCTCACTCCATAAAGTTGGTAGCAAAGATTGACCCATTAAAGTATCTACTAAGCAAAGCTACCCTAACAAGTAGAATATCTAAATGGGTCATGATTCTTAGTGAATTTGACATTGAGTATGTGGATAGAAGAGCCATAAAAGGACAAGTCATCACAGATCAGCTGGCGGATGCACCTTTGATTGATAACAACCCCTTAAGTTTTGAGTTTCCTGATGAATCTATATTCAACATCACAACAATAGCTTGGAAGCTCTACTTTGATGGGTCATACACTCAACATGGATCAGGAGCAGGTATCTTTCTAATAACACTATAGGGAGATACAATCCCTAAATCATACAAACTTCTATTCCCTTGCACCAACAATGTGGCTGAGTATGAAGCCTTGGTTATCGGCATAAAGATTGTAGTTGATTGGACTATCAAAGAGCTTCATGTATATGGGGATTCACAACTGATCATTAATCAAATAAATGATGAATACCAAACAAAGGATGAGACACTGATACTATACAAGTGTATGGTGGATGACATCAAGGAATATTTTGTTGTGGTCTCCTTTGAGGATATACCAAGGTTGGAAAACAAAGTAGCAGATGCAATGGCCACTATTGCATCCCTTCTAGATATCCCTAAAAATCAATCATGTTATGAGTTTTTGGTGGAGCCAGTCTCTCACCCAGCCTATGAAAGCCTAGAAAATAACACCATTTACCACATCATAGGAGCTAATTCTCCTTTATATGGCAAGGTTTACACCTATCTTAAAGAGAATATCCTGCCTGCCAACCTATCAAACAACCAAAAGCATACATTCATATGCCAATCCTCCAGATATACCATTATTGCTGACACCCTATATAGACGAGGTTTGGATGGTACTCTCCTTAGGTGTTTAGATAGTGATGAATATTAGACCGCTCTAAGGGAGGTTCATGAAGGCATATGTGGGATGCACTCTAGTGGTCCTACTTTGGCTAAGAAACTCATGCGTTTAGGATATTACTGGTCGAGCATGGAAAAAGACTCTTACCATTTTGTCAAGTGGTGTAAGAAATGCTAGGTTGATAGTAATCTGATACATGCACTCGCTCAGGAGTTACAACCCTTAACGACACCCTGGCCCTTTTATCAATGGGGACTTGATCTAGTAGGCAAGATTCACCCTTCCTCCTCCAAAGGCCACAAATTCATTATCACTACCATAGAGTATTTTACAAAGTGGATCAAGGCTGTTCCATTAACCAATGTCACAGGGAAACAGATTTCATCCTTCATCCTTAACTATATCATATGCAGATATGGTATACCATTATCCATTGTCACAGATAATGGAAGACCCTTCAAGAATTAGGATGTATAGGAACTCTGTGATAAATTACATATCTAGCATCGTTTCTCCACTCCATACTACCTGCAAGGTAATGACCAAGTTGAGGCATCGAATAAAACCATTTTGAAGATACTTAAAAAGAGTGTCAATGACGCTAGCTGGGACTGGCATATGTAATTGAACCCCTGTCTATGGGCCTACAGAACTAATATATACACAACCACAGGTGTGACAACCTTATGCCCTTGTCTATGGCTCTTAAGCCATATTGCCTATCAAAGTTGAAATTCCTTCCCTCAGGGTGTCGTTGAAGGGACTTATAAATGATGAGGAATATAGAGTATCAAGGGTTCAAGAACTAGAACTGGTAGAAGAGTGTAGACAACATACCGTTAACCATCTTAAGGAATACTAGTAGGGAATGTCAAGGAGCTACAATCACAAAGTTAAGCCACAATTTTTCAAGTAGGTGATCTGGTCTTAAGAGAGAACCCACGCAATCAACAAGATAGAGAGAAGGGGAAGTTTGAACCTAATTGGTTGGGTCCCTATGTCATAATCATATCCTTTGGATCAGGCGCTTATCATCTCTCAACATCAGAAGGTGAAGTGTTTGATGATCCCATCAACATTATGCACCTTCAAAGGTTCTATACAGATAATAACCCCAATGCAAGGGATATTAAAAATAAAAAAAAATAAAAAAATGGTACAAGTAGAAGAAAGTAGTGAAAACCTGGAAACAGGCATTATTTGTGACTAATCACTACCTCCATCTATTAGTACAACCCAAATCCGCATCCATCTTTCCTATCATACTTATCCAGTAACCGCATCCATTTTGTATCTACCTAGCAATGACCTACCATTGCTTGGGTGTCTTGTCACCCCTATCACCTTATCCAGTAGGGTCATCCCATTGCATTACCCTATCATTTATCCTTTCGTAAGTGCATTGCCAGTGTCGATCCATTCTAAACTATGTCACCTCTAAGTTATCACATAGGCAAGGCCATCATTGATGCACCCTCGAGGCTCCTCTTCCATCCATTTCATCCCATGTCATCTATTCTTTGGTCCATTCAAATGTACATCATTTCTCATCGCTTAGGTCTTTAGGTCCACATAGGTCTACCTCGAACTATGTTGCCTTTGCGTCATCATGTAGTCAAGGACATTTAGAAATGAGCCCTCAAGGCACTAGGTCAGTCCCTTAGGGCCTGTCACATTGTTCATTGTCTGGTAAAATTTGGATTGTTTAATGTTTTAGTTGTTAGATGTTTGAATCCTCCTTTCACCCTTTACATTCAAGGACCTTAGGGTTGAGTGGTAATTTACTATCATACCCTAGGTCGCTATAAGATGTAGGGAAAGTTGGATTAGGATGTTTAATTGCCAATTTTCTTTCTCTTATGCTCAATTAACCATTAAAATCCTAATTTTGCAAATACGACAGTAAACAGATGAATTACAAAAAATGCTCTTTCAGAGGGATGTAAAATGACAAATCACAGAGTACCTATTTTTGGGGTTCCATGGCAGAAAAGTCAGGGACACAGGAGTGGGTGCCCAAGTCCAAGGACCTACTTTTTGTCGAGATCTAGAAACAAGGTCTGCAACCTATATCTGTTGTACTAGAGGTTTACCTATTGTGGAACTTCGAGGGCTAATGATCAGGCACCCAAGTCTATGGGGCATATTTTCTTCCTATTCTGCAATTCTAACACTTCAAGATGTCTTCCTGCAACTTCACTTTGTTCATCTCCTTAACTTGTAACCTACAACCATGAAAACTTTGGGAGGGGGTTGTGGTGTTTAGAGGCTTGCCTCAGTCAAGCCCCGGAGGACACTTAAGTCTCCAAACACCGTTGTTAGATAGAGAGTGCATGCTCTTGTGAGGTAGAGGCAAAATCCAAAGGAAATGATGATGAAAACACAATGTAATGCCACCTTGTAGTGAAGGTCTCATGGTAGGAAGATGCTCTTCACTCCATGAGAGAATGGATGCTCAAATCTACAAACACAAACACATAAACCACACAAATCTACTCTTGAAACACAATGAAAGCCTTGAATCACCTTGAGAACACAATAGCTTGCTAGTAATCATCTAGTTTACAAATGAATGCCTAAACATGCTTTTATATGCAACTAGAAGCATTCCCGCTAAGATTTCATAAATTCAAACTTACAGTGTCAGTTTAGGGACCAAATAACGGTCATAAACTGAGACTTAAAATTTAGGCCTGACCCAAAATAGGGCAGAACTAGGGCACGGGTGCCCAAGTCCTCACCCCCTATTTTGGGTAGGGTTAAGCTCAAGGGGTCCTCCTAGGCTGTATTTGCCATAAAACCCAAGGTTCATTCCATTGGAATGCCAAATTATGATGTAAGATGTCCTAAATGCATGCAAAAGACCTGGGACCTAAACCTTATGAGGGAAAAGCCCCCAAGGGGACATTTTTTGACGTTACATTTAGCCCCCACTTTAATGTATGTAGAAACGTGAGGCCAATACATGCATTAAAGTACGGTCACAAACACAACAAACACGCCAAGCATGAAGAAGACACGCCAATCACATAGAAGACAGTAACAAGCATGCAAAACACAGAGAAGATAGTTTCAATCACACAGAACATGGAGAAGACAGTAAATGCATAGAAGACACATTAATGCATGGAAGACAAAAATGATTTCTTTTCTTTTCTTTTTCTCATATATATGAAATACAGATGCAAGTATAAGAAAGTAAACAGACCTCCCATAATATAGGATGCACTCATCATGCAAGTCTTTATACTGTATATATGGAGAAACACACACGTAAGACATGCAAAACCTCCCAAAATGCAGGATGCACTCATCATGCAGGTCTTTAAACTACATATGGGGCAACAAACATGCCGCACAAATCAAGCACACCAAACACACACACTTAAAGACATGGATAAAACATGGTAGACAAGCAATGGAGTGTACCTATTTCTTGGTCAAACACCATCTCAAGCACATTACAGACACACATCGATGATTGGGCTTTGCCACAACAATTGCCAAAAACACGCTTAAGGGTTGACTTAGTCACAGAACCACTCCCCGCCTCCGCAAAGGACTTTTGAAAATGACAGGATGATGCAATATGCTCTGAGAAATACACCATCCCTGCCTTCGTAAAGGGCTTAAGATAAAAAAGGATATATGCGATATCCCGCCTCTGCAGAGAGCTTAAATGATTGATTGATTGCAAACAAACTTAGGATGTAGGATGTACTGATTGCACAGGTCTTTAAACTACATTTGAGGACAAGCACATAGCTAACATCTACAATAGACAGCTTACCTTATATATGCCCCCACCTTAAGGTGGTTGATATTAAGTATCGATATCAAGAACATTAAGGTAGGAAGAAAACACACAAGGGAACACAAGCTCTTGCAAAGCCCATGCCCCCTGGAGGTGACATGTACTTCACGATCGCCAAATGTTCCCACAAACATATCCCTGCAAGAAACATGTTAGTGTCCACAAAATCATGATAAACAACAACATCAACACATATGATTAACCACACAAAGAGCCAAGGTTATATAACAAATTTAGAGTTTGAGGATAACCATGGGGCTATATCATGAAGCTCTTTGAATCGAGTACCGCCAAGGCTAGATTCAAAGACAAACAAAGGTGTATAGTGCAGTAGTATTGTTAAGGTTTGTAAATGAGATAGCATACCATCAAAATCACTACACAGAAAGCACGAGTGCTTCTACTAGAGAAGCATTAGATAGTTTATTACAACTCCATTGTCATATTAGGAACTAAGTCCATTTTTTTATTGCTCTCAAAAGGGATGCTAGGTCCACATCAGTATAAATGTTTTTTGTCATCCACCCGCTAGATAGAAACACTAGAGGAAGGGAAACAATAAATAAGAGAGGAGAAACAAGTGTCTTAGGGACAGTCACATAGGAGGGTGCCCCCAACCCACCAACCGTAACACTATGTCCATAAGACACAACACACAACAATGAAATTAGAGAGAGGCAATATAGAAGAATGATGATACAAATAGAAGAAGGTCACAATAGAGGCGGTCTCCTGGAATCTTGGACCTTACAGGAGAATTTGAGGTCATCCCAAGAGGCCTAAACAACACATAACACATCATGGGGGAAGCACATCATGAGAGAGATAAAGAGTTAGAGATACTTACCTGTAGGTACCGCCGTTAAGAATATACATGTCTGAGATATCTGTCATGTTGTTTTGATCTTATTGAATTATCATTAAGTATAGGATGATGGGAGGATTTCTTTCCTTTATAAGGATTATATCCAATGCCACTTGAGTAATGTGTTGAAGCAGATTCTATAGGTACTTGAATCCCTTGTTGATTTACACCACATCCCTTACCTACATATTCACAATTGTTATAAACGATTTTAAATCCTTGACCATAAAGGGATGTCATTTCCTTAGAAGATGGTGAAGCCTCATAGGTCTCGTAATTTCTAGTATAAGTGAGAGTATTTTTTTTATTTTTGACCAAGGGGACTTTAGGTTTCTTAGGTGCTTCAAAAGAGTGCTTAGGTGAGATTGATGCTACTTTTGATTTGTCAACGTTATTAATTTTATATTCCCCTATACTACAAGGATTAAAATTTAATGGGCCCCAATCATCACCAATGAGTGCATTTGATGTTCTAGAGTCTTGCATAACATTATTTGTGGGAAGAGGCCTGGATAGATCACCTCACAAATTGTTTAAGCTCATATTATTGTAAACTAGTTTTTGTTTTTCAATATGTAAACAGTTATCTAGTTTAGGATCAGTATGAATAGTATGAAGTTAACCGTTGAATATAAATTTGATTGAATGATGTAGGGTGGAAGGGACTGCCCCCAATGCATGAATCCAAAGCCTACCAAGAATCATGTTGTAAGATAAAGAACAAGGCATGACATGAACCAGGATAGGCACAATCATAGGTCCCACTTGTATAGGTAGAGTTATAGTGCCCACGGTTTGTCGTCCAACATTATCAAAGCCATGAATGCTAATGCTATATGGTTTGATTTGTGATGTGTTATCTTTAATCTTATGTAATAAGTCAATGCCACAAACATTAAGAGATGATCCATTATCAATCATAACTCTATTAACCAATGATTTATTTATTGTGACAAAGATTACAAGAGGATCATATTGGTTTTGAATTTTGAATGACGATAATTCATGTGGTTGAAAGAGTATATCCATTTTTGTCACATGCATACTATCCAATACAGCTGCTACATCATTAGGCTTAGTAGTAGGTGGGACAATCACCTTTTGTAAAGATGCTTGGAGCATTCCATGATATGTAGGTGATGTTTGTATTAAATCCCAAAGAGAGATCTTAGCTAGAGTAGCATGAAGCCATTCGACAAGATCATACTCTTGACCACTTTTATGAGTAAGACGTGGTGGTGGAGGGAGTATAGGTTGAGAACATGTGAGAGAGATAGGCACATGCGATGCTTTCTTACTTTGCTTGTTATTATGGGTGTTATATGTATGAGCAATCACATTTTGCACACCCTGATTTCTTGGATCAATTTACTTTTCATATTCATAGATGTGATTTTGGGATCTACCTTGAACAGTAATCACCAGCTTTAAGCAAGAGGGTGCACTAGGTGCCCCTTGGAAAATCATCTTAGGAATATTGCTACAAAGTTTATTAATCAATATTGAATTAACTTTGTTTCCCTCTTGGTTGCATCCAACATCCATCCCTAAAGGATTTAATGTGAGAGACCTTTTCTCATCCACTAATGCTACATCTTGGCCTTGGAGAGCAATGGGACAAGAGGAAGGTATTGTATCATTAGTCAAACTAGATCTATCCATAGTCCTCTCATCAAAGGTTCTTGAGTTTTCAATTAAAGGTGCAAGGTCTAATAGATTATCCATAGAGGTCTCATGCACCAAATGATCATTAGGTGAATAGTCTTTCTCTACCCATGAAGAATCCTTCTTGAGAGGGAGCCCTTTATCTACTAATGTTTCATTTCCCAAAGAGGGTAGGGTAATGTTTAGGAATGTTTCAATGATATCATCCTCTTGTGCCAGTATATCCTCATAGGAGGGATCATTTTCTATTTCATCATCGTATATTTTAGTTATTAAATCCAAAGCATTAAGAGAACTTTCACTCTCATCATTCTTAATGTGTTTCATCAAATCTTCTACTATCCAAGAGTATGTATTCATGAGAGATGTGAAGTTGTAAAAATCAGATACATATTCAAGGATTTCAAATGAAGAGCATTTAAAGATATCTTTGTGATGCATAGCTTGTAAGTAAGTAAGAACATGAGGATTCATGTTAAGAAATTTGTAGAAACTCTCGAAGTTTTTGATATATGCATGTAAATATACCCAAGAGAAATGAGATAAAGATGCCATGTTTATATGCTTAAATGAATTCAAAATCATATTTTAAAAGTTTTCCCAAAAGTAGGCAAAATAGAAGCGCAAAACTATATGCAAGAAGTGACCTAAAATGTTTGATTTTTTGTACTTTATCAATGCAAATAAGTAAAAGCAAAGGGTGTTGTAAGGATTTTAGTCAAGGGAATAAAATTATATGTCTGATATTAGTCCAAAACAACAATAGGATCCTTCACAACACACTCTTGATGCTAATCCAAGATAATGACAAGTCAAAATATAGTGAAAATATGTCAAAATAGGCAATTTTTTCACCAAATCTTGATGTAAAAGAGCATGAAAAGGGTGTTGTGAAGAAAATTATGATGGAAAGAAAAGTATATCAGTGATAACATCCACTTAATTTCAATATATCCAACACAACACACTTTTAGTGCCACCTAAGGTCAAACCCTAGTGAAAATATAACAAAAATAGGCTATTTTTCACAGTTTTTCAACTCCAAGGCCTAGCAAATGGGTGTTGTAAATAATTTTAGGAGTTGAAAAAAATAAGAGCAATTATATCAATCACCTCAATCCAAAAATTGGTTACAACACGCTTGGAGTGCAAACTAGGCCAAACCCTAGGGCAAAATTAGCAAAAATGTGTAGTTTTTCACCAAATTTTCAATACAAAAAGACAATAAAAAGGTGTTGTGAAGCTTTGTAGGAGGGGAAGAAAATAATTACCCTGATGAAAACTAATTAATGAAAAAATACCATTCACAACATGCCTATGGTGCGATTTTAGAGAGTCAATAAGGCCAAATCTAGTGAAAATCGGTGTTTTTGAAGCCCTAGTTTTGAGATCTTGACACAAAATGCTATATCAATGGTTTGAGGTCTGATTTATGATGAAAATAAAATAATCTCAGATCTGAAAATTATTTCCAAGTTTTAATATGCAAAATGCCAATGCAAATCTAATGAAAATGCAAGAAAATTGCTAGTTTTCTGTTGAAATTTTCTATCCAAAAATGCAATTATTTTAAATCTAAATGCAAATTTACACCAAAATGCAAGACTACAGCCAAATTATAATTTTAATGTGCCTCTAAAATCAGTAGAAAAATCTAAAAGAAGATTTTGCCTACTAATCCTAGATTTTGAAAATACTAGGTTATATGAAAATTGTCAAAATTTCTACAAAACCCTAGCAATTAAATGATGAAAATGCAATGTAAATTATTGTATTTTCATAATTTTCTGTATTTTATATTAGATTTGATACAAAAATCATAAATTAGGGAAAATTAGAAAGAATTGATGCAAATTAGTAACCCTAACAATGCAAATTTTTTTAATTTTTTCAAAATTTTCAATTTTTTTGTATTTTTCTCAATGCAATAAGATGAATAACCATATGAATGAATGAATGAAATCCAAATATGAAAATGAACACTCAACAAGTTTCAATTAAGTCCAAAAAACATGGGTTCACCAAAATGTTTATGGTAAAATTTGGATTGTTTAATGTTTTAGTTGTTAGATGTTTGAATCCTCCTTTCACCCTTTACATTCAAGGACCTTAGGGTCAAGTGGAAATGCACTATCATACACTAGTTCACTGTGAGATGTAGGGAAACTTGGTTTAGGATGTTTAATTTCCAATTTTCTTTCTCCTATGCTCAATTAACCATTAAAACCCTAATTTTGCAAATACGACAGTAAACAAATGAGTTACAGAAAATGCTCTTGCAGAGGGATGTAAAATGACAAATCACAAAGTACCTATTTTTAGGGTTCCAAGGTAGAAAAGTTAGGGACACAGGAGTGGGCACCCAAGTCCAAGGCCCTACTTTTTGTCAAGATCTGGAAACAAGGTCTGTAACCTGTATCTGCTATACCAAAGGTTTTCCTGTTGCAGAAATTTGAGGAATAATGAGCGGGCACCCAAGTCTAGGGGGAAAATTTTCTTCCTATTCTGCAATTTTGACACTTCAAGATGTCTTCGTGCAACTTCACTTTGTCCAGCTCCTTAACCTTTAACCTGCAACCATGAAAACATTGGGAGGGGGTTGTGGTGTTCAGAGGCTTGCCTCAGTCAAGCCCTAGAGGACACTTAAATCTCTGAACACCATTGTCAGATAGAGAGTGTGTGCCCTTGTGAGGTAGAGGCAAAATCTAAAGGAAATGATGATGAAAACATAATGTAATGTCACCTTGTAGTGAAGGTCTCACGGTAGGAAGATGCTCTTCATTCCATGAGAGAATGGATGCTCAAATCTACAAACACAAACACATAAACCACACAAATCTGCTCTTGCAACATATTGAAAGCCTTGAATCACCTTGAGAACACAATAGCTTTCTAGTAATCATCTAGTTTACAAATGAATACATAAACATGCTTTTATATGCAACTACAAGCATTCCCACCAAGATTTCATAAATTCAAACTTACCATGTCAGCTTAGGGACCAAATAACAATAATAAACTGACACTTAAAATTTAGGCCTGACCCAAAATAGGGCAGGACTAGGGCTAGGGTGCCCATGTCCTCCCCCCATATTTTGGGCAGGGTTCAGCTCAAGGGGTCCCCCTAGACCCTATTTGCCATAAAACCTAGGGTTCATTCCATCAGGATGCCAAATTATGATATAAGATGTCCTAAATGCATGCAAAAGACTTGAGAGATAAACCTTATGAGGGAAAAGCCCCCAAGGGGACATTTTCTGATGTTACACGTAATAAATCAATCCTCTACTTGACTGGGGGAAAATCCTTGACCTAGTCAGAGAATGGGATTCTTGAATGCTATAAAATTCAAAGGGTAAAACAATCGGATCACAGTTTTATCACTAGACAACAAGCAGCGCGAAAAGCTAGTTTTCAACATCATCTTGACATAAAAGATAGCAAGACTACACTTGACAAATCTCAGCCTACCTAAGACATCAAACTGATTCTATCAAGTTATTGCAAGAAAACATGTTTTGGGGCAAGAAAGTTTTTCATTGGTTGTTTTAAAAGTCTTATATCATGATTTTGTTATTATGTCTTTCTATGCTACTCAAGGATGTTTCAAACTAGAGAAGCTATGATGGGGGCATAATCATTTTATTTTTCTGTTGTTTGTGGGTTTTATCTTTAGTAATGTGAGACCCATGTCTAAAGACATGATCAACACAATGATCATCAAGTACATCAAAGGTCTAAACATGAAACAAGTTTAATCCTTGTCTATTGATATGCAAGCAATACTTAGGTCATCTTGGTTCAATTATACTTAGATGTTTGTATTAACTTACTAAATCAAAATCCATGTAAGTAATACTTAGGTCATCATGGTTTAATTATACCTAGATGCTTGTATTTTCTTACAACAATTTAAAAAATCAATGATCAAACAAAGTACTTCAAATACTCGCACAATCGAAGATGACAAGAATTCATGTCCCTACTTATCCCATTGCATTCCATTTCATTATAAGCATTTTATCATTTTACCAAAATCCATGTGTCTTTGTGATCAGGTGTTTATCCAATTTCTTATCTTTCATATCCATTCATAAACCATTATAAAAATCGTTCATTATCCAATTTCTTATCTTTCATTATCATTTCTTTTTCATTATCTTATTCATTCTTCTTCTAAAAGTGTATTGTTATTAAGATTGAGTATACTTGGCATTTAAACAAAAATAAATCATAGTGTGTCATAATTAGATCCATAGTCTTAGATGCATATCATTTTGTTCATTAGGATGCATATACACAAGAACATCATAAATTATCCATAGCAAGAGGTGTATAATTGCATCAATCATTCATTTTAGTTTCATATCCATATCATGATAGAAAACAAAGAAAAATGCAAAAACATAGATAGCATGATCATCAGTTAAACCATCTTAGTGCATACATACATGATTCATTACATTTAGAATTATACAAATCAAAACACATGTAAAAATCATCGCATCTAGCATTAGATCAAACATCATAAGCATGTAGAGGCATCATGTCTAAATCATAATCTATAGAAGCATCAACATAATCATCATAGTATTGCATCATACAAGTCATTATATAGAGCATCAGGTCCATTACATAGCATAAGCATATGCATCAACATCATCGATCATGTAGATCATCTATAAGCATAGCACATAATAACATCATAATGTCATAGCATCATAACAGAAATCATGTCCATCGCATATGTAAATCATAACATAATCTGTCGAATCATGATATCATATCATCATCATAAAAAATAATAAGAATGTCCAAGTATACAATGATGTCAAAATAATAATACATCCTGAAGTGTCTAAACCAAATTGGTGTATACATGTCCAAATAAAAAGTACTACAAACTAGTACATATCAAGAAGCAACTAGGAGTGGCTCCCCCCTAATGGTGCTAGCTGTGGTTGTAGGATACCTCCTCCATCTCCTTCTCCTCCTCCTAATGGACCTATCCCTAGAGCACCTCCATCTCCTCTTGATGGTCTGCGAGGTGGCCCCATAGGTCCCATCACCCCACCACTCTTAGCGGGTGCATTTTGTGACCTGCTGTGGTAACTGGGTCTATAGCTACCTACCCTATGCTCTAGGGGCACCACCTACTTGTATAAGTACCGCCAATAGAAAATCTCTTAACCTACCCTGACCATCTCTGCAACCATCTAACCAGTGGCACCCTGTCCCGCAGTCTGTTGCACCTACTCTAAGAGTGCCTCTGCCCTCCCATATCTCTAGATAGCTATATCTCACTCCAACCGGGTGCTTTGTAGGTCACTTTGTAGCTACGTAATCTGGGCCTGCATCTACTCTATTTGTCCTTGCTACTGTGCTAATGTCGACTCTGCCTATGCCAGCTAGACTCGTAACCTAGCTATCACCCCGTCATCTGGCCCCTATCCCTATGGCTATGCTGGAGGCTGGACCTATCTCTAGATGACTAGCTAAGCATGCTGGGTGGGATCAATCCACTGGTGAACTCTCCTCCCATTTCCATCTCCGCCATCATCCCCATCACTTCCATCATGACTGCCATCATGACCTTTACCTCTGCCATCATGACCTCCATCTTCTCCTCCTCTGCTACCACCATCATCCCCACCTCGGCCACCTCTACCTCCTCGTCCTCATCTCCTCTTGAGTCACCTCCATGGCCCCTCCTCATCATCCTCCCAATCATCTAGAATTGGGGCTCGCTCTCCTGGTCCAGAGTAGCATGGAAATAGATGTGCAGCAAACCAATCAGAGTAATCCTAGGTCATACCTGCATTTGCCACTGCCCTATGCATCAGCCAAGGCTAATATGGAATATGTAGAAACTCATCACGTGTTGTCTCATAGGATGGGTTGGGTCCCCATCGTGCCCACTCCTTGTGCGTACAAGAAAATATGTCTTTATCCTAGGGCATCCCCTGGATTCTACCAAACTACCTATACACACATGAAACTATGTGTCTCTCCAAAATATAGGGTTTCCTTCCTATAAGCCATCTAATTTGAAAACATAAGGGAAGCTCAGATGGATCATCATCCCATACCTTACAATCATGGTATGGTTGCCACTCGACTCTGTCTACATTATCAAATGCATGTCTCCAATACTACAACTTTACTAGCTTGGGCTGGGAAAGGCTCTCCTAAAACATGTAGGAGTAGGGCTAACCCCTACCCCGAGTGCCAATGCCAATAGGATAGATGATAGCTATGTGTTTCCATGCCCATATCTGCAATAGTGAAACCATTCAAGCTAACCTGGAGGAACCACCAAAGACAAACTGGTGTAGATCATGATATAACTGAGCAATAATGCATACTCCCAAGCATATCTCGTGCCATCTATGGTAATCCACTCTAGGACCCACCCCATCCAACTACAAAACCATGAGACCGTTTGTTGGGGCACACAATACCTCCAATCAACCCAGCCACAATTGAAGGAAGAGGCTCATAATAAGCCAACATGTCAGACCAACTGATCTTGGTGCCCTTGATATCATCATCATTGAAGACTCGCCTGCACTCATTCAATCCTACCCCAGTCTGTGACTCATACTCAATAGGCTCTTTGTCAATAGGTATGTGCAAGATCTTGTGAACATTCTCAAGAGTAACTATAATCTCTCCAGTGGGAAGGTGAAAGGTCCCATTCTCACTATGAAACCTCTCAACCAGAGCAGTCAGCATATTGAGATTTGCCCTAATCTTGGGCATGAATCAAACATATGATAATCTAGCCAATCTAAGAACAAGTAGATCAGTCTCCGTGAGATAAGGCCTCAACATCTAAGTAAATGGAAATGGCTACCTCGACATGAGGACATCATCTAACTCCTCTTGAAATCAAGAAAGCGTGCATTAGGCAATCAAAATCAACTAAACTACAAGTCTATCTATCCAACATAAAAAACTTAGTTATTTCAACAAGAAATCAATACTATAATCTCTCTAGAGATTCTACCAATCTCAGAGATGACCTATCAGTTGACTAGCATCAATCACATAGTCAACTTCATCAAATTTCTAAGTGTTTTACTAAACCTAAATTAGATGTGCATTTTTGACTGTCAGATGCATAACTTTAGCTCATATGCACAGTTTTACATTGCATGCATAGAAATATCTTGAATGTGTAGCTTTACATTGCATGCGTAGGACTGTTTGTCAAATGCATGGCATAAACTTGCTTGCACAACAAAAAATCAAATGTGTAACTTAATATATTTGTAGTCATGATATTTCCATAGTCCATGATATGAGAATGTAGAGCTTCTAGCTAAAACTGTGTGTTGCTTTTTAGATCGACGTTTTGGATCACACTCCGTGATCCATTAACTTTTTGATTTATTGTTCCCTTCCCTCATCCCTCACCTTGGTTAAACTTCGTTCCACAACTTCCTTTTCTCTTTTTAAAGAAACCATTTATGCAATTGCATCTTACTCTTTCTCTACTTTTCTTCCTGATGATGGATCACGGAGTGTGATCCAAAATGTCGATCTAAAAAGAAACACACAGTTTTAGCCAGAAGCTCTACATTCTCAAGTTAATATATTACAACCACAACATCCCTAACTAAAAGCACAAAAATACAACTCAAATGTGAAAATAATGCATCTACACCGATTCCAGTGTCATATGTGAAGAATTGCATCATATGCATGGTATCACGTGTCATATGCACAGTTCTACTGTTCGACGCATACAAAACCTAAAACTTTGTCTAGCATTTATTGCTATCATTAATGACCCTAGCCTAGAAATGAAGAGGTGCTCACTGGTGGCCCATACTTTGTTGGATGATTGAACCATCAAATCCACTCGAATTGATGAGACTCAATGGGAAATTGTTGCATCTTTGCTGGCTGCTCTTTGCTCAAAAGGCTCTGATCTCCTAAAGACTCTCTCCCAATGACAAGTGTGCAAATGACTAGGAATTTGACCCCACACTCCTATATATAGTGCATGGAACCCTAAGGGGAGGTGCTTGACCTTGTTCATGCTGGGGCATGATTTTTACCTACTTGTCTTCTAGGTCAACCAATTTTTTCACCCGTCTATCCAATCAACCAGTCATTCAACCTATCTCATTGTGAGATTGTCCATCATCCTGTCATCAATTTCTTCCTGTCCAATCTCCCGAGGGGATATCCTAGCATCATAAACCTAAATCAGGGTCAAACTGGGCCATGTATCAATTGCAAAAAAAATTTATTCTTTGAAACAACGTGTTAAAACACATTTTCTCAAAGAGGGGCAAAATGTATACATCTAAAAATGGCAAAGACAAATTAAATAAATATTTATTATTTATTTAATTCCCAGTCTTCTATCATTTAAATAAATTCATCAATTAATCTATTTAATTCATGTTCATCATTAATATTCCAAATATTAAATAAATATCAATTTATTTATTTAAATCATTTAAACCTATTCTTCTAATGTCATCCCTCAATTAAATAATAATCAAATTATCTAATCCCAAATCATCATATTCCAAAGTCTTTATTCATAATATCCATGTCATCTAAAACCACCTCATGCATCCACCTCACCTTGTTGCACATGTAATTAAATATATTAATAATTAATTATTCTATTTTCCCTCACCCACATGGCCTATTATTCCTCCAACCATCCCTATTCGCATGGATGTGGTCTCTCCATGTCATCATGGTCATAGGGACACTTTGTGAGACTTGTTCCATAGTCCTTAGAATCTTTCCAACCTCCCTATAATCATGTCCCCTTGTTTGACCTTCTCTCTTGGGTCATTGTGAGCCTTGTGACATGTGGACTCATGCCACACCTTTCTCTCCTCCATCTCAAGGTGATAGGAACATCTTCCTCCTTTCTCTCTCTCATCTCAACCAACTCAATCCTCACCGTACACTTCTCAAGAATTCTTCCCCACCATTGATCTTGTGACACATGGATTTGGCCCCTCCTTGGCCTATAAAAGGAAGCTTATTCTCTCATTTCAACAATCCACAAGCTATAGCAAAGTTACTCTCTAGAAATCCCAACATGCCTTTGGCAAAGCATCCATATTTCTCATTACATTATCTCTATTATCCTCATATCCATACAATCATGGCTTCAATCGTCCATCCCTCATCTTCATGATAGTTGCAATGTAGATAGTCTCCATTGCATTTGTCCAACATACTGCCATTCAAGTATTTTCATCTTTAAACAGTGAGGAAGTGCAACTTCTAAGAGCTCTATTCATCAACAAGATCAATACAAGATAGGTGACAATGGAAGTTTCGAGGTAAATCGGTCTTCAAGGTAATATTGCTTTGTTTATTTGATTTGCACCATATTTCATTGAGATTATTGGATTATTAGTAGTTTAATACTGTTGACAATATTTCCTCTAACATGAGGCTTTAGTTCATGGATTGGAATGGGCTAGAAAAAGAAATATTAAATGCCTTCAAGTATTTGGACACAGTGAATTAGTAGTAAAACAAGTGAGAAATATTGCTGCTACTAAAAATGATTTTCTGAAATTGTACAAACACAAAGTTTGGGACATGATAGATGAATTTGATGCTTTCAATTTGATAACTATACCAAGGATTGATAATAAACAAGCTAACAAATTAGCTGATATTGGTGCTGAGTATGATATTCTAGCAAAAATGAAGAATGTTCATACTCCTCTTTATGTCAAACTTACTGTCAGACCATCAGTGCCAGCCAATAATACAAGTTGGCAAGTCTTTGACAGTGATGAGCAGATTGTTAATTTTCTGATGGAAGAAGCTGAGTTTTCTATAGGAAATCAATAAAAAATGCAGCAGCAATATGATGACCAAATATTGCAGCTAAGGTCAAATAAGCTTCCTAAAGGTTTAGTGACATTAGAATCTATTTTCAATACAGATGACCAGGTTAGAAGAGACAAAGCTTGCATATCTGTGAAAAAGAAACATTATGAGCCTATTGAGATATTCAAGGACAAGCTACTTAAACTTGGAAAAGTGTGCACAAAAGAATGACAAGATTTTATTCAGTTGTGTCAGGAAATTAGTGATATATTTTCTTGGGAGTATGGAGATCTAAAGGGTTTTAACCCTGAGTTAGCTCAACGGATTATTGAGCTAGAACCCAAGGCCAAACCGGTTAGACAGAAGCAAAGGCCATTAAACCCATAGCTAGAAGTGCTCATGAAGACTGAATTAAACAAGCCGATAGAAAGTAACATAATCTTTCCAATTAAGCATACATCTTAGGTTTCTAAATTAGTTCCTATTAGAAAAAAATAGAGAAATCAGATTATGTGTTGATTTCTGCAACCTAAATAGAGCATCTTTGAAAGATCATTACCCATTACCATCAATGGAGTAAATCTTACAAGTTGTTTCATGATCAGAAAGGTTTTCTTTATTGGATGGTCATTCAGGCTACAATAAGATTTTAGTGAAAGAGGAAGATCAATACAAAACTATTTTCACTACCAAATGGGGTACAATGGCTTACAGGAAGACGTCATTTGGATTATCTAATGCAGGTGCAACATTTCAAAGAGCTATGGATATGGCTTTTCAAGGCCTCATAAACAAATTTATGCTTGTATATCTAGATGATGTAACTGTGTTTTCAAAGAAGGATGAAGACAAATTTTTCATCTAAGGCTGATTTTTGAAAGATGCAGAGAGTTTGGGGTTTCACTTAACCCAAAAAAGAGTATTTTTTCATTGCATGAAGGAAATCTTTTAGGACACATAGTGTCAAAAGATGGAATATCCATAGACCCTGAAAGGATTTCTGTAATCTTAGCATTACCACTTCCTGTCCATAAGAAAGGCTTACAAAGCTTTCTTGGAAGAATTAATTTTGTAAGGAGGTTCATACCAAACATAGCAGCATTATTGCAGCCCCTTACAACCATGTTAAAGAAGAATATTCCTTTCAGCTGGACAAAGGAAGGTAAGCAAAGTTTTGAGGAAATAAAGGAGGCACTTACTTCTGCCCCAACACTAATCAATCCAAACTTTGATAATGATTTTATCTTGTATACATTTGGTAGTATTGATACCATCTTAGCTATGCTTTGTCAGCAAAATGAGGAAGGATTGGAGCAACCTGTGGCTTTCTTTAGCCAAATTCTACATGATTATGAGGTAAGGTATTTATTTGTTGAGAAACATATTTTGGCTATCATAAGAAGCCTTAAGAAGCTTAAACACATGCTTTCTAACAATAAGATGCAACTAATGGTTTCCCATCCGACAATCAAGGAATTCTTGCTTAGTAAGGATTTAAATGACAAGAGGATGGGATGGATAACAAAGGCTATGGAATATGACATTTCAATCAAGGTTACAAAGTTGGTCTAAGGCAAAGGATTGTGTGAGAAGCTAGCAAAAATTGAAGAGAGTAGCACCAAACTTATAGAAAAGACTGAGACAAGGCTGCAAAACAGTGAATACGCTATTGACCCAGTCTCTTCTACAAGTTGGGTGCATCAAATGGTACATTATCTAAATATTGGAGACTGTCCTGAAGGTCTAGACAAATCAAAAAGAAGGTATAGGCTGCAAGCCATCCCTTATGCTATAATAGATGGAGTTTTGTATAAAAGGGATTTTAATGGTGTTTTATTAAGATGTGTAGAGCCATAACAGATTCATAAAATTCTGGAAGAGTTTCATGATGGACCTTCTAGAGGTCACTTTGCACCAAGAACAATAGCTATAAAGATTATGAAAGCTAGTTATTATTGGCTAGAGTTGTTTAAAGATGCACATGATTGGGTGAAGAAATGCACCAAATGTTTAGTTTTTGCAGGTAAACAGAAGCTTGCAGCCATGCCCCTCCATCCAATTCAGCTAGAACAACCATTTGGTAAATGGGGCTTAGAATTTATTGGTCCCATCAATCCACCATCAAGTTAAGGACATAAATGGATACTAACTGCAATAGATTACTTCACTAAATGGATTGAAGCAGTTGCATTAAAGGAAGGAAATGAGACTTCTGTTCTAAATTTCTATCAGGACTTAGTTTCCAGGTTTGGTACTCCTGATTCAATCATTTCTAATAATGCTTTAGCATTCATTAGTTTAAGAGTTTTTGATTGGTCTATAAAAACAATATATTTTTGAATACTTCATCTAATTACTACCCTTAGGGTAATGGACAAGAAGAATCAACCAATAAGAATCTGATTAAAATAATTAAGAAAATGGTTGATGATAATCAGAGATCTTGGCATGACAAGTTGAAATTAGCCCTTTGGGCTGATAGAATAACTCCAAAGAGAGCTATAGGTAAATCACCTTATGTTCTAACTTATGGAAAAGAAGCCAAATTGCCAATTTTAGTTGAGTTACCAACTCTAAGTTATATCAAGGAACTTGAATTGTTAGAGGAACAACCAATGGAGGTTAGACTTGCACAATTAATGGAGTAGGAAGAAACCAAAAAAGAAGCATTAAAAACCTTGGAAATGTATCAAGCTCAAATGAAGAGAAACTTTGATAGAAAGACAGTTCTAAGAATCTTCAAGGAAGGAGATTTAGTATTCAAATGGGATGAACTAAAGAGCAAACCTGGTAAACACACCAAGTTTGATGCCATGTGGGATGGCCCATATATCATTACAAAATACAAGCAATGCAATGCATTTCAGGTTGCAAAGTTAGATGGAGAGGTGTTATCAATCCCTATCAATGGGATTCACCTCAAGTTATGTTACTAGAAGAGCAACTTTTGCTACAAATAAGTGATCTTGCACATTTCATTTCAGTTTTGTTTTTGTTTTCCAAGAAGTGCACATGCAAATTTTGTTGACCATGTTCTAAACAGGTCAGATTAGTTTGATTTTTAGTTTTGTTTTGCTGCTGTAGTTTTCTATCA
Source organism: Cunninghamia lanceolata (assembly GCA_027924645.1). NCBI lineage: Eukaryota > Viridiplantae > Streptophyta > Pinopsida > Cupressales > Cupressaceae > Cunninghamia > Cunninghamia lanceolata. The sequence goes on along the minus strand of BSBN01000446.1, from coordinate 1,528,062 downwards.
GTTTGAGTTATAGAGGTTTCTCAAAGTTTCAGGCAAGAAAGACTCATATGCCCAATGGAATTGCAAGGCTACTGGTTCTATTTTGTTTAGCAGGCAAACACCCCTGAGAGGTCACCAAAAAAGTTACTAAATTATGTTCACACCTAATTTAGCAAGGCTTGGATTGCAATTGTTACAAAGGGGATAAAAGAAATTTTTTAAAGAGCATGATCACTCAGTCAAATGCTTGCTATCTTGGCAAGAGAACAATAGAGAATTAATTATTAGGATAATGTGACATCTCAATCAGAGTTGTCAAACCATCCTAATAAGTGAAATTTGATCTAAGGACAAGAGAACAAGCATTTAAGGAATGAAAGGTATCTAACTGATTTCATCTTTCAATTATGATGTTATTGAATTATTTAAGTACCATTGTTCAGTGCAAAAGGAAAGGTATTTATGAACTGTCATTTCATTATCATGTTTTAAACATATGTTTTAAATCATATTCAATTTGTTTTATGCTATGCATTTTCTTTAGAAAGAAAAACATTACATAAATCATTGCATAAAGTAAAATAACTTATTATATTCAAGAGAATGTTTAAATATGTCCCACACAAGCCATGTGAATGACTAAACTGAACCAATGCAACAAAGCATACAAGCTATACATCTGAAGATAAAGTAAAGGAAAAGAACACATGAGGAGAGTGATATCCATCATTGCCTTGGAATGAAGGTTGGTCCTCCTATCTACAGCTTGATCTTCATGTTTTCAACCTTTTGCTCCTAATTAGAATAAAGAACCTGCAAGGTTGGGAAAGGTTTTGTTAGAAGCTCTAGATATACAAACTCATCATATCCATTATCAACAGATATATAAACTTGCAATCATGATGCATCAATACAATTGGATCATTATTAGACATGCAAAAAATCAGATCATCAGTTAAAAGCCAAATCATCATGAGAAAGAACATTCAATTTTCAAAGGTATGTTTTTATGCTAACTTGTTTAATTCACTATGCAGGTATAAGTAAAGTTATGTTGCTGATTTGAAGACATTAAAGCATGTGGAGAAAATGGGCTCCCATAAGGGTAGAGCCCATCATGATCAAGTATTGTTATTAATGTAGAAATATTCAAATTATAAACACTTTTTTATCAAGGTGTCATTAAAAGAATGCATTCTGACAATAGACAGTTACCAGAACTAAGAAATGTTTAGTAAACTTGGAACAATCATGAAAGAGTCCCCCTTTGGTAGTAGACAATTATCAGAATAATCTATTCCCTAGCTCTGGTAATGGTCTAATGACAAATTGAATATTTTGATTTGATAGCCAAGAGAAAATAATAAACTAACATCATGATATTACATCATATTCACATTGCTTCTATATGAGAGGTATCAAGTGCAATATGAAAAGGAGAGTTATCAAATACAGGTACTACGACAGGAGATAGCAATGATAATGTTACCCAAGAAACATGATTTTTCAGTCATAATAAATGATCAGTCATAGTGGAGGAGCATTCATACATATGGGACAATTGTCATGTGCCATCTAAATATCATACAACCAGAGAAACATCATGGAACAATAGTAGAACATGTATTTTGCTATCTTTTGTTGTGAAAGAGATGTAGTATTGCTTTTGAAATCATTGACTAGTCATAAAGGACAAAAGATAGTCATGCAAGATAAACAGTTCTATATCAGTCAAGTATAGTCATAGAGTAGCAACATTGACAGCCAAAAAGCATATACAAGGTGGAGCAGTTGTTTTATAATTGTAGGATAGACTTATAGAGGATATGTGCCATCACAAAAGACAGTCGTTGATGAATGTACAAAGTAGGACAATTCTCATTAAGAATAAATGCACCTTTGAATCAAGAAGAATAAACAACCATACCATGGAGCAGCATGAGCAGGGTACAATCAAGCCAAATGACACCATGGTGTTACATCACAATCAAGTTACAAGTACATCATAAAGGACAGTCAAACTAAACACATGGGGTTACATCACATTCTTGTTGTGCCATACCTCATCAATGATCAAAAGTACAAATGGAAAGTACAACCATAACATTGTAAGCACATGTACTTTTTATCTTTTATCATGAATGAAATGAAAAATTTGCTATTTAGACATATGAAGAACCCTTCATCTATGCCATAAAGGAGTTAAGAGCATGTGAAACAATTTAGAGACCATTATGCTACCAAAAGAGCTAAAAGGTACAATCATCTTGTCAAAAGATGCATCAAGTATAGAATTTTTATGCACATCATTCATCCATAGGAAAGATACATTGAATAGGTCAAATGGATTGATGCCTGTAGCAGTAGTAGGCCATGAAGGTAAATGAACCTTATAGAATAGTTGAGAAGCTAACCATAAAGATACCATGCTACATTCATTAAATGGAACAACAGAAGGCATTTGTCTTCTTCAAATACAGTTATAGTCAAGTTTGAATAGCAACATCAAAGGGTGCAGCCAAGGCTTATGCAACAACATATATAGGTGTAGTCAACATAGTTTATCATATGAAGTCTAGTATATGCAAGCAAATGATGGAACAACAAAGATACTTGATTTACGCATCTACAGAAAAGCCTCTTTCCTTAGTAAAGAATATACAAGTGGTGGAACAACCAAATCAAATCAGCATATACAGTCACTAAATGAATAGAAAAGTCACAATTCCACAGCTTAAAAAGATTCATACACTGTCATCACCATTAGCTCATGATAAAAGAGTATTGATGCCTTTTATAACAAAAAAGAAGAAAATGGAGATTTTACAAACCCTAAGAGGGTATATAGTGCAAGCTATAACAGAGCTAACTTTTATGATAGACTTGTGGCTTATAGGAGCAGCAATGATGGTTTTTGAAAGAAACAAAGTTGTTTTCAACAAACCCTAAGAGGATTTCTTCATAAGAAAAGAAAAATTTACATTTCTTTAAAAGACAAATATACATGTTCTATATCCAAACATCCGTGATGGGTTATGGAAGAACTAGAGCAGTTTTACTAGTTTTTGTCTCATTTTTGTCAAAACCCTCAGAATCTCATACATGGCGGCCGAGGTCGACATAACCAGAAAAGATGGTAAAATATACAAAGAAGTAGAAGTTTCTTTCATTATATCAATGGAATAAAAACTAGAATGCAAGGAAGTTTTCTTTCTACAGGTGATTTTGTTATGGGTTGAATCTTCTTTCCATACAGAGCTAAGAACAAATTCAAGTGATACCATGTATTCAGTTTAGCTATGGCCGCAGCCTAAGAAGGTTTTCCTTCAAAAATTTTAAAACCCACAAAGTTTTTCTTCAAACCCTTAATTTTTTTATGAAGAAACACTCAAGAATGATGCAAAGACATGAAACAAATCTTACCTTGTTGTCTCAGAAGAAGAAATGACCTACAGGTTGCGTGTCCATTCACCGGTAAGCTTCTGGAATGCAAAAACCAGTAGGCCATGATGGCCTTTTTACCAAAAGAAAATGAATTACAGTGAGAAGAAAATGCATTGTAGATGATACATCAAAGAACTCTATGATGGTCATGACATGTAGGCCATTTTTTCTATTCAAAGATAGAGAAAAATGATTCAAACTATTAAAAAATATACTCACCTTCCAGTTCCTATCAAAGATCCAAAAGAATATCATGAAGAAACCTTAGAAATTGCAAAAAGAATGATGGAGATATCTTCAAACCCTAGCAAGCATAGCGTTGGCTCAGGAGGAGCGACAAAAAGTTATACATGAAAATGACAAAGTTAGGCTTTCAAAACCCTCTTTTGTTCAAAAGCTCGACTGAGGTCTTTTTGTTTTTGACTTTTATTTTTGAAATCATTATTATCCATTTCCTCATCGTGGTAAAGACTTCTAAGTATTTCAAATCTAATAATGCAAACCCAATGATGTCACAGGGGCCCGTGAGGGCTAAATGTCATTCTTGCCTTTTGATTTTTTAAAAGGTCAAACTAAACAATCATGTAAAGATAAAGGCTTTATGCCTTATATTCATTTCTGCAGAACTTAGAGATAAAAGTCAACAAGGGAGAATGATTTGAAGGAGAGTTATACCTTAGTGCATAAGGAGTAATGAGGTGATGCATATTTACAAGATATGGTATATGATAAAGAAGGCATGGCGGTGTTTTTATTTTTTCATGGAGTGATAAGGTATTTCCATGTGTAAAGGGTATGATGATGCAATGAATAATGCATGTATGTATGCATGGGAGACATAAGGGATTATAGTCTTGATTTTGAGACGTGTTAAATGTTGATACATTATGCATGCATAGGAGTTATAAGGTTGAAGATAAATCATGGAATTTATGCAAAATGCATATTGTATTTTTTTTACATGAGGAGATCACTATATTGCATGGGAGACATAAAGGGGTAAATGAAGATATTTTTATCTTTTGCATGGAGACTTGAAGGCTTGATTTGATTTTGGCATCATGATTGATGCATTAGTGTAATCATGTAAATCCAAAGGGAGAGATAAGGAGTTATTTTTTGCTTTTTAATCTTTTAAAAGGCAAAAGCATCCAAATTTTCATGACTTTGCAACTCAAAATAATGTAAACAAATAATAAAGTAATGTGCTTATAAATTACTTTATTATTTTGTCACAAGTTGTAAAGTCAAAAGGATAGAACAAATTGTAACTCATAGTGAAGTAATCATCCTAAATTACTTTATTCCTTGCTCACATTACTTATCATCCCAAAATCATGCAAATTTGGAGGATGGAGTTAACTAAAGTCTTTTAGAGTTCCTTGCATGGTTTTTTTGGTCAAAATTGGAGAGTTTAGTCCACCTTTTGGTCTAACTTATAGAGGAGAGAAGTTTGGAGCTATTTTAGCTTGATTTGGAGCAGTTATAGCACTTATTTTTAGGGATTTTCTTTCTTGCTCGTGTATAAGTTTTGAGGGATTATTTTTAGAGCAAGTTGACTGCAGTTGACCTTTCTAGGTCTCTTGAAGAGAGCATATTATATATTGTAAGAAAAAAATAGGTTTTTCTAGTTCTTGCCTTTTTTTCTCTCTTACACATTGTTGAGAGAAGAAGGTTTTGTAACTCATTTTGGTAGGTTACAAGTTCCATTCTTTGTTTTTTATGCAAGTGTTCCTTTATATTATAGCTGAATCAAGTGTCTACCTTTTCATTAATGCTACTTTTATGAATGATTTGATGAGATTTTATTGTGTTTAATATCAAAACCTTTAAAATCACCATCTCATTTGTACTTTTATGTATTGAATAGCATTGAAATCACAGGTCTTAGGTTGTGCAATTGGAATAATTTTCTTTCATGTTGTGAGAACTCTATTTTTCTTCAAGAAAAAGTTATTTCCAGCCTCCCTTAGAATTATTTTTGTGATCACATTGCCAAAAGTGGATTATGTGGATAGTTTTTCTGATATCTATTGTGAGCTAGATTTGAAGTTTTCTCATCAAATTAGGTGCATCATCACAATTTAAGTTTTAGTTTTAGTGATTTCAGTAGGTCCTTTCAACCCTTTTCCTGTAAAATTATTAGTTTACAAGGGAACCAACCCATAATCTGGAGCTTCAAGCTCACCATAGGTCACCCATAGCCTGAGTTTGATCCCATGTTACACAGGATTGCTGAGCTTCACAGCTTTGCATAATGGGTGCAATCCTACTTGTTAATAGTCAAATTACTCTATTTTTGGTCTTGGGGCCTAATTTTGACTTTTCTTAAGTCAAACATGCTGAGAGTTGAAGTTGTGAACTAAAATAACTCATCTTGGAGCATTTTTAGGGCCTGATTTTTAGGTTTTTTATTCTTTCTCGCCCAAGCAACCTTGAGTTGCTTTTTTATAGCTTTTCATGTAGTTTTGGAGTTGAGTTCACTATAGTTAGCTTTTTAGGGTCCATGGGATAGATTTTTGTATATAATGAGAAAAAGATTATGGTTTTTCAAGTTCTTTCCTTTTTGCTCTATTATACATTGTAGAGAGAAAGAGTGTTTGTAACTCAATTTTGCAGATTAATACATTACAGCAGGTTACAGGTTCTATTTTTACCATTTTCATGTAAGTGTTCCTTTATTTTCAATTGAATAAAGTATCTACCTTCTCATTTGTGTTGTTTTATGAATGATTTGATGAGATTTTATTGTGTTTAGAATCAGAACCTTTAAAATCATTGTCTCATTTATACTTGCATGCATTGAACAACAATGAAAATCACAAGTCTTAGGTTGTTCAATTGGAATAGTTTTTCTTTCATGCTATGAGAACCCAATTTTCCTCTAAAAACAAAGTTATTCAAGTCTTCCTTAGAATCAATTTTGTAATCAAATTGCCAAATTAGTTGTGTGGATAATGTGTGAGCAAGAAAATTCAGGTTAGGATGATTAAACAAAGTAAATCAAACCTAATCCTACCACCTTCAAAGAATCCATCTAAATGACACAAAATGCAAACAAATTGAAAGCAAATCACCTAGATTATTTATTCCTTGGTTGGATTTGTGGATTGCTTCTCAATTGTAGACAATCATAAGTGATAAAGATGCCATGATGATGGATGGGATTGCTCAAAATGCTTAATGGATGCTAATGAGAGTGCTATGCTTGAGACGATAATCTGGATGTTATATGGTGAGACATGAAAAATGAGAATAAGTGGGTGTATATATAGCACTCAATAAGAGTTGATCAACGATGGAGATTAGGCAGCTATGTGAACGAATGAGATTAATTCATGATCATAGGTGAATGTGCATAGGACAAGTGTAAAGAAGAGGATAAAGCACGTGTAATTGTGTACACAAATACTTTTATTTAATAAAGTTAGGTGTGATAGTGTACATAAAAAGTACTACATATGTGAATGTGTACATAAAAAAGCAGTACCACACATGTTTCAAATGGGAGGTGGACAAATGTCGACATGTGGTGGAATATGTGAGGGAAATTAATTAAATAAATAAATTTTATTTAATTAATTGGAATGATGATTAGGATAGGATTGGGATATGATGTGGAAATTATTTAATTAATTGGAAAGTGAGATAAGGATAGGATTAAGATGGAAATTTAATTAAATAAATAAAATTTATTTAATTAAAATAGAGAGAATAGAAAGATACTTAAATAATTAAAGATTATTTAATTATAAATAGAAGAAATAGATAATGAATTAATTAAATAAATATAAATTCATTTAATTAATAGAGGAAATAGATGATTTTGGAAGAAAATAGAGAAATTATTCAAATGTGTTAGACAAATGCAGATGATGGATAATGCACTATTTTGATACTAATGACTAGGTCAATTTTGGGTGTGTACATTTTTCCCCTCTTTGAGACAATGTTTGTTAGAACATTGTTTTAAAGAAGTTATGATACAATAAGTTGCTTTCAAAAAATAGCTTTTTGCCCCAGTGAAGCTAGCAGATGATCCCTCCTTGAGAGGAAACATTGGGTTGTTGAGAAGAGACAAGGTTGACTCTCAAATAGATAACATAGGTTGACATGAAGAAATTAGGGATCGGGAGGGCTAAAAGGGATGGAATAGAAGAAATTAGGGTTTCTAGGTATATAAATAGGGAAGGAGGGGCAATCATTGTCATTTGCTTCATTTGTGCTTTCGAGAGTTTGAGTTTTGAGAGCTCTAAGCTTTGAGCATTGTGAGAGCTTTAGGAGCTTCCAGGATGGTTATTCCATGCGTAGAGCATCGAGCAGAGTGGGTTAGGATTCATGGTTGACCAGTAGGAGCACCAAGACAGGTATGTAGCAAAAACATGACCAATAGTGTGTGTTTTTTAGCTTGAAAGCATCATTAATGTGCACATGTGACCAATTGTGTATGGCTTTAAGTGCATGTGTAATTGAATAATGGAGCATTGCAATTGGAAAAACTCATCACAATTGCACACGGGGTCACCGCAAATGCAAAAATGATGCACAATTTGTAGATTTAGGATAAATTTAGGGCTTGATGCACAATTGGCAAAGAGATACGCAATTAATCAATAGACAATCATAATTGCAAATCTTGTCACAATTGTGCGTTAGGTAGTCGCAAATGTTTATGGCATACACAATTGCAAAGGGTAAAATTACTATTGGTTTTCCTAACCACAATTGGTCAAAAGCAAAGAAGACTTAGGGTAAGTTAGGATTTTAGCCAGTTTTTCTTTCATGATGATGGTTTTGTCAAAATTTGTAGGTTGTATTACCACCATTGATGTCACGGGAGGTGCATCCTTCAGATTTATGGCTGATTCGAGAGATTGATGTAGATGGACTCATATTTCTAGATATCATAGGGTTGCCTCATGTTGTGGAGCTTTCACTAGTACGGGCTCATTGTGCATTGATGACAACTATGGTAGAGAGATGGTATAGTGAACATAGCTCCTTTCTATTTCCTACTAGCAAGGCTACCATTACCTTAGAGGATGTGCATAGGATACTACAGATTCCTATTGATGTGGATCAAGTGGATTATGACATAGATCATAGTCCTGTTGTATTTTGGTGCTTGTTCAAGGTTGATGACATTCAGGATGATGAGAATGAGATTCTGATAAGGAGGATCAGAGATGAGCTGTGAGATAGATTACAAAGATTGGTGATAGCTATCATCAGATTCTTGCTTCCTGATCGAAAGGCTAGAGGATTTTTGACAGGATGGGGGACAATTATGGAGGGATTATTTATGTATGGTATGAGGTATGCTTGGGGGCCATGTGTTCTAGGTCAGTTATACCATATTTTACATGATTATGCATACTTGGGAGGCTTTAACATGTCTACGGGGGTCACTTTGCTACATGTATGGGCATATGAGCACATTGTTGTGATGAGACCTTTTGGTGTGGGACAAAGAGCACCTAGACAAACTTATGCACATATCTATGGTGGCTCTACTACTTATCAGGAGTTGAACTTCCTAGTATACTAGTAGAGATAGTTTGATGAGATGGATCAGTTTATATGGTGACCATGGTTGGGTTGCGAGGCATGGGAGGAGGATCAGAGAGAGTTAGCATATGATCGACATCCTCAGTATTTGTTTGGGCTTGGTGTATACATCATTGAGTCATACCTTTCTAGTTGTGTGCTCAGATAGTTTAGATTAGCACAGACTGCACCTATTGGGGAGGCCATATATGGTTAGACTAGATGGGAGGTACCACACTGGGGACCAGAGATTTTTGTAGAGACATCACTAGTGGTAGTAGAGGCACTACATCTAGTGGCTTGGGATTGGGTAGGAGGTCTTACTGATCTAGGGACGATGACAGATTATGATGCACATTGCATGACAACTAGACCTACCAGGTTGACTATGCCTGGAGAGATGGGAGAGGTTGGGGCATTTAGACTGAGGAGACAGAGGGTTAGAAGATAGAGGAGGCCACCTCGAGTACAAGTGATTTCTCTAGGGCTAGGGGCATAGGGTAGACAGGTACTGAGACAGGTTGCTATACCGGTACAACAGTAGGCTATAGGAGGAGGTGATGGGGATAAAGGAGAGATAGAGGGTCTATGACGACATCTTCGGCATGAGATGGTTTAGAGGATCAAAACAGAGGCTAGACTCTAGAGGGTTATGAGAGATAGAGATGGGGCTCTCCTGGCTATGAGACATGCTAGAGCTTAGGTAGAGGCTTATAGGGCAACACAGGCAACTTAGCCAGTACAGGTAGCACAACTAGCTCTGGTATAGGCAGTGGTGGATGATGGGACTGTGGCTAGACTCACAACTTAGAGGGATGCTACATTATCTAAGAGAGATGTGGTAGTTGTGGCTTTGGGCATAGATTAGGCCAATTTGCTATTGATTCAAGAGCTTACCCAAGCATAGGGTGAGACTAGGACTGCACAGGCTGAGGCAAAGTATTATAGAGGTTTGTATTATGGTTTAGTACTTGAGGATTAGAGACAACCTAGTTTTCATAGCAGGTCAGCTTAGTCTAGGAGGGTGGGGGGTTCACAATTAGTGGCTTCAATGATGGGGCCTCTGAGGCATGGGGATGTAGGTGGAGGTGGAGCCGGTAGAGGTCAGGGTGAGGCTTCTTCAGGGAGTGCTGCCAGACCTAGGACATAGTCTGTTTGTATATATATATATATATATATATATATATATATATATATATATATATATATATATATATATATAGTATCATTTTTGGGGCCTTCGAGCCTGATGTGTCATTTTGATGAGCTGTTTGTATATCTATGAGACACACATTGTATATTGACCTTTTATTCATATATATATGAGATGGATGCTCCTGATATGCTATGTTTTTATGATTTGTCATGATATGGATATGGATGCATATGTTTTATAGATGCACATGTTTTATGGTTATGTAATGCATGTAATTGGTAACTATGTTAATGCGTATAATGGTAACCAGGTGGTAATGTATGCAATGGAAATATGTCATGATATGTGTTATACAAATATAATGGAAATGATAGGTGATACGATACATAATAATGCAAATGGTATATGTCTAACACATTTGTTTTGACAAGACAAAGAAAATGGAGATAGGAATGAGATGGAGAAGAAAGACCAATGATCAACTCTCATGAGTGTTATTGTGTTATTGTAGGATGGATGGATGGGTGGAGGCAACTTTAATTGATTACTACAAAGTTATGAGATTTTCAAACCTTATGTTTGATATCACATATAGATAGTATGCACCAAGGCATATAAGACTAGGGTGTCAAGTATCCAATGCTTACAACATAATACAACCTAGCCCAATGTATGAGGTCAAGATGTTGATCCAACATACACAAGATATGAATATTAGTTTCTTTTCTGAAATGGATTTTTTACTCTATAAGTAAAGGTCTGGAATCACCTCCACTAGACATAATGAAACCTTGTGGGTTATGTGTATGAGAAATAGTCTTAGCATAAAATAGTCTTAATGCGTGGGAGACTGTTTAGCTTCTCAAATGCAAAAGATATTACTATGCAAGATGCTAATCCCAACATGTACAAGATACCATTAGACAAAGTAGGAGAATAAGATCATCCCACAAACACATCATACGAAATCCAATGACCATGCCCCAGTCTATACTTTAGCTCAACATACCAAGATATAATAGATCAAGGTAGTCTAGATTAGGTATAAAAAGGAACAAAAGATAAATAGAGGATACAACCATCATGTTCTCTTGCCAAATTTAGGTTCTCTTGGATGGATTGGATAGCACCTTGGCATGAGGAAATATGTATCTTGTTGAAGGCTAAAATGATTTTCTTAGGATGGGTTCAGTGGATATTGGCTTAAGGCATGGTGGACAAATAACTTTTAGCTTAGCCCTTGATTTTAGTACACTCTTGAGCTATTGAGTTATGCATAGCTTGCTTCCTGCTTGAGTTAGTCAAAAGAGAAGAAAATAAAGTAATAAAGAGGATGGAAGAATTAATTGTTGGTACTTGTGTACTGGATACTTCCTTCGTATTCCAAACTACCTACATACCCTGTATCCATGGGATAAAAGTACCACACAATAATGATGAGACATGATGAACATGTAGTTCTGGGTTTTATTGATGATGTGGGAGGTATGATGAGAGAAGAAAAGGTGAAATGAAAGACAAAGAAGATTGACTAGAAGAAAGCGGATGATGAAAGAAGAAAGATAAAGTATCGTCTTTGCCTGAATCTGGGTATTTCCTTCATATCCTAGATTGCCTACATACCCTATATCCATGGGATCAAGGCATTAACAATAGAAATGATATGTAGTTCTTGTTTATTATGGATGATGAAAATATGGGATAGATTGATCAGGTTATGGATTTTATTGCTTGGATTTTTCATTTGATATGTGATTTTTTTATATTTTTGAGAATATTTCAATTTTTTTTAATTTTTGGGATATTTCATTTTTTTTGGATTTTTGGGATATTTCAATTTTTTGAATTTTTGGGATGTTTTGATTTTTCAAGTGTATTTACAACATATGCATAGTGTATTTACAATGTATTTACAAATGTTTGATAATAACGCTCTAAGTATCTAGTTCAAAGGGAGGTGATAATGCAGATAGCATAGAATAAGGTGAATAACATATCACCTTCAACGGTTTCAAACCATGGTATCAAGCAAAGGTAGATAAGTGGGATTATTATGAAAAAGAGGTGATGGGAAATTATGTGGATTATGATGTGGATTATGTGGGATTAGTGAATACAAAATAGATGATAGGAGCTAGCCTTCTACACATAGCGCTTGTTTACCGGGTTTTCACTATGGTACTTATCTAGGGTGCCTATTTACTAGGTTTTCACTATTGGATGAATGATTTTTTTTTATTGGATTCATTATGAGGATTAAGCATAAAACTTCTTAAGATGAACATTATTGATAGTTTCATCCACGAGAATGCCTTTTGGTGTTGATAATTTGTATGCCCGAAACCATAGGCTACTGTGATGATGAATGGTCCAATCCAGTTTGGTTCAAATTTGCCTTTTTTGTCACGATCCTGTTGATTCTTTTGATTTTCCTTTAGGACAAGGTCACCTACTTGAGACCTTATTTCTCTGATTTTCTTGTTGTAACTGTGATGAAGGTGATTTTGATATACTTGGAGGTGATTTAGAGATGCTAGATGCCTTTCATCAAGTAATTCAAGGTCACTCAATCTATATTTTCTGTATTCTTCATCAGAGACTATGTGTTGCAAGGAAACTCTACCTCAATGGGCAGAACAACTTCAGTTCCATAAACTAGGGAGTAAGGTGTAGCACCAGTTGGAGTTCTGACACTAATTCGATAAGCCCATAGTGTTGGATTGAGTTGTAAGTGCCAGTCACAACCAACTTCATTGACTATTTTCTTAAGGATCTTGATAATAGTCTTGTTTGAAGCCTCGACTTGGCTGTTACTCTGAGCATAATATGGTGTGGCAAAATGGTGTTGGATATGGAACTTTTGACATAAGTCATGGACTTCTTAGTTCTTGAAAGGATGACCATTATCGGTGATTATGGCTTGAGGAACACAGTAAGATGATATAATGAAGGATAAACTTGAATATTTCCTTACCAGTGATGTAGGTCATGAGTATTGCTTCCACCCACTTTGTGAAATACTCAGTGGCGGTAATGATAAACTTGTGACCATTAGAAGATGATGGATGGATTTTCCCTATGAGGTTGAGTCCTCATTATGAGAATGACCATGGAGTTACAAGAGGTTGTAGTTCATGTACTGGAGCATGTATAAGATCACCATGTTGTTGACACTGTAGACATTTCTTGGCAAATTGTTGTGCATCTTTCTCCATTGTTGGCCAATAGTACCCTGCTCTTAAGAGTTTCTTAGTAAGATTAGGGCCAACAGAATGTGATACATAGACAGCTTCATGTACCTCACGTAAGGTAGTTTTAGCTTTATCTGAGTCAAGACATCTAAGTAGGATACCATCAAGACTCTTTTGATATAGGGTATCTCCAATGATAGTATAGTGGGAGGCTCGACGTATGAATGTTTTGCATTGGGAGTTTGAGAAATGGAGAGGAAAAGTTTGGTTGTGAAGGTATTCGTATATGTCCTCGTACCATAGCAAATTGGGACCAACAACTTCACATACAAGCTCAGATTGGGGTACTTCAAATGCTGGGATCAAAAGTTGTTCTACTAGAAACTCATACTTGTGTACATTACTAGGCATGTCAAGAAGAGAACCAATCATTGCCATGGCATCTATTACTTTGTTATTGATCCTTGGAATTTGTTCAAATGTGATCTCATTAAAATACTTCTTGAAATCATCAACCATTCGCTTGTAAGGAAGAGCTTCTCATCCTTTGTCTGACACTCATCCAGGGCCTGTTTAATCATAAGCTATGAATCTCCAAAGACTTGTACTTGTTTGATGTTCAATTGTACTACCATTCGCAATCCTGTTATCAGTGCTTCATACTTTGCAATGTTGTTTGTACAAGGAAAAGTTATCATGTATGCTTTAGGTGTACAATCTCCCTGTGGTGTGTGTAAAGGATAAATTTTGGATTGTTTTAGTTTAGTGTTAGAATCCTCCTTTCACCAATTACATTCAAGGACCTTTAGATTGAGTGGTAGAGCACTATCAGGTCCTTGGTCACTCACGAATGTAGGGAAGCTTGGATTAGGGTATTTGATTATCAATTTTCCTTCTCTTATGTCTAATTATCCATCAAAACCCTAATTATGCAAATACGGAAGTAAACTGATGAATTATGGAAAATACTTCTTCAGAGACATGTAAAATGACAAATAATAGTCCACCTATTTTTGGGGTTCAAAGGCAGAAAAATCAGGGACAAAGGAGAGGGCGCCCAAGTCCAAGGCCCTACTTTTTGTCAGGATTTGGAGACTCAATCTGCAAGTTGTTTCTGTTGTTCTAGAGATTTTCTTGTTGTGAAACTTCAGGGACTAGGAAGCGGACACCCAAGTCGAAGGTACTCTTTTCTTCTCTGATCTGTAATTTCGATACTCTAATATGCCTTCCTACAACTTCACTTTGTCTTCATCATCAACCTATAACCTACAACCATGAAAACTTTGGGAGGGGGTTGTGGTGTTCAGGAGCTTGCCTCAATCAAGCCCCAAAAGGACACTTAAGTCTTCTAAACACTGTTGTTAGATAGAGATTGTGTGCCTTTGTGAGGCAGAGGCAAAATCTAAATGAAATAATGATTGAAAACACAATATGATATCACCTTGTAGTGAAGTTCTCATGGGAGGAAGATGTTCTTCATTCCATGAGGAAATGGATGCTCGAATCTACAAACACAAACACATAGACAACACAAATCTACTCTTGCAACACAATGAAAGCCTTGAATCACCTTTAGGATGCCAAAATCACATGAAGATAATCTCTAGTTTACAAATGAATTCCTAAACATGCTTTTATATGCAAGTACAAACATTCCCGCCAAGATTTCGTAAATTCAAACTTACTGTGTCGGCCTAGGGACCAAATAATAGTCATAAATGGACACTAGAAATTTGGGCTTGACCCAAAGTAGGACACAGGCGTGCAAGTCCTCCCCCTATTTTGGGTAGGGTTAAGTTCAAGGGATCCCCCTAGGCCCCATTTGTCATGATACCTAGGGTTCATTCCATCGGAATGCCAAATTATGATGTAAGATGTCCTAAATGCACACAAAAGACCCAGGAGCTAAACTTAAAGAGGGAAAAGCCCCCAAGGGGACATTTTTCAACGTTACATTTAGCCCCCACTTTAATGTATGTATAAATGCAAGGCCAATACATGCATTAAAGTACAGTCACAAACACAACAAACATGCCAAGCATGGAGAAGACACACCAATCACATAGAAGACAGTAATAGGCATGCAAAATATAGAGAAGACAATTACATTAAATGTATAGAAGACACATTAATGCATGGAAGACATAAATGATTTCTTTTCTTTTCTTTTTCTCATATATATGAAATGCAGATACAAGTACTGGAAAGTAAACAAACCTCCCATAATATAGGATGCACTCATTGCATAGGTCTTTAAACTGCATATATGGGGCAACACACATGCAAGACACATAAAACCTCACAAAATGCAGGATGCACTTATCGCGCAGGTCTTTAAACTACATATGGGGTGACAAACATGCCACACAAATCAAGCACGCCAAACACACACACTTGAAGACATGGAGAAAACATGACAGACAAGTGATGGAGTGTTCCTATTTCTAGGCTCAACACCATCTAAAGCACATTATAGGCACACACCGACGATTGGGCTTCACCACAACAATCGTCGAAGACATGCTTAAGGGTTGAGTTAGTCATAGAACTGCTCCCTACCTCCATAGAGGACTTTTGAAAATGACAGGATGATGCAATCTACTCTGAGAAATACACCATCCCTACCTCCGCAAAGGGCTTAAGATAAAAAGGATATGCTCAATATCCCACCTCCGTAGAGGGCTTACATGATTGATTGATTGATTGATTGATTGCAAAAAAACTTAGGATGTAGGATGCACTCATCACGCTGGTCTTTAAACTACATCTGAGGACAAGGACATAGCTAACATCTACAATAGACAACTTACCTTATATATGCCCCCACCTTAAAGTGGTTGATCTTAGGTATCGATATCAAGCACATTAAGGTATGAAGAAAACACAGAAGGGAACACAAGCTCTCGCAAAGCCCATGCCCCCCAGAGGTGACATGTACTTTATGATCGCCAAATGTTCTTACAAACACATCCCTGCAAGAAACATGTTAGTGTCTACAACATCATGATAAACAACAACATCAATGCATATGATTAACCACATAAAGAGCCAAGGTTATACAATGAATTTAGAGTTCAAGGATAACCATGGGGCTACATCATGAAGCTCTCTAAATCAAGTACCACAAGGCTGGATTCAAAGACAAACAACGGTGCACAGAGCAGCAGTATTGTTAAGGTTTGTAAATGAGATAACATACCATCAAAAATCACTACATAGAAAGCACAAGTGCTTCTACTAGCCAAGCATAGGAAAATTTATTACAACCCCATTTTCATATTAGGAACTAAGTCCATTTTTTGATTACTCTTGAAAAAGACACTAGGTCTGCATCAATATAAATGTTTTTTGTCATCTGCCCGCTAGATAGAAACACTGGAGGAAGGAAAACAATAAATAACAGAGGAGAAACAAGTGTCTTAGGGATAGTCACATAGGAGGGTGCCCCCAAGTCACCAACCACAATGCTATGTCTATAAGACACAACACACAACAATCAAATCAGAGAGAGGCAATATAGAAGAATGATGATAAAAATAGAAGGTCACAATAGATGTGGTCTCCTAGTATCCTAGACCTTACGGGAGAATCTGGGGTCATCACAGGAGGCCTAAACAACACATAACACATCACGAGGGAAGCACATCATGAGAGAGATAAAGGGTTAGAGATACTTACCTATAGGATCTTCGTATCAGACTTTTGAACTTGCAAACCTCTTGGAGAGGTACTCAATCATGTTGAGTGCAAACTTTGAGTGGTTCTTATGAGAGTTTTGTTTATTATCATATGATACTTGCTTTGTAACTCCTTGTGTAAATGTAACTTTTTGTTTCTTATGAGGAGGGAACCACTATTTTGTCCAATTGTTGATAGTCGTCTTACTCTTTTCTATTTTTTATCGAGTTTTCGTTATTGAATCTTTTTAACACGGTAATAGGAATCATCCTATACAATCTTACTCATCTATATCGGTTGTTGTTCTTGCTTTTCTGATCTCTCAATCCATAAAAGAACAATGGAGGAGGAACCTCAGCATAAATTCCATTCCTTCATGGATGAGGTGGGTCCTCCACTTTTTTCTTATCCACTTCAATCATTCCCACGATGTTATCATAGTCCAAGTAATCATCCTCATCTACTTCCACTAAACTTTGTTCCAACATATTGGTTTCAGTATGCTTAAGGAAAGGATTAGTGAAGATTTGCATGTTCTAATTCGGCAGAGCAACTAACTTTTTTCCATTAACATTCACACTCGACACTTGGATGACATTTGAATCAATAAGGTCCTATATCTCATGTTTAAGATGCACACATCGTTTAGTGTCATGTGCTTGCGTCCAATGATAATGACAAAAGGCATTAGCATCGAAGTAAGGTCCTTGTTTACTAGGATCAATAGGCTTAATTGGGGGAAGCTTCAGAATGTTATTACTTATAGCTTGGTTCATGATAGAATGATAAGACTCAGATATAGGAGTAAACTTTCTTGGTTGATATGATGCTTTCTTTGGATTAGTGATAGCTGAAACATTCAAAAAGTTGTTCGTATTCGGTCCATTAACCTTGATCAAGCTCCTATTATTATTGTTCCTTTTAAAGTTGTTTTGTGATGATCCACCTATGGATTGACCAACTTGAGCCGATGAGTTTTAGTTTTCATACTGACTAGACAAAAGTTGATAATCACAAAGGGCAGTGCATAAATGTTGAAAGGAGTTATACTTCATCAAGAGGATCTTATCATGAATATTAGATTGTAGATTTGTAAAAAAAATCTTCTGAACATCATCATCTTTCATCTGATATTGAATTTGTGCATAAATCCCTTGATACCGGCTAATGAATTTAGTCAACTTCTCTTTCGGACCTTGTTTGCATTGAACCAAGTCAATAAGAGTGACTTGGGGTCTGATATTTTCTTGAAAATGTTGTAAAAATTGGTCAATTAACTAAGAAAAGGAGTGTATTGAATTCGGAGGCAAAGAGCAAAACCACTCTAAAGCAGTATCTTTGAATGATCGTGGGAAGAGTTTTGCCAACAAATCCTCTTCAAAATAGAAATCACTACACATAGCTATAAATGCTGCCACATAAATATTAGGATCACCTTTTCCACCATATTTTTCAAATTGGGGAGTCTCAAACCTCTCAGGCATAGGGGATCTCAAGATTGCATAGGATAAGGGATTACGGGCATGATATGTTGGTATATTAGGCTGCAAAAAATTTGTCAAATTTGTCACCTTTTGTTGTAAAGCAGTCGTGCCCTGTAAAAGTTGGTTTAGGATTGCATCATTTAGAGATGTGGTTTGTTGCGAGGAATTGGAACCAAAGTGAGGAGGTGATTGAAATTGAGATGTGACAAGTGGAGGCTGGGAATAGGTCAATGGTGGTTGGACATACTGGTAGGTGGAAGATGGTTGGGAATAATTATATGTGATAGGAGGTTGAGAGTAATTATTCATAGGAATGGTCACATTATGGACCAAGTTTTGATAATCAAATCCCACACTTTGTAATTACTGCCATTAGATACTCCAATACCAGTGGTAGCATTACTACAAGCATTTGCATCAGTTCTTAAGATCGTTGATGTAAAGGTGGATATTCCTGTAGTTGGTATAGGTGCCGAAACTTGAGTATGCGATGGTGATGACATGTTGTTAAACCACATTCACTCACCAACATTAAATTAGTTTGCACAATATGTGTTAAACCACGAATAACATTAATTCCATCTTGTCCTTCTTTTATCAATTCTCTTACATGGTGAATCATGTGTAAATCCTCTTCAGCTATCCTCTCATTTTGCACATATTCTTGAAATTTGGCAAGGTCTTTATCAAGCTTATTGACTTGTTCCGTAGGTACATGCCCTACTACTTGAATAGAATCCTCAACATCATGAAACATTTAATCTTCCATAGTGGTTGGATGATGTATAATATCTTGCACAATTTGAGTTTCTCCCTTTGTAAAGAAGGCGTTCAAAGGATTGTCAGAGGTAAGAATGTTGTTTTCTTCAAGAGCACTAGATATCATTAACCTTCTACTGTTCTTAAAGGGATTTTATTTTTAGGACAGAAGGTTATAAAGCTTATACAAAAGCATACAACATGCAATGCACAAACTAAGAGAACAAACCCTAAGAGAATGATGTGTTTGAAAGCCAAAAATGCTTTATTTTTTGTAGTTTTTCAATGCAAACGAATGAAAAAAAGGTGTTGTAAGGATTTTGATCAGGGGCAGAAAATTATATGTCTAATATCATTTCAATATAGCAATAATATCCTTCACAACACTCTCTTTATGCAAATCTAAGATGACAACAAGTCAAAATATAGTGAAAATATGTAATTTTTTCACCAAATCTTGATGTAAAAGAGCATCAAAAAGGGTGTTATGAGGAAAATGATGATGGAAATTAAATTATATCAGTAATAACATCCACTTAATGCTAAAATATCTGTCACAACACACTTATAGTGCCACTCAAGATCAAACCCTAGTGAAAATATAGCAAAAATAGGCAATTTTTCACTTTTTTACTTCCAATACCTAGCCAAAGGGGTATTGTTAAGAATTTTAGGAGGTGCATAAAATAATAGAAATGATATCATTCACCTCAATCTATAAAATTTGTCACAATACGCTTGAAGTGCAAACTAGGCCAAACCCTAGGGCAAAAATAGCAAAAATGTGTAGTTTTTCACCAAATTTTCAATACAAGAGCCCAATCAAAAGGTGTTGTGAATATTTTTAGGAGGTGAAGAAGATAATTACCCTAATAAAAACAAATTAGTGAAAAAATTCTCTTCACAACACACCTATGGTGCAAATTTAGAGAGTCGATAAGGCCAAATCTATTGAAAATCAAGGTTTTTGAAGCCCTAGGTTTAAGATCTTGATACAAAATACTATATGAATGTTTTGAAATATGATTTATGATAAAAATTAAATATACTCAGATCTTAAAATTATTTCCAAACCCTAATATGCTAAATGCAAGTGCAAATCTAATGAAAATGCATGAAAATTGCTAGTTTTTTGTTGAAATTTTCTATGCAAAAATGCAAATATTTGAAATCTAAATGCAAATTTACACCAAGATGAAAGACTAAAGCCAAATGAAAGTTTGAATGAGTCTCTAAAATCAGTAGAAAAATATGAAAGAAGATTTTTCTTACTAACCCTAGATTTTGGAATTACTAGGTTATATAAAAATTGTCAAAATTTCTACAAAACCCTAGCAATTGTATGATGAAAATGTAATTCAAATTATTGAATTTTTGTAATTTTCTGTAATTTATATCAGATATAATGCAAAAATCAGAAATTAGATGAAATTAGAATGAATTGATATAAAATAGAAGCCCTAAAATGTAATTTTTTTTCAAAATTTTTTTAAATTTTTTTTTTTCTCAATGCAATAAGATGAATGACTATATGAATGAATGAAATAAATATAAATATGAATTAAAACAATCATAAATGTTCCATATTCAATAAAAACATGGTTTCACCAAAATGTAAAAGATAAAATTTGGATTGTTTTAGTTTAGTGTTTGAATCCTCCTTTCACCAATTACATTCAAGGACCTTTGAATCGAGTGGTAGAGCACTATCATGTCCTTGGTCACTCATGAATGTAGGGAAACTTGGATTAGGGTATTTGATTATCAATTTTCTTTCTCTTATGTCTAATTATCCATCAAAACCCTAATTATGCAAATACGAAAGTAAACTGATGAATTACGGAAAATGCTTCTACAGAAAGATGTAAAATGACAAATAACAATGCACCTATTTTTGGGGTTCCGAGGTGGAAAAGTCGGGGACAAAGAAGCAGGTGCCCAATTCTAAGGCCCTGCTTTTTGTCAGCATTTGGAAACTCAGTTTGGAACTTGTTTATGTTGTTCTGGATATTTTCCTATTGCAGAACTTCAGGGACTAGGGAGTGGGCACCCAAGTCCAAGGTGCTCTTTTCTTTTGTGATCTATAATTCTGACACTCCAATATGCCCTCCTACAACTTCACTTTGTCTACATCATCAACCTGTAACCTGCAACCATGAAAACTTTGGGAGGGGGTTGTGGTGTTTAAGAGCTTGCCTCAGTCAAGCCCCAGAAGGACACTTAAGTCTTCTAAACACCGTTGTCAGATAGAGAGTGCATGCCCTTGTGTGGCAGAGGCAAAATCCAAATGAAATAATAATTCAAAACACATTATGATATCACCTTGTAGTGAATTTCTCATGGGAGGAAGATGCTCTTCATTCCATGAGGAAATGGATGCTCGAATCTACAAACACAAACACATAGACAACACAAATATGCTCTTGCAACACAATGAAGGCCTTGACTCACCTTTAGGATGCCAAAATCACATGAAGATAATCTCTAGTTTACAAATGAATGCCTAAACATGCTTTTATATACAACTACAAAAATTACTGCCAAGATTTCATAAATTCAAAATTACCGTGTCAGCCTAGGGACTAAATAACGGTCATAAACTGACACTAGAAATTTGGGCCTGACCCAAAATAGAGCAGGACTAGGGCACGGGCACCCAAGTCCTCCCCCCTATTTTGGGTAGGGTTAAGTTCAAGGGGTCCCCCTAGGCCCCATTTGTCATGATACGTAGGGTTCATTCCATCATATGCCAAATTATGATGTAAGATGTCCAGAATGCACACAAAAGACCCAGGAGCTAAACCTAAAGAGGGAAAAGCCCCCAAGGGGAAATTTTCTGATGTTGTGTGAATGAACCATCAAAGTATAGCTGCCAAACCGTTGAGAGTTGTAAGTTGAATAATTCTTCATCAAGAATTTTGCACGAATTGGATGAACATCTATTATGGGTACTTCTGCTAGTTGATCCACTATGACTTGTCCTTTTATTGCTTTTTGATTAACAAACTCTATGTTGAACTTGCTAAGAATCATTACTCATTTGGCTAGTCTTCTTGTGAGTATTGCTTTTGATAACAAATATTTGAGTGGATCAAAGTTTGATATAAGCCTAGTTCTCTGATTCATCATATAATGCCGTAACTTTTGGGAAGCAAACACTACTTCCAAACATGCTTTTTTCATGGGTAAGAAGTTTAGGTCATAACCTACCAAGGTTTTGCTGATGTAGTAGATGGCTTGTTCCTTTCCTTGATTATCATGTTGAGCTAGTAAAGAACCTAGAGCTATTGTTGTTGTGGAGATGTATAGTAACAAAGGTTTATTAGATATAGGAGGTATCAATACTGGTGGAGTTGCTAGGTATTTCTTGATCTAATCAAAAGATTGCTAGCACTTATCATCCCATTTGAAAGTTTCCCCTTTATGGAGTAGATGTTGAAAAGGATGACACTTGTCTACTAATTGTGCGATGAACCTTCGGATAGACTGTAACTTGCCTTGTAGACTACAAAGTTGTTTTAAATTGGCTGGAGGAGGCATGTCCATTATAGCTTTCACTTTCTTAGGATCTACCTCGATACCTCTTCTCAATACTATGTAGCCTAGTAGCTTTCCTGATGTTACACCAAATACACATTTCTTTGGGTTTAGCCGAACTTGATATCTCTCCAATCTGTCAAAGATTTGCTCCAAGACTGTCAAGTGATATGCTTGAGTTTTAGAATTTCCCAGGATATCATCCACATAGTCTTCCATTATATTTTGGAAAAAGTCATGGAAGATTAATTTCATTACTCATTGATACGTTACTCTAGCATTCTTGAGACCAAATGACATTACTCTCCAATAGTAAGTACCCCATGGGTAGATTCAAGTTGTTTTATACTAATCTTCCTAAGCAATTAAGATCTGGTTGTATCCTGAAAAACCATCCATTAATGATATCATTTCATGGCTAGCTATGAGATCTCCGATGATGTCAATGTTTGGTAATGGGAAATCATCTTTTGGACATGATTTATTTAAATCTTTGAAATCTGTACATGGACATATGCTGCCATCTGGTTTTGACACTGGCACAAGGTTTGATACCCACTTGGGATAATCAATGGGTCTTATGAATTTGGCACCCAAAAGTTTCTAAATTTCCACCTTGACTAACAAAGCTACTTGAGGATGCATCTTTCGGAGCTTCTACTTCACTGGCTTGACATTTGGATATACTGCTAAGTGATGTACCACAAGTGATGGATCCAATCCTGGCATATCTGTATAAGTCCATGCAAAGTTGATTATGCATTTCGTGAAGAATGCCATGAAATCTACTTTCTCTTGTTCTAATAATGATGCAGCCATGTGTATGATCTTAGGATTCTATTCTGTGCCAAGGTTTACTTCTTGAGATTTCTCAATTAGTAAGGGTGATTGCTCCTGATATTCCCTCAAAGGAAGGTCAAGTCCTCCATCCTCAGGTGCCTTAGAGAGGTTTTCACTGTCGGATACACCCTTTATTTTTACTTTTTCTTGGTCAAGAGGTGCCTTGCAGTTTTCACCTAGAGACCTTTTATTTTCTTATTTGTTTATTTCACTTTTACAACTAGAGACATTGACACTTCCCCCAAAGTATGCTAATTGGGGTAAATCCATTTTGTAGCCCACCTTGTCATCTCCGAGTGGCAAACCTATTCTTAGTCCCAAGAATTTTGCTAGAGCTTCATCGTTTTCAAATGTATCCAATACAGGTGGTGCCCCCTATTGGTCCCAATTGACGAGGTCAGGATATACAAGAGGTAAGTCAGATGATGAGAGTTGGGGAGTGGATGTTGTGAATGAGATCATGAAAATGGATAAGTCATGAAATAGTTCAGTGAGGTGAAGGGAAGAGTCATTGATGGTATCTGCATCAGAAGTCTCTATTGCGGGGAAATCTTTAGCTACTGTGTCGAGAATACATTTGATGTACTTGGAAGATGGGTCCTCATGTCCATAGCCTAAACCTTTCCTATCAAACTTCTTGGTCACAGTGATTTGTTCTATATAAGGTCCTTTCTCATGTACTCCTAGGCCACCTTGTCCTTTATATCCCATGTTTTTTATAATATGGAAACCATTGTTGTAGCACTCCACTTCAAGTGTTTTTTGATCATTTTCATCAAAGAAAATCCATGAATTAATATCATCCATCTCTTCATCATCTAGCATCCCTACCTTTATGAACACTGTAGGAGGAGATTTGATAATTGTTTGAGGTGATGATGCTTGAGATGTTGATGGTTTTCCATTTGTCTTTACGGATGGAGGCAGTGTGCCAATACAACAGGATTCTTGTAGTTTATAATCGCCAAGTCCTTTATCCTTGTACTTGATTTCTATATTGGGTATGGTTTTTCTTGAGGATGCTTTGTTAAGGTCGGTAGGGTCAACATAGGAAGTGGATGGATATGCTTTAGTATTGATTGGTATGTGGTTGGGGGTTTGATATTTAGCTTGATAGGCTCGACAAAACTCAAAAGGATTTAGATCTGCGGGAATGGTGATCTCGGCTCCATTATGAGGAAACTTGAGGCATTGATGGTAAGTAGATGGCAAAATTTTCATGGCATGAATCCAAGGATGACCAAGAATGATGTTATCTGGAAATTCAATGTCAAGGACTTGGCATTCAGTATCTGTAGTAACTAGACCCACTGTGATAGGCAAAGTTATTATCCCTTCTAATTCTCTTTCAGCATCATCATATGCTTTGATTATTATGCTTTTTGATGTGTCAATCTTATCCTTAGAATATCCCAATAATTTTATTAATCTTATGGAACAAATGTTTAGACCGGATCCACCATCTATTAAGATTCATTTAACATGGCGTTGGTTAACAAAGACTTTGATATGGAGGGCTTCATTATGGGATGAACCAAGTGGTGATAGGTCTTTATCAGAAAAGGTTAAGCTATATGGAGATGCGATGCTTGCTACCATGGCTTGAAACTGTGTAGTGTCTATGTTATTAGGGACTGATGATTCTTGCAATGCTTAGTCAAGGATATCTTTATGTGCAGGGGGTATGCATAGAAATTCAAGAATAGAGATCTGTGCAGGAGTTTTGCCTAAGTGATCAAGGATGTTATAGCCTATGGTTGGTCTTGGGATGGACGGTGTGTCTCAGATTGACACATGACCATGATGAGTAGTAATGGCACAATCAGGTTCTTTTGAAGCTTGAATGCTGATAGGTTGGATGGGTTCTTTTTCTTTTATGGTAATGGTCGATATGCGAGTATGGTCAATACGGCCAATGGTAGATGACTCATATGTATAGTGGACATTTTTTCCTAAAGAGGAGGCACTTTCTTTATCATGAGCAGGAAGTGGATCTTTAAAAATGTCAAGATCATAATTTCATGTTTGTTTAGGCTCCTCTAGATTGATTAAACCCTGATCAATAAGGTTTTGAATAAGATGTTTCAATTTCATGCATCCAGTAGTGTTATGTCCTTTCACCCTATGGTATTCACAATATTCGTTATCCTTGTACCAATTACTTTTGTATTGGGGTTCTTCATATGGTTTAACCTCAGGTAAAACAATAGCTCCAAATTGAATACATTTCTTTAATACAACCTCAATATGTTTGCCCAAAGGATTGAACTTGTGTCTTTGTGGTGAATTTACTCGCATTTGATCTCTTGGAAGGAATTGTTGTTTCTATTAGGAGTGCTCTTGGTTGCCACTTGAATACTCATGGGAGCTTTGAGTGTTTGAACATGCTTTGCATCTACAATGCCATCATTGACAACATTTTTATTCTTGTTCCAAAAATAGGATTTGTCATTAGAGGATTGTGAATTGTCTTTGTTGTCTTTAAAGATTTTGATTGTACATTTAGTAATTAAATCTCTCTCAATAGTCATTCCTTTGGTAATGACTTCTTCAAAAGAAGTTGCACTTTGCAATTGTAATTGAAATGATAGTTCCAGATTAATATTTGCACAAAGATGTCCACTTATTTTTCAGGCATTTGCCAAGGGAGTTTGCTAGCCATGTTGCACCATCATTGTAAAAAGGATGGAAATGTCTCACCATTGCATTGTTTGTTTGTGACAAGGTCATTCATAGAGATCTAATTTTCAATGTTAAAGGCAAAGTGTGAAAAGAAATTTTTAGCCAACTCACCAAAAGTTTTGATCCCCAGAGGAAGATAAGAAAACCATTCAATAGCTTGTCCTGCTAGACTGCGAGGAAATAGACACAAAAGATATGTATCATCGTAAGCAATTTCTAGAAATCCTACATAGAAAGCTCTTAGATGGTCATGAGGATCTCCTTTTCCTTTGTATTTGTCAAATTTAGGTATTTAAAAATGTAGAGGAAAAGGAGTCATTTGCAACGATATGTCAAATGGGTATGGACACACTTCCTCAAATGAAAATGTTTTCTTGCTCCAACCTAATCATATATCGTTCATTTCTTGTCTAAGTGTTCGCACTCCTAATTGCTACGGTATGTAACTTTGATGGCTTGGAGGTGGTATAAGGTATTACAGATTTGGATTTGGTTGGGTGTTGTAGGATTTAATATAGGTATTGTGTCCTTGGCTACCGGATGGCAGAGGAACAAATGTATGCGCGGAAGTATTAAGGTTGGATACAACAATCACATGTGAACCATAGGAGGGATGGGCATAGGTTACTTGTGGAGTGGTATTGTGTGAAGCTTGAGAGATGGTCAATGGATTTTGGATCACTGCATTTGGATTAACATAGTGTTGATGATGATTGTTAGTCATAACAACATGCATAAAAAATTGCACAACAAACCTTTATTATCTTGAAAAGTACAATCAATTTGAAATGAATTGATGACTCCAAGGCTTTGTTGATCAGGTCATGATCTTTTGACATTACTCAGAGGTTGGTGTGACATGATGTTTTCCATTTCAAGGGGTCTTACGCTGTCTAGGTAATCGATTATGCACCTGTGTATTGTAAATTCACTTCACAAATAAGGTTATTTCCACTCTGCTCCACAAATTACAGTAATATTTATAAGTTTGATCAATTCTTCTGAGCATTTACTATCTTGAACTTGTATAAACTTCTACACAGTGTATTTAATCAAGTAATGTGCCTACAACTAGATATTCACATGTATATCATTGATGTACATCTGTATTTGCATGATATTTGTCATTTTGACATGCTTTCACTCAAAATATGCTCTGTATTTTCAATTATTTACAAGGTATAGGCATATTTCATGTTCATTTGATTTAGATTGTATGTTATTTACAATTGTGAAGGTGATTTGTAATGAAATTCAAGAAAATTAAAAGAAATACTTCTAAATTTGGCAAACCTTTAGCTATTGAGTCACATACATTCTAGATACAGTCATGAAGAGAAGAAATCAAACCATAACTTCACCAAGATGGTCCACAACTAGGTATGGTTGATGCTAACTTCAAAGGAACAATGAATGAAAATAGCATATGCAGACTGACAAGCACTCCAAGGGACACAACTAATCAATGCATATATCCAGATCTCATTCACTAAGTATTCAATATTTACAATAATTTGTAATCAAAATAGCTTCTCTTTCATTAAGTATTCAACAAACACGTACATTCACAATAGCCTTGAAATTAGTCCTAAATGCTTCAGCAATCAAATTTCAATTAAGTTTCTAATGCATTAAGAAGTACACTCCTTCCCCTTCTATAGAATAAAGAGAGGAGGTGGTTACAAATGACCAACGGTCAAGATTTATCTATTTAGATCGATAGTCAACATTTCTCATTGACTTAGTCAACATCTCCATATACATGGCACAAGTTGCCAGCTGGCAACCATCTAGCAATCCTCATTTGCTTGCAAGTGGATCATGCATATGATTTCATTATCATGCATCTTTACTTACTCTTCATCTCTTTCTTCTTCACTTTCCTCTTCTTCATCATTTTCTACATCATCATCATCTTCATCATCACTATCACTTCGATGCAGATCATCCCCTATATGTACTTTCATAGTTGCCCTGATGGATTCATATGACTGTACTACTCTATCAAATTCCCCTCAATCCTTGACCTTGGCCTTTATTATTGCATGCCTATGGGAATGAAATTTCTCTTGAAGAGCATCCATCTCACCTTTCCTGCTATTCAATGTTTCATTATATGTCTCCACCCTGACCTTCATCCTCATGATCTTGTTTATCACTTCTTCTGTCAAATGGTGCACGGGGTCTTTTGCAGCTTGCTTAAAATTGTCGTGGAAAGCCTAAACATCAAAATCAACATCTTGATTTTCTATTTTTCCTTGTACCTTCCCTTCTAGGGCTTCTAGGGTTTCTGCCTCCTGTGCCATTAGATTATGCAATTTGACACTGATATCCTTGAGCTTGCCACTGCATCTCTTCAAAATATCACATTCAAATCTAGTGTCCTCATACCAGATGCCAAGCAGCTGAGAGGTGTTATTATCCAGTATATTATTTCTTATAAGTATCTGGGCATCAATTATTTTCATCTCCTCCAAGGCATCTAGGTGTTTCTCTAATTTAAAGGATCTCCTACCTACTTCATTATGTACCTTATCCACCTTTCTTTTCAATGTGCTTAGAGAATTCCACCTATCTAGGGAGGTCTTCACCACTTCCTCAGCTTCAAAAATAGCAGCCATGAACCATTTATCCATCAATTGTGCTTTATGCTTCATCGAATCTAATCTAGTAACATCCTCCTGGGATATAATGGTTAGTGGGGTAGCTGGATCAGCTGGTGCATGATCAGGGTTAATTAACCCTTTTATAAAAGAATGCAATTGAGCAATGTGCTCCTTATGTTTCTTATTCTTCTCCTTTTTCTTTTTCACCCTTTGGGTTAAAGAATCAATAATATCATTTCCTTCTTGACCCTCCTGGTCTTCATTTGCAAAACCTAGATCAACATCAGTGATCTGAAGTTCCTCAAGGCCTATTTTTCCTTTCTCTTTGTCAACCGTAGGTAGGGCTACATGTGCTATTCTCCTACCTATAGTAGGGTCTCTTCTAATTGCAGATGTCAACCTTGCCTTTCTTCTTGGTTTAATCATACTTCTAGAAAATAGTGTGGACACATCAAAATCATGTACTTCCTCTACTTGTTGAAAACTTACCTCTTGTCGCAACCAATACAGAACATCACCCTTGGGCTTCTGATGATGACCCTCTTTATTTTGGGTATCTTGGGACTCTGTATCTGGTTCTGCCCTCTTTAATGAATGTTCCCCTTTGATTTCTTCCTCATGTACTTTCTCATGAGGGGGATCTTCTTGAGATATCTCCTTCTGAGGTGGAGGATTTTGTAAGGTATGCATACCTTGATCTTGCACTTCCTCCTACAGATTCTCCTCAAGAGCCTCTTGAGCTTTCTCCTTTTTCTCATCTTGTGGTTTGTTGATCTCTTGAGAAGACTGTGTATTTTGAGCTTGGGGATCATCCTTATCACCCTTGGTCACATTTTCTACTTCTTTTTGTCGACTTTCACCTTTTGGAAAACTTTGCTCTTTATCCTTAGGTGCATCAGCCTCTTCCAAGTTTACTTCTTTCTCAACTGATTTCTCATCTGATGCTAGATTATTACCTTGATCACCTCCCTCAGTATGTGGCAATGGAAAACCCTGATCCTTACCAACATTTGTTTCAGGCATCTCTAGATCACCCCCACTCTGAAGTTGTGCTTCTGATTATTCTTGTCTCGTTAGTGCATTATCTTGATCCTTGCCTTGATCAGG
This sequence comes from Cunninghamia lanceolata, assembly GCA_027924645.1. Taxonomy (NCBI): domain Eukaryota; kingdom Viridiplantae; phylum Streptophyta; class Pinopsida; order Cupressales; family Cupressaceae; genus Cunninghamia; species Cunninghamia lanceolata. Next base: position 1,498,052 of record BSBN01000446.1, on the reverse strand, counting down.
TGTCATATCACACATCCTTGTATGGTTTATATCTTCATCCTTTTTAGGCTCTAGAGGTGGATCACTGTCTTTATTTGGCTTGATACGACCCTGGTAGGTTAGGTTTATCGATGCAAGACTGGTGACCTGGTCGACCAAATTAGCCAGCCCAATCTGTTGGGCTACCTCTTCAGAGTTATCCTATTATGTTTCATCCTTTCCATCCCTTGCCTAGTTAGTCACCTTTTGAGCCATTGGGGTCCCATGAGGGGTCATCTTCATATTGGCAACCAATGTCTCCATGTGCTGAGTAGCCACGTCTTGAACTACCTCATCATCAGATAATTCTACAGTGTCATCCAGAGGAAAAGGGCACTCTTTACTCGCCATATGTACTTCCTTTTCTTTCTGCTCCTCCATCTTCTCAGTCTTAAACTGAATTATCTCATGGATAGGGACCTCATGGTATAGTTCTCTCCTAAAAGTCAGACCACCCATACCTCTTACCATGATGGGGTTAGTGCTAACATCTCCCCTCATGGTTGTCCTTTGTTTCTTTGGTGGTGGTGTTTGCAACACCTCCTTTCTTTTCTTCCTTGTTATCAGTAAATCATCATCTTTAGGACCCACATCCACCTGTTCTTCCTCCAAGGGATGCTCTTGTAGAGGCTCATTCTCCACTTGTTTCTCTATATCTTTAGGAACAGGCCCGATTATCCTCTTGGTCTTTTGTTTATCAAGGGGTGGCTATGATGAAGATGCATGTGCAGATGTTGATACCCCATCACCTTTTGATGGAAGCCTTTTGATAACTACCCCCTGTGGCTTAGGCTTAGCCTTCTTGCCTTTGCATGGTGGCTATTGCTCTTCATTAGGTAGTCTCCCTCCATTAGATTTCCTCTTTTCAATGAGGAAATCATCATATTCTTTATTTGAGAGCTCTTTTCTTTTCTTTTTATTGTCAACAGTAAGGGCCATACCCTTAGTCTTCAATTTAGTAATTTCAGCAGTTACCCAACTCTTTGTCAGTTGGAGGACCCCTTTCATTATTGGATCTAATGAGGTCTCTATTGGTAGTGTTAAATCAGGGGCAGAGATGGTGTCATTATACACCTTTTTGTCCTCATATTCATTTGACATTATCCTTCCATCATCCTTATGTAATTGTTCAGGAATTGAGATGCAATCAAAAGTCTGGATCTGATTGAGGGTGAGTCTTTGATAATTTCTTCTCCTAACCTCTTCCTCATTATCACAATTAGTCCAATAATCCTCAATATGTTTTTAGTGTATTGGTTTTCCCAATAACTTCTACATTCTGTCTTATGGGTCATATGACCTTGCTATAGAAAATGGCTGCAGGTGCATGAGCTTTAACCCTCCAATAGCATGCTTGATGCTCTATCTATCAGGGCATATATATCAGCCTATGTATATTGGGAATAATACAAGAGGCATCTTCTTCTATTCTATGTGAGCTTCAACTAAGGTAGACACTTGTCTAACAAACTCCATTAAGATGACCTTATCTATGGAGTATCTTGGCAACATGAAAGGCTACCCCTCAAATCCTTCTATTCTTATGTAGGAGAAGGTCGAGAATTAGATAAACCAAGCCCCATGCTTATATATAATGGTCTGAGCCTCCATGCTCAATCTGTTACTCCTGTCCTCTTCCATGGTTCTGACTAAATGCATTGAAAATGAGTCATTTACCAGTTTGTAGTCTTGGAGATATGCTCTCCTCTGTAATTAGGGATAATGGTCCCAAATGTGTACATCACTAGTGTTGTTTCCCACCTTGCCCACTATTTGCAAGGCATTAAATGTCCCATGAAAAGCACATGCATATACTACATAGGATGTCATATGGAATATACAAGCCTTGCCTCCTAGCTTCCTCATGCCCTCATCCAAGCTATGGCTGATGATCTTAGCCCACAGAGGCTTATTATATGAGTATAGTGCCATCTAGATGATCCCATACATCCAATTTTCAAAGTTGCCAGCATGTTGCTTTTTGGTCATTCTACTTAATAAGGCAATCATGTACTGATACTCCTCATCAAAATCAAATTTATATTAGTAAAGAGGCAGCTTGGCAGAAGCCGTGTACATACTATTTTTGGCCCTCCATTGGTACATGACCTTCTTGGCTTCTTTCTTGTTATTATTGTACTCCTTTTCTAACTTGCTTAGATTCACACTGACCACTTTATTCCCCATAGGCAAACTGAATGTGGTAGCAATGCCCTTGATTGAGAAGTCAGCATATACTCTACCATGTTTTTCCACCCTTCTACTCTCAAGGTTATAATTTCTGGCACACTCCACTACTAGCTCAGTGGCCTCCATTGCATATGGGAATCCTGCTGCATGCCACATACCAATTGTGAATATTCTATCCAGTATCAGGTTTTCTATATCATTGTCTAATCTTCTTATACAGGCATCCAACTTAGTTTACCCCTGATGTGTATCATCTATTTGACCATATCTGAATCCTACTCCCTCAGGTTGCACAAACATAGGTTTCAAGAACTCAGAGTCAGATATGTTCCTTCTGACCTCCACCATTAGATCCTGCGATAAAAATACTCATTTCTTACCCTAGGGTCTATGAATGGGGAAATTCAAAGTTACTATGCATTTCATAATTAACATTCAACATTGCAATTTACCTCATGCATCACCATTATGTAGATTAACCTATTAAAACACACCTGCCCAGTGATTTGCAGTAAACAACAACAAAGAGGCTTTTAATTTACTTACCTAATATTCACTTTTCCCTTCTTGTTATATGACTGATAACAGAGAAAATGTAGATATGTAGGGTCAACTGTTCCGTTCTGTTATGCTGAGTGTGATATTCTGTCGGTAGGTGACTGTGAGGTATTGACTTTTAGAGCTCTATAAATTCCAATTATTGCAATGGTAAATTTAAATTATCCCTAAATTTCACTTTTAAACTAATCGATACGACAAATTAGGGCATATGTGTTGTTTGAATCGAATCCGTCAATAATTCGCATGGAGTTGGTAGATGCCGCCAAGTGTCTAATTTGTATTTTAAATCGAAAGGGTGCCACCTACCATTGGGGTATACATTTAATGCCAGAGGGTGATCTTTGGAAGATTAGGTATATTTGAAAATATGACCCCTCTATTGTGCACATGATAATCATTTACTAAAGATTGGGGTGATATGGTCAACCTTTGACCACTAAGCAGGATCGGGTCATAAAATTAAAGGTAAGGGATATTACGAAACATGACCCCCTTAGGAGTGGATCATGATGACATCATCATGCCATCCTACCTTTTTTGTATCGGGTTATGATGATGTCATCGTCATATTGAGAAATATGACGGACGCTTAAAATATGACCCTCCGTGGGTCAGGTGTAATGATTATGTCATCAGAAGGGTGATCTCTTCTATTCATTAGAACTGAATGATGTCATCGTCATATTCATGTAGGGTGATATTTGTGAAGGGCCGATATTTTTAAGATGACAGATATAAGGAAATATGACCCCCTGCAAATACATGAAGTTTATGACGGGAAAATACTATTCCTATTTAAGTTTGATGTCTACGTATCGAGTATGGAATGAATGTCAGGTGATTTTCTAAGTTAGGGTCATCTAAACAAATATGCCTGATATTCAGAAATATGACCTCCCCATGTGAAATATCAGGGTTGACTGATCTTTGACTCAATATAACTTTCTACCTTTAAACAATATCAGGGTGATCCAAAAGGCAAACCTGCTTAGAATTTTGTACTCTTTCTAACTATGAGGTTTGTGATAGCAAATGCTGACTTGGACAAATGACCTCTCCTTGTGATGCACATACCTCAACAAAGGTGAGACATGACTGAATTTTACCAAACTACCCAAAGCAAGAAAACAAGCAAGTAGAAGCAAAAGAAAAGTTGGGTCCCTGTTTTGCCAAGGCAAAATAGAGCATGTTGTGTAACCACACAACAACTTGCCACCAAAGAAAATAACCAAATTCAAACGATTCAAGTGATGAGATCAGATTCTAACATAGTATTTTAACTCTTTCTAAGCATAAGTATTATGACCTTTCTGAATGATATGATGTTCATTATTGCAACAATGCTAGAAAGGGATCAAGTGTGTGCAAATGATTAATTATGCTCATCTTGAAAGTAAGTTGAAAACATGAGTAACTGGTGTTAAGCTACATATTTTGGGATTCATCCCTCATAGAAAACTGGGTAGAGCCTTGTTTCCAGCAGGCGTCCATAGTCCCGACAAGGTTATCTATACAATCCCTGTAAGTAGAGCCCCACTGCCAACAAGCGTCTATAGCCCCAGTAGAGTTACTTCGATGGCCTAATTTTATTCTTTTAAATTTTTAATATTTATCTCTTTTGTTCATATGATATCATCATGTAAGCTCAATATGCAAGGTGTGATCACTTGCTGATTTAGGTTGGAGATTGTAATGGTAGCAAGGGAGTCCCTTTAGATTTTTCACTTAATACCTATACTGATGTATTCAACAAACCCAAGGCTGTTAGGTGAGTCATTGTGAAAATCTCCTTAATTAAGAAAAGGCACCATGATGAAAAGGATATCACAGACCTGATCAAAGATACTCCTCAAAATGAGTCATAACCTATGTAGGAATTTGTTCTCATCACTTGAATCCTAACAATTTGGTTAATTTCTTAGGTTGATAAGCTATATCATCTTGACTAACCAAAACAAAGACTCGACAAAACAAACAAACAAACACACAAACAAAACAAAACTGTACAAACAACTATACAATATGTACATTATAGTACAAATGACTTACATGACCCTGTTTTAGGCTTGGAAGTAATGTTTGAGGAACTATCCATTAACTGGTAATGGAACATCCTCACCGGTTAGAGTCTTAAGTCTATATGTTCTGTCTCCTAGGATCTCTGAAATTTGAAAAGGACCTATCCAAAGTTTGTCAAATTTACCATGATCGCCTTTTCTTTCATGTGCTTTATCCCACATAAGACTAGATCTGAAATCCTAAAAGCTTTAACTTTGGCTCTTTTATCAGACTAGTGCTTGACAATAGCCTGATGTTTAGCAAATTAATCGATTTCTCTATTTATTTTCTCTTCTAAATGCATGAGCTGAAGTAACCTAAATTCTTGTTTGTTGTCTATGCCTAGATATTCTTGTGCAAAATGCAATGTGGGGATCTTTAGGTTAACAGGGAGGATAGGATCCACCCCATACACTAACTGATAAGGAGAATTTTCTAATGCAACCTTCATCCTGGTTCTATCCACCCACAAGGCATACTTTAATAGGGTATTCCACTCCCTAGGGTTCTTTTCTATCAATTTCTTTATGATAATTAATACATTTTTATTTGTGGACTCTGCTAGTCCATTCCCTTGAGGATAATAATTTGAGGAGAATTTCAAGATAATTCCATGATCAAAAGCCCAACTAGATAGTTTTAATGATGTAAAGGCAGGTCCATTGTCACACACCAAAGCATAATGGATTCCATACCTGGTCACTATGTTGCTTTCCAAGAACTTGATCACATCCTCAGCATTGCATGTCTTACTGCTGACAGCTCCAGTCCACCTGGTACAATAATCAGTGATAATCAAAACATACCTATGGCCTAAAGATGATGGAGGATTGATGGGTCCTATGAAATCCATGCCCCATTGAGCAAATGGGTGCATCTCTATCACTAGTTTCAAGGGTTGAGTGGCATATCTTTCTCTATTAGCTGCAACATCTATGACAACATTTAATATGTTTAGCAATGTCTTTGAAGATAGTGGGCCAATAATATCCTGCTCTCAAGATAGCATGAGCAGTAGCCAAAGGTGTTCCATGTGCAGTTCCAAACTTATCATGTAATTCTGTTAACACTTTATCAACTTCTTGCCTTTCTAGGCATCTGAGATATATTCCTTCATAGTTCCTTTTGAAAAGGATCCCTCCTTTTATCATATATTTCTATGATCTTATTTTCAAGGCTCTCCTCTGTGAGGCCTGCAATTTTGATAGGCATCTCCCAGTAATCAAAACATGTCTAATGTCTGATAACATTCTTCAGTTTCTCTAGTATTCACCACATATTGTTGGTTCTTGATGTTAGGATCAATTTTTGATATCATCTGGCTCAAGGCTTGTCCTCTTACTAACTTCATGGCTATTATGTCCATATCATATTCTTGGAGAATTGTTATCCATTTAGCTCTCTTCTCACCAGGCTCACTCTGCATTAAAAGCATCTTCATTGCTACATCTAGTACTACAACAATTATCTTCTCAAAATGTAGTGTCTAAATTTCTTGACTGCTCAGACTAGAGCAAGAGCCTGCCTCTCAACATCCATGTATCTAAGCTCTGCATCCTTGAATGGGCAACTCATGAAAGCTATAGGATTTTATTCTTTAGCCTCATTCCTTTGTGTTAGTACTGCTATAGATGTATGCTCTAAAGAAAATGAATATATGTAAAAATCTCTTGTATAATCTGGACTGATCAAAATAGGGGCATCAGATATGGCTTTCTTGATCTCCTCAAAAGATTCTTTGGCTTCAGGAGTCCACTCAATTTTTGCATCCTTCTTGAGCATTGCATTCAATGGCCTGACAATCTCAGCAAAGCCAGTAATGAATTTCCTAACAAAATTTATCTTACCAAAATATGATTTAAGCTCTTTCTTGCTTCATAGAAACTGTAGCTTCATGATTGAATCCACTCTTGCAGGGTCAATAATGATCCCATTCTTTGTTATTAAATGACCTAGTAACTTACCTGTGGTTACTCTGAATATGCATTTCTTGGGATTCAGGGATATACCATACTATTCACACTTTTTAAGCACCTTCCTGAGGTCTTCTATGTGGTCACCCCTCTGTTTGGAGAAAACTGTCAAGTCATCCATGTATATGAATATGCACTTACCAATCAGCCCCCTGAAAGCTATATCTATTGCACATTGAAAGGTGGCTTCAACATTTATTAATCCAAAAGGCATGTGCCTATAGGAAAATATACCCCAGTTAGTGGTGAATGTAGTTTTCAATCTATCTATTTTATCCACCATCACCTAGATATACCCTGAGAAACCGTCAAAAAATGACATCATCTGTGCACCATTTACTATCTGCAAGACCTCATCCAGTGAAGGTAAAGGATAGTTATCCTTTTCAGAAGCTCTGTTCAAATTTATGAAGTCTATACATAACTTGATATCACCATTTTTCTTTCTCATAGGAACCAAGTTGGCTACCCAGGTGGAGTGTCTCACTAGGAATGTGATCCTAGCATTGGGCAATTTCTTTACTTCTTCAAAGATGATGGGTTCTAGCAAGGCATTAATAGGTCTCTATTTCTATCTAAAAGGCTTAACATCTGGTTTCAACGGTATAGTACAAGTTATGATTGAGGTATCATAAGCCTTCAACTCATCATAGGTCCAGGTGATAACATGGATGCAATCCTTAAGTGCTTGGGTTATCCCTGCCATTTCTTCTTCTATACACACTTTGGCAATCAAGACATTCCTTTTTTCTTCCTTTTGTCATATGTTGACTGGCCAATATTCTCCTCCATCAATTCTTGGGAGATCTTTCTGTTTCAGCATATTGTCTAAGTCAAATGCTCTTTCTAATTTTATCATCCCTTTGGGAATTTTGTTACTAGGCAGATCCATGATGTCTTCTTCTTCCCAAGTATGATCTTCTACATTTCTTTCATCTATGATCTATGCATCAAACACGTCTCTATTTGATATAAAATCCAAAATATGTTGATCATCATCAAACACTTGGAGATTGGTGACATTATCTAGTACAGAAGGTACTGATATTAATTCAACTAAAAACCTCTTTAAGCCAGATATGGATAATGGTGTAGGAGCACCCCTTCAAAACAAAGAATAGGTCTAATTATAGTATGTTTATACATTATGATGTAATAAGGTCCATGTGACCAATTCTTATGTTTTAAGTTAATCTAGGTTTATGTGCAAGTCAGTTAGAAGTTTGTTATATTAGTTGTCCTCTCCCAGCCACCTGGAAGTCTCCCAACCATTGGGAATTGATTTGTACTACTCTTGAGGAGTAGCTATATAGGTTCTAGATCATCTTGTTTTGATAGAGTATGCATAGGAGAAACAGAGAAGAGACATTGTGTTTAGAGATTTGACAGAGCAGTGTTGTGCAGTAGGACTGTGAAGTCAGATATTTGTATGCATTCCTAAATTTGAAATAAAGAAGATCCTGTTGGTATTATTTCTCTAATTTTTGATCTATCTGTGTGTTCCTATTTCTTGTTTTGCAGTTGAGATGGAATCATTCATCCATTCCACTGGTTGATTCTCTAAATCAGTGGAATGGCCATGTACAGTAGTTTAGATTTCCTTTCTACTTTTCCATTTTTTGCATTTCATGTTTTGGGGATCGAGTTATAGCATGCAGTGATCTATCCTAGCATCCTCATGTGCTAGGGTTTAGAAGTAAGAAATCTGTGTTGAAATTGCTAAGGAAACGGATCAGTCCAATCTCAAAGTTTTCTGTGCAAAATTTGTGAAGTTTCGCAGGTTTTGCTGAAATATACATTTGATGAATATATAGTGTTTGTATGCGACATACAGTCTGTGTGTATATTGCATTTGTATCTGTGCGTATATCGCTAAATAGATTGGGTGTTCAAAACATGTTAAAAATGCATGTTTCGAAGGTACAAGGGAAAAATAGTTCAGATATACATTTCCTATATATATCGCTTTTGTTTGTTGAAGACAATTGATGTGTATATCGCTCTTGCATCTGAGGGTCATTTCATGTGTATCCATCATTTGCACACCGGGTTTGTATGTTGAGGATTTGGTAAAGCATTGGTTTATACAAATCCTGAGTAATTGCCTTTTGTATACATTTTGTGTGTATACTGCATTTGTATGATTGATACAGTTCCTGCATATCCATCATTTGTATTTTAGGTCTGCATATGATGAATGTATATTTCGAGTATACATTAGATCGATACAAGGGATAACTGGCAGCAAAGGTAATAGGAACTGGCTTGACAGGTTGAAGATTATATGTGTCGGTGTGACAATAGTCATCGAAGCAACGCAGTTCGGTGAGCCTGATAGACTATGTCTTGCCAATAGGCAATAGAAATGAAACAACTTCGGCATGAGATATGATATCGGAGGCAGCGGAGAATGTTTCCCCGATAGTTAGGTTTGGTAGATAAGAAGTCAAGGTTTGCATGTATCATCGTGACAACGGTCATCAGAATAGCTCAGTTTGGAGAAGCTGACAGGCGAAGTCTTGCCGATAGGGTCATAAAGTGAAAGACATCCATCGGCGTGAGGTGGAGTTCTGTATGACAAGTTTCTTAGGTGCCAATAGTTGTTGTTTCACTGATAGTGTATATCGGGGAGACGTTTGCGTAGCTCTTGCTGATGGAATGAAAATAATCAAATCTCGCCAAGTTTGAATGCTTGTGTTGGCCTCTCTATATCATAGTGGTATCAGAGCTAAGGAACATTTTTCTCAAAAAGAGAAAGGGGCAAGATGTCAGAAGGAGAGGGATCACAAGAAGTCCTGGCAAGAATGACCAATGCTGAGTTGGCTATTTTGGTCAAGAAGCAGATTGTAGAGAGCATTGCTATAAAAGTTCAAAATCAGGCGTTGAAAAATGAGCTGGAGAAATTGAGGGATAAGGTAAGTTCTGGTAAAGAAGAAGATAGGGATGAGGAGGAGATCCCTAGGTGGAACAAGGTAGACGTTCTTGAAGACTAGAGACCCTTGATTAATGCCCTCAAATCCATGGAGAGGAGAACCATGGATGTGAAACTAGATTTGCCAGTGTTTACAGGAAAGATGGATCTTGATTCAGTGATGGAGTGGATAGACTCCCTAAATAATTTCTGAGACAGAGGAGATACCACAACACCAGAGGGTAAAGATAGCCCAATCAAAGATGAAAGAGGTTGCATTAACTTGGTGGAATTTTGTCCAAGATGACAGAGTACAAGAGGGAAAGCGTAGAGTTGCTACGTGGAAGAAGATGATGGCTTTAGTGAAAGAAGCCTATGTTCCGTTGGACTACAGCATCCAACTACATAAGAGGAACAAAAACCTGAAGCAGAAGGAGCTAGATGTCAGCTCATATACAGAAGAATTTATGAAACTTTATGTCAAGACAAAGGTAAAAGAGAGTGAGGAAGAAAAGGTAGCTAGATACCTTAATGGATTGAGGCTCAACATTCAGGAAGATTTGAATCTGCATAACCCAGATATAGTTTAGAAATGTTTTCAGTTGGCATTGAAAGTGGAAGAGAAGTTAAAGAGAAGACAAGAACAGAATAATAGGGGAAGAGGAAAACAACATAGAGGTGGAAGAGGTCCTTTCAGAGGCAGAGGACATGGATTTGGATACCACAATGAATCCAATCAGGAAAATAGTAAAGAAGACAATAGTCAAAACCAGAGAGGAAGTTACAATCAACAAGGAAACTTTCGAGGTAGAAGACCATCATTCAGAGGAAGATCTCAGGGTAGAGGATCTATTAGATGTTATAACTGCAACCAAGAAGGCCATATAGCCAGTAGATGTCTAGAAAAGGCAACAAGTTTAATGGGTGAAAGGAGAACGAATCTGATCCAAGAACCTAATAGCCAAAGTGCAACAAGCTCAAACGCTTTTCAAAGTGTGAATGCTCCTGATAATTATGGATATCCAGAGAGTGGAGAATCTCTGATGATGAGGAGAACAATGACTACCATGAAGGTACCTGGTAGAGAATCCCCACAAAGAAAGTCTCTTTTCAGAACTAATTGCAAGGCAGGAGGAAAGGTCTGTAAAGTTCTAATTGATTCTGGTTCTACTAAAAATTTTATATCTAATGAAATGGTAACAAAGCTTAAGCTTAGAAGATTGCCTCACCCATCCCCATATAAGGTCTCATGGCTTACCCAAGGTCAACAAACAGTTGTAGAAGAGTAGGCTTGGGTAGAATTTTAGATTGGATCATATAAGGACAAGTTGTTGTTTGATATTACCAAGATGGATGCTTGCCATCTTTTATTTGGGAGACCATGGCAGTATGATTTGAAGGCATGCCATGACAATGTTAGAAACACCTATACAATCACTAAGAATGGTACGGTGACCGAGTTACTACCATTGACCGAGAAGGAGGAGAAATCAAAAGGAAAAGAGGTGAAGGTAATGTTGATGGAAGGACAACAATTCATGAAAGAAGTAGCAGCAGAAGGTACAGTTGCGTATGCCCTAATTCCATGTCTCACAGTGAACAAAAAATAGCAGCAAGAAACCAAGAAAGAGAAGAAGAAGAGGTTCATAGACCCAGCTGTCCAAGAGCTATTGGATAAGTATAAAGGCATCATCTCTGATGGAATGCCAAGATCCCTACCATTTGTAAGGGATATCAACCATTGCATAGATCTAATCCCAAGATCTACACTTCCAAACAAAGCAGCATACAAGATAACTCCAGAACATAATGCAGAAGTAGCAAGACAAATTAAGGAATTGTTAGACACATGTTTGATTGGTACAAGTTTAAGCCCATGTGTAGTACCAGCTGTACTAGCACCAAAGAAAGAAGGCACTTGGAGGCTTTGCACAGATTCCAGGGCTATTAATAAGATCACAATCAGGTATAGGTTTCTAATACCTAGGATAGAGGATTTACTTGACTGTTTGGGAGGTGCTAAGTATTTTACAAAAATAGATCTGAAGAGTGGTTATCATCAGATCAGAATTAGGCCAGGAGATGAATGGAAAATAACATTCAAAACCAATGAAGGATTGTATGAGTGGAAAGTTATGCCTTTTGGTTTATCTAATGCACCTAGTACTTTTATGAGATTGATGAATGAGGTTTTGAGAGAATTCATGGGAAAATTTGTCATAGTATATCTAGATGACATTTTGATTTTCAGCAATACAAAGGAAGAACATCTCAGACATATAGATTTGGTTCTCAAGAGGTTACATAAAGAGCAGCTGATGATAAATTTGGACAAGTGTTGGTTCATGCAGGAGGAGATTACTTATTTAGGTTTTGTCATCTCACAGGGAAAGCTATAAATGGATAAGGAGAAGGTAAGTGCCATATTGTCTTGGCCAACTCCAAGGACTATGAATGATGTCAGAAGTTTCCATGGGTTAGCAACCTTCTACAAAAAGTTTATAAGAGGGTTTAGTCATATTTGTGCACCCATGCTTGATACCATAAAAGGAGGACATAAGTGCAGATTTGCTTGGACTAAGGAAGCAGATGATTCCTTTGAAACATTGAAGAAGAAGGTGGTATAGTAGCTAGTCCTTGCACTTCTAGATTTTACCAAAAATTTTCAGGTTGAATGTGATGCAATCACATGGCCATTGGAGCAGTACTCAGCCAAGAAGGTAGGCCAATTGCATTTTTCAGTGAGAAGCTCAATGATGCTAAAAAGAGGTATTCATCATATGATTTGGAAATGTATGCTCTAGTCCAGTCACTCAAGAAATGCAGGCATTACTTGATGCCGAAAGAATTCATAGTATTCACAAATAATTAGGCCTTAAGTTTTATAAACAGCCAAGAAAAGTTAAACCACAGGCATATGAAATGGGTCAAAACTTTGCAAGCTTTCACTTTCACATTAAAGCATAAGAAAGGAGTCAAGAATAAGGTAGCTGATGCCTTAAGCAGGAGAGTTCTAACAGTCAACCAGATTGAGTTGGAAAGTGTTGGCATTGATTCATTGAAGACCATGTATGATGATGATGAAGATTTTAGAGAGATATATCAGGTATGTACTTCTTTTGGAGGTAAATATCATGCTGAGTTCTCTGAATTTCTGATCCAGGACAGATTGTTGTTCAAAGGTGGACAGTTGTGTATTCCAAGGTGTTCTATGAGGTTGAACATCATTAAAGAGAAACATTGTTGAGCTCTGGTAGGACATTTTGGTTTGGATAAGACTCTTGATCTTGTTAGAAGACATTATTATTGGCCTAAGTTACAATCAGATGTTAGAAAATTTGTAGAGACATGTGTGATATGTCAGAAAGCCAAAGGAAGATCAACTAATGCAGGTTTATAACAGCCATTACCCATTCCTTCCAGACCATGGGAAAGCATAAGTATTGATTTTGCATTGGGTTTACCTAGAACGAGAAAGGGATATGATAGTGTTTTTGTTGTAGTGGACAGATTCAACAAAATGGCACATTTCTTACCATGCAAAACCACTGTTGATGCTTCATATATTGCAGATTTGTTTTTCAAGGAAATAGTAAGAATACATGGACTGCCACTGAGCATAGTGTCAAATAGAGATGTGAAATTCATTGGTCATTTTTGGAGGACTCTTTGGAAGAAGCTTGGAACAAATTTGTCTTTTTCATCCACCTATCATCCTCAAACGGATGGACAAACTGAAGTGGTAAATCGTTCATTAGGAAATTTGCTTAGATGTTTGACAAGACAGCATGGAGAAAAGTGGGATAATATCCTACCACAGGCAGAATTTTCCTATAATGATACTGTCAATAGAAGCACAGGGAAATCACCTTTTTAGATAGTATATGGTATACATCCACACGGTATTTTAGAGCTGAGAGATCTACCTACAGGAGGTTCTGTTAGTGTAGATGGTGAAGCTTTTGTAGAAGCCTTAAAAGAGGTACATGATTAGGTCAAGCACCAACTTCAGCACACCACCTTAAAGTATAAAGAATATGCTGACAAAAAGAAGAAAAATGTCCAGTTTGATGTTGGAGAGTTGGTATGGGTTCATTTAAACAAGGAAAGACTTCCTAAAGGCAAATATACTAAACCATGCAAAGGAAGATTGGACCATGTCAGATTTTGAAAAACTGTGGACATAATGCTTATAAGATCCAACTTCCTTCAGACCTTGGATTATCATCTATATTCAATGTATGTGATTTAACTGCATACAAGAATGATCCAGATGGAGAACAGGACACATTCCAGGATCTAGTCACTGATGACATTCCTAAACATGATCCACCTCAGCTGAAGAAGATTTTGGACACAAGAGTGATTAAGAAAACAAGGAACAAAGAATATTTAGAATTTTTGGTGTCTTGGCAGGGAAAACCTGATTCTGAAGCAGTGTGGATGACTGAAGAACAGCTCAACAAACATGGAACAGATTTGTAAACTCTCCTCTCAAGTGGGCTTGAGATTTCTTCTCTCGGGGAGTATGGTGCAGGAGCACCCCTTCAAAATAAAGAATAGCTCTAATTATAGTATGTTTATACATTATGATGTAATAAGGTCCATGTGACCAATTCTTTTGTTTTAAGTTAATCTAGGTTTATGTGCAAGTCAGTTAGAAGTTTGTTATATTAGTTGTCCTCTCCCAACTGCCTGGAAGTCTCCCAACCACTGGGAATCGATCTGTACTACTCTTGAGGAGTAGCTATATATGTTCTAGATCAGCTTGTTTTGATAGAGTACGCATAGGAGAAACAGAGAAGAGACATTGTGTTTGGAGATTTGACAGAGCAGTGTCGTGCAGTAGGACTGTGAAGTTAGATATTTGTATGCATTCCTGAATTTGAAATAAAGAAGATCTTGTTGGTGTTATTTGTCTGATTTTTGATCTATCTGTGTGTTCCTATTTCTTGTTTTGCAGTTGAGATGGAATCATTCATACATGCCACCGGTTGATTCTCTGAATCGGTGGAATGGCCATGTACAATAGTTTACATTTCCTTTATGCTTTTCTATTTTTACATTTCATGTTTTGGGGATCAAGTTATAGCATGCAGTGATCTATCCTAGCATCCTCATGTGCTAGGGTTTAGAAGTAAGAAATCTGTGTTGAAATTGCTAAGGAAATGGATTGGTCCGATCTCAGAGTTTTCTGTACGAAATTTGTGAAGTTTCGTGGGTTTTGTTGAAATATACATTTGATGTATATACAGTGTTTGTATGTAACATACAGTCTGTGTGTATATCGCATTTGTATCTATGCGTATATCGCTAAACAGATCAGGTGTTAAAAATATGTTAAAAATGCATGTTTCGAAGGTACAAGGGAAAAATAGTTTGGATAGACATTTCCTGTATATATCGCTTTTGTTTGTTGAAGACAATTGATGTGTATATCGCATTTGCATCCGAGGGTCATTTCATGTGTATCTGTCATTTGCACACCAGGTTTGTATGTTGAGGATTTGGTAAAGCATCAGTTTATACAAATCCTAAGTAATTGCCTTTTGTATACATTTTGTGTGTATACTGCATTTGTATGATTGATACAGTTCCTGCGTATCCATCATTTGTATTTTAGGTCTGCATATGATGAATGTATATTTCAAGTATACATTTGATCGATACAAGGGATAACTGGCAGCAAAGGTAATAGGAACCGGCTCGACAGGTTGAAGATTGTATGTGTCGGTGTGACAGTAGTCATTGGAGCAACACAGTTCGATGACCCCGATAGACTATGTCTTGCCAATAGGCAATAGAAATGAAACAACATTGGCATGAGATATGATATCGGAGGCAGCAGAGAATGTTTCACCGATAGTTAGGTCTGGCCGACAAGAAGTTGAGGTTTGCATGTATCGTCATGACAATGGTCATCAAAATAGCTTGGTTTGGAGAAGCCGACAAGCGAAGTCTTGCCGATAGGCTCATAAAGTGAAAGACATCCATCGGTGTGAGGCAGAGTTTGGTATGATAAGTTTCTTAGGTGCCGATAGTTGTTGTTTGGCCGATAGTGTATATCAGGGAGACATTTGGGCAGCTCTTGCTGATGGAATGAAAATAATCAAATCTCACCAAGTTTGAACACTTGTGCTAGCCACTCTACATCAGATAATGACTCTAAAGTACTTGTAGCTTGAGCTAAAGCATCTGCTCTATGATTTTGTTCTCTAGGCACATGGGTGATGTTGAATTCATCAAAGTCTTCTATCAAATCCCATGCCTTGTGTCTATAATTAGACAACCTTTTGTAATTACAAGAGTATATGCCTCTTACTTGTCTTACCACCAATTCTGAGTCTCCATAGACATGCAAAATCTTCACTTTTTTCTTGAGTGCAAACAATATCCCATGAATTAAAGCTTCATACTCTATCACATTATTTGTGCATGGGAATTGTAATCTATATGTTGCTAAATAGGATTTTCCAACTGGATTAATGAGATGTATTCCTACTCCAGCTCCTTGTTTTGACTTAGATCCATCAAACCTAAGGATCCATGGCTTATCTTCAGTTAAAGGCTTGTCAGGGCCTTCTTTTTTCTTTTTAGCTTTGGTGGCTACACCACCTGATATCCATTTCAGTTTTGATGACTTATTCTTCTCTAATTTCACTTTATCTAACTGATGTGGAACTGATACTTGTTTTCCTTCCTTATTATCAGGAGAAAAATCGTTTAAATGAAGCATCATTTGCTTCTTCAGAATGTGCAAGCATAATGAGCAAGTAGTCTTTGAATGTGGTGCTTGATGTAACCTACACCAACCTTCAATTAAATCATTATGTGAAGGAGTTTACTGTAGCAACATCTTCTAAATTTGTTTTCATAAAAACTCCTCAAAGTTGGTCAAATTACTCCCTTTATCTTCATCAGATACTTCATAATCTAATTCAATCAAATAATTAGTTCCCAAGGTGATATTTCTCTCATCCTTAGAACTGCTCCCAATATTCATTAGGATCTCCTCTGAATTATGAATGTAACTTTCATCCTGATATGTACTTTCTTCTGTATCTACATATGATGAACAAGAAATAGTATCACTATGACTATCTATATGACTTACCTCTAGTGATGACAATCCTTTCTCGCTACATGTCTATTCCAGCTCCATCATGTCTAAGCAAGCATCACATTTTTTTTAGAATGTGCCTCGTCATGTAACCTACACCATCCTTCAATCAAAACATCCTCATTAGACATATTTAACATTCAGAAACATTGCATCTTTTGGGACAAATACAATTCAAAGTTCTTAAAATGATCTACTTCATTATCATCCTTTGAACTGTGGTTAGACTCTATGGTTACTCTGTCATCTTGGTGATCATCCTTATCAACATGAATATCATACACAAGGATCTCTTCTATCCTGACTGACTTGGGTCTGATGGTATAAACTCCAGGCTCAACATCCACATACATGATCTCATTAGTTTTATTATATTTAGTAATCATGTGTTTGATCTGAGGTTCAGCATCTATCCCAATCTGATTAGGAATCCCTTTCCAAGGTAACCACATGTAACTAAAATTAGTGGACATGTATCCATTAAGTGTCTTTGGCCAATCTCTACTAAGCAGCATTCCATATGTATCAGGGATATCTACTACTTGGATATCAATGTAATATTGAATCCTTCGATCTCATGCTAATTGCATATGAATGTGAGTTAAATCTCCTACAACACTTACCTCAGTTTTGTCTAGCTGTGTCACCTTCTTAAGTGACTTGGTAGGATGTAACCCTAAGGCATTACATATGGACAATGGCATTACGTTGGTTGATGCATGTGAATCCACTAAGCAATTATGTAAATTCTTACTGAACATCCTTATTGTAAGGAGAAAAGGAGGTGACTTAGTCTTATCCCTATAAAGATTCATGTGTGAAGTTTTAGCAGCTTGGACAGTAGTTGAAGTTTTGTGTTTAACATTATTATCTTTAGTTGTGTGATCCTTATTCAAAGTCTAGTTTGAATTGAGGAGATGGTTATCCTGTTTTGGTGTAGGATCATCTAAGGATTTCATGAATGCTTTCTTAATAGTTGGGGTTTTAAGTAATTATGATAATGATAGACTGATTTTGACCTTTTTCATTTCATCTTCTAAGTATGTGACCAATTTATCAGACTCAGGAGGTTGATTATTAGCTTTTGCCACTACATTTTGTGGTGCTAAATATTGAGCATTAACCTTAGGAAATCCAGGGTTATTTCTTTCCTTTGGATCAGGTGGAGTATTAAAATTATTTGGAGGCAAAGATGTGGTCAAGGGACCATAGGGTTATAGTTATGTCTACCTTGATATTGCTGCTGATAGGCATGCACTTCCTCATGTTCAACTAATGGTTCATTCTCATCCTCAAACAGAAAAACATAATTTGTTTCAAAAGCCATGGCTGACTCCTCACATGCTAGGGTATAATTCTCATGAGGTGAAATTTCTTGATGGTGAGGATGATTGGTAAAACTTTCCAATACAAGAGCAGAGTCATATCTACAAGGGACAATTTCATTTCCTTGAACAAAGGGAGGATTATTTGCAGTATATGATACCTCAGCCTAAAAAATGTTGTCTACTATCCTAAATTGAGGGCAATCCAATTTAGCATGAGCATTGGTGTTATGGATCCTACACCAATTTGTGAGAGTTGCTTCTGCCAGGTTCACCCTAGTGGTCTACTTAGGTTCACTAGGAGGCTGATTATCCAAGGGTGATGGCAAGGAACCATTGTTTGGCCTAGTGTTCCACACTCTAGGTTGTCTAGGGGCATCATTATTACCATTGTTGTTATTGTTATTGTTGTAGTTCCTATCATTGTTATATCCCCTATCAAGATATTCTGATCTGTCGTTGTTATATCCTCTGTTTTGATTTGGTTGAGAATAGAAATTCTAACTTCTCAGATGAGTGATTTCAGTTGTCAATTTTCTCAACTGTGCTGATATCTCTTTAATTTCTTCCTTCTCCTCCTGAACCTTGGCTACTACATTTTCAGCTTGAGGTTTGAAAAAGGAAGAACCATTGTTATTATTATTATGTCCTACATCCTGAGGTACTTGTGCCTATCTTGGATATTGCGTTATCTGGCCATTTCCATTTGGAGGTGGCATAATGCTAAGTGGAGGTACTTGTAATGGACTTGGCACTATAGCTAGAGGCATCATAGCTCCATTAGTCTATTGATAAGCAGGGTATGCAGGATATGCAGGATGTGTAGGAAAGCCAATATTAGGTGTTGGAGCAGGGATCAATTGTTGATTGACTTTTATAGCTTCTTCAAAATCTCTTGCCAGGGTTGTGACATTAAGATGTGTCCTCCTTATGAACATAGAGGTCAAGGGATCTAATGCAGAATAGTATATACTCCTAGCAGCTTCATCTGCTACATTATAAGGAGCGACCAACTTTGACAACATCTTTTGGAATCTAGCATTAAATTTAGCAATAGGCTCTCCTTCAAATCTTTTAATTGTGGTAAACAGGTGATGATTCATTAAAGGATCTATAGGTATCTTAAATCTGTCTTTGCAGGCTTTCTCCAAGGCAGCCCATGAACCAACTGAACCTTGACCAAGACTAATATACCAATTATATGCCTCTTCCCCTAAGGCAAATGGAAATAATTTGCATACCACATCTTGATGTTCGATCCTTGCTCTACAACATGCTTCCTTGAATGTTCTGATGTGATCATCAGCATCTTGATATGGATGATATTTAGGACAAATCTTATCAAGATTTTTAGGTAAAGGATGATATGCATTGAAGGTCAAAGGTGACTCTACAGCAAAGAATGACATTATGACTGGTGGTGGTTCAACTTGAGGAGTAACAAGTGGTCATGTAGGTGTTTGCAACTCAACAAGGGTTGTTGGAGTATGTCCTGGTGAAGATTCTGATGTATTGGAACTAGGAGTATGGTGAATGTCTATAGTTCTAGGTCTAAATCCATGAATAGGTAGTTCCTCAAAGAGTCCACCGAATCTAGACCTAGAATTTGGCCTGTGAGCTAGGATTTGTACAATTTATGGAAATTTGACTTGGTTTTCTACAAAGATCAACTGAACTAACCAAACAAAGGATGTATTTATGATCAAAATCTAAAACTGACTGGATATTTATGCAATATTTGCATAAAACTTGCAAATATGAACATGCACAAGACTTCTGGACCTTGGTATCAAGATATCAAGAAACACAAGCAATTTACAACAAAGATTTAGCAAGAGGACCTGAATAATGACTCAATTTTCAAAGACCGCAAGAATTGACTGTAAAGTTTGAGATATTTATGCTCAATTCTAAAATATTTATGATGAACAAGCATGAAGGAATACAGAAAAAGAAAATCTTTACAAGAACACTCAAAGTATGAACAATAGTGATGAGCTTTGAGAAGATTACCTCACTTCTAACACAGGAAAACGTGAATACAACTGATTTACTTTCAAAAATTAGAAAGAAGGCCCTCCTTCTAGCACCAATTTATGTTGATGATTGTTACTCATAACAACATGCATAAAAATTTGCACAAAAAACCTTTATTATCTTGAAAAGTATGATCAATTTGAAATGAATTGATGACTCCAAGGCTCTTTTGATCATGTTATGATCTTTTGACATTACTTAGAGGTTGGTGTGACGTTAGAGGTTGATGTGACATGTTGTTTTCCATTTCAAGGGGTCTTACGTTGTCTAAGTAATCGATTATGCACCTGTGTACTATAAATTCACTTCACAAACAAGGTTGTTTCCACTCTGCTCCACAAATTACAATAATCTTTATAAGTTTGATCAATTCTTCTGAGCATTTACTGACCTGAACTTGTATAAACTTCTACACAGTGTATTTAATCAAGTAATGTGCCTACAAGTAGATATTCACATGTATATCATTGATGTACATCCGTATTTGCATGATATTTGTCATTTCGACATGCTTTCACTCAAAATATGCATTGTATTTTCAATTATTTACAAGGTAGAGCCATATTTCATGTTCATTTGATTTAGATTGTATGTTATTTGCAATTGTGAAGGTGATTTGTAATGAAATTCAAGAAAATTAAAAGAAATACTTCTAAATTTGGCAAACCTTTAGCTATTGAGTCACATACATTCCAGATACAGTGATGAAGAGAAGAAATCAAACCATAACTTTACTAGGATGTTCCATAGCTAGGTATGGCTGATGCTAACTTCAATGGAACAAGGAATGAAAAAAACATATGTAGACTGACAAGCACTCCAAGGGACGCAACTAATCAATGCATATATCTAGATCTCATTCACTAATTACTCAAGATTTATAATAATTTGTAATCAAAATAGCTTCTCTTTCATTAAGTATTCAACAAACATATACATTCACAATAGCCTTGAAATTAGTCCTGAATGCTTCAACAATCAAATTTCAATTAAGTTTTTAATGCATTAAAGAGTGCACTCCTTCCCCTTTTATAGAATAAGGAGAGGAGGTAGTTACAAATGACAAATGGTCAAGATTTATCTATTTGGATTGACAATCAACATTTCTCATTGACTTAGTCAACATCTCCATATACGTGGCACAAGTTCCCAACTAGCAACCATCTAGCAAGCCTCATTTGCTTGCAAGTGGATCATGCATATGATTTCATTATCATGCATCTTTACTTACTCTTCATCTCTTTCTTCTTCTTCACTTTTCTCTTCTTCATCATTTTCTCCATCATCATCATCTTCATCATCACTATTACTTCGATCCAGATCATCCCCTATATGTACTTTCATAGTTTCCCTGATGGATTCATATGACTATACAACTCTATCAATTTCCCCTCCATCCTGGACCTTGGCCTTTATTATTGCATGCCTGTGGGAATGAAATTTCGCTTGAAGAGCATCCATCTTGCCTTTCCTACTATTCAATGTTTCATTATATGTCTCCACCCTAATCTTCATCCTCATGATATTGTTTATCACTTCTTTTGTCAAATGGTGCAGGGGGTCTTCTACAGCTTGCTTAAAATTGTCCTAGAAAGCCTGAATAGCAAAATCAACATCTTGATTTTCTATTTTTCCTTCTACCTTCCCTTCTAGGGATTCCAAGGTTTCTACCTCTTATGCCATTAGATTATGCAATTTGACACTGATATCCCTGAGCTTACCACTACATCTCTTCAAAATATTGCATTCAAATCCAGTGTCCTCATAGCAGATGCCAAGCAATTGAGAGGTGTTATTATCCAATATATTGTTTCTTACAAGTATCTGGACATCAATTCTTTTCATCTCCCCCAAGGCATCTAGGTGTTTCTCTAGTTTAAAGGATCTCCTACCTACTTCATTATGTAGCTTATCCACCTTTCTTTTCAATGTGCTTAGAGAATTCCACCTATCTAGTGAGGTCTTCACCACTTCCTCAGCTTCAAAAATAGTAGACATTAACCATTTATCCATAAATTGTGCTTTATGCTTCATCAAATCTAATCTAGTAACCTCCTCTTAGGATATAATGGTTAGTGGGGTAGCTGGACCAGCTGGTGCATGATCAGGGTTAATTAACCCTTTTATAAAATAATGTAATTGAGCAATGTGCTCCTTATGTTTCTTATTCTTCTTGTTTTTCTTTTTCACCCTTTGGGTTAAAGAATCAATAATATATTTTCCTTCCTGACCCTCCTGGTCTTCATTTGCAAAACCTAGATCAACATCAATGATATGAAATTCCTCAAGGCGTATTTTGCCTTTCTCTTTGTCAACCATAGGTAAGGTTACCTATGCTATTCTCCTATCTATAGTAAGGTCTCTTCTAATCGCAGATGTCAACCTTGCCTTTCTTCTTGGTTTAATCATACTTCTAGCAAATAGTGTGGACACGTCAAAATCATGTACTTCCTCTACTTGTTACAAACTTTCCTCTTGTCGTAGCCAATATGGAAAATCACCTTGGGCTTTTGATGATCACCCTCTTTATTTTGGGTATCCTGGGACTCTATATCTTGCACTACCCTCTTTAATGAATATTCCCCTCTGATTTCTTCCTCATGTACTTTCTCATGAGGGGGATCTTCTTGAGGTATCTCCTACTAAGGGATCTCCTTCCGAGGTGGAGAATTTTGTAATGTATGCATACCTTGATTTTGCACTTCCTCCTGCAGATTCTCCTCAAGAGCCTCTTGAGATTTCTCCTTGTGCTCATCTTGTGGTTTGTTGATCTCTTGAGAAGACTATGTATTTTGAGCTTGGGGATCATCCTGATCACCCTTGTTCACATTTTCTACTTCTTTTTGCTGGCTTTCACCTTGTGGCAAACTTTGCTCTTTATCCTTAGGTGCATCAACCTCTTCCAAGTTTACTTCTTTCTCAGCTAATTTCTCCTCTGATGCTAGATTATTACCTTGATCATCTCCCTCGATATGTGGTGATGGAATGTGCCCTGATCCTCACCAACATTTTTGTTAGGGATCTCTTGATCACCTCCACTGTGAAGCTATGCTTTTGATTGTTCTTGTCTTGTGGGTACATTATCTTGATCCTTGCCTTGATTAGGTGTCATATCACTCATCCTTGTATGCTTTATATCTTCAGCCTTTTTAGGCTCTAGAGGTGGATCACTATCTTTATTTGGGCTAATACCACCCCAGTAGGTTAGGTCTATCGATGCAGGACTGGTGACCTACTCGACCAAATTAGCTAGCCCTATTTGTTAGGCTACCTCTTCAGGGTTATCCTATTCTGTTTCATCCTTTTCATCCCTTGCCTAGTTAGTCACCTTTTGAGCCATTATGGTCCCATGAGGGGTCACCTTTGTATTGGCAACCAATGTCTCCATGTACTGAGAAGCCACGTCTTGAACTACCTCATCATCAGATAATTCTATAGTGTCATCCAGAGGAAAAGGGGACTCTTTACTCGCCATATGTACTCCATTTTCTTTCTTCTCCTCCATCTTCTCAGTCTTAAACTGAATTATCTCAGGTATAGGGACGTCGTACTGCAGTTCTCTCCTAAAAGTTAGACCACCCATACCTCTTAACATGATGGGGTCAGTGCTAACATCTCCCCTCATGGTTGTCCTTTGTTTCTTTAGTGGTGGTTTTTGCAACACCTCCTTTCTTTTCTTCAGACTGTTCTTCCTCCAAGGGATGCTCTTGCAGAGGCTCATTCTCCACTTGTTTCTCTATATCTTCATGAATAGGCCCAATTATCCTCTTGGTCTTTTGTTTATCAGGGGGTGGCTGTGATGAAGATGCATGTGCAGATGTTGATGCCCCATCACCTTTTGATGGAAGTCTTTTGATAACTACCCCCTGTGGCTCAGGATCATCCTTCTTGCCTTTGCATGGTGGCTATTGCTCTTCATCAGGTAGTCTCTCTCCATTAGATTTCCTCTTCTCAATGAGGAAATCCTCATATTCTTCATCTGAGAGCTCTTGTCTTTTCTTTTTATTGTCAACAGTAAGGGCCATACCCTTCTTCTTCAATTTAGTAACTTCTGCAGTTACGCAACTCTATCAATTAGTGGACCCCTTTCATTATTTGATCTAATGAGATCTCTTCTGGCAGTGTTAAATCAGGGGCAGAGATGGTGTCATTACACACCTTTTTGTCCTCATATTCATTTGACATTATCCTTCCATCATCCTTATGTAATTGTGCATGAACTGAGATGCAATCAAAAGTCTGAATCTAATTAAGGGTGAGACTTTGATAATTTCTTCTCCTAACCTCTTCCTCATCATCACAATTAGTCTAATAATCCTCAATATGTTCTTGGTGTATTGGTTTTCCCAATAGCTTCTGCATTCTATTGTATGGGTCATATGACCTTGCTATAGAAAATGGCTGCAGGTGCATGAGCTTTAACCCTCCAATAGCATGCTTGATGCTCTATCTGTCAAGGCATATATACCAACCTATGCATACTAGGAATAATATAGGAGCTTCAACTAAGGTAGACACTTGTCTAACAAACTCCATTAAGATGACCTTATCTGTGGGGTATCTTGGCAACATGAAAGGTTGCCCCTCAAATCCTTCTATTCTTATGTAGGAGAAGGTGGAGAATTGGATAAATAAAGCCCCATGCTTATATATAATGGCCTGAGCCTCCATGCTTAATCTCTTAGTCCTGTTCTCTTCCATGGTTTTGACTAAATGCATTGAAAAGGAGTCATTTACCAGTTTGTAGTCTTGGAGATATGCTCTCCTCTGCAATTGGGGATAATGGTCCCAAATGTGTACATCACCAGTGTTGTTTCCCACCTTGCCCACTATTTACAAGGCATTAAATGTCCCATGACAAGAACATGCATATACTACATAGGAGGTCATATGGAATATACAAGCCTTGCCTCCTATCTTCCTCATGCCCTCATCCAAGCTGTCGCTGATGATCTTAGCCCACAGAGGCTTATTATCTGAGTATTGCACCATCTGGATGATCCCATACATCTAGTTTTCCAAGTTGCCAGTATGTTGCTTTCTGGTCATCCTACTGAATAAGGCAATCATGTACTGATACTCCTCATCAAAATCAAATTTATATAAGTAAACATGCATCTTGGCAGAAGCTGTGTACGTACTGTTTTTGGCCCTCCATTGGTACATGACCTTCCTGGTTTCTTTCTTGTTATTATTGTACTCCTTTTCTAACGTAGATTCACACTGACCACTTTATTCCCCATAGGCAAACTAAATGTGGTAGCAATGCCCTTGATTGATAAGTCGGCATATACTCTACCATGTTTTTCCAGTCTCCTACTCTCGAGGTTGTAATTTCTGGCACACTCCACTACCAGCTCAGTGGCCTCCATTGCATATGGGAATCCTACTGTGTACCACATACCAGTTGTGAATATTCTATCCAGTATGGGGTTATCTGTATCATTGTCTAATCTTCTTGTCTAGGCATCCAACTTAGTTTTCCCCTGATGTGTATCATCTATCTAACCATATCTGAATCCTACTCCCTCAGGTTGTACAAACATAGGTTTCAAGAACTTGGAGTCTAATCTATTCCTTCTGACCTCCGCCATTAGATCCTACGATAAAAATACTCATTTCTTACCCTAGGGTCTATGAATGGGGAAATTCAAAGATACTATGCATTTCATAATTAACATTCAACATTGCAATTTACCTCATGCAAAACCATTATGCAGATTAACCTATTAAAACACACCCACCTGGTGATTTATAGTAAATGACAACAAAGAGGGTTTCAATTTACTTACCTGATATTCGCTTTTCCCTTCTTGTTATATGACTAATAACGGAGAAAATGTAGAGATGTAGGGTCAACAGTTCCATTCCATTACGCTGAGTGTGATATTCTGTCGGTAGGTGACTATGTGGTATTGACTTTCAGAGCTCTATAGATTCCAATTTTCACAATGGTAAATGTAAGTAATCCCTAAATTTCACTTTTAAACTGATCGATACGACAAATTAGGGCATATGTGTTGTTTCAATCGAATCCATCAATAATTTGCATGGAGTTGGTAGATGCCACCAAGTGTCTGATTTGTATTTGAAATTGAAAGGGTGCCACCTACCATTAGGGTATGCATTTAATGCCGGAGGGTGATCTTTGGAAGATCAAGTATATTTGAAAATATGACCCTAGATGGAAAATATGACCCCCCTATTGTGCACAAGATAATCGTTTACTAAAGATCGGGGTGATATGGTCAACCTTTGACCACTAAGCAAGATCAGGTCATAAAATTAAAGGTAAGGGATATTACAAAACATGACCCCCTCGAGAGTGGATCATGATGACACCATCATTGTTAGTTTTAGGATAGACAACTAAGAGGGGGGGTGAATCAGTTGTCTCAAAACTTTCTTTTCTTTAAACACTTAAATCTTCCTTGTATTTCAACAACATAATAATAATTCAATCATGGAAGCACAATGCAATAATTCAAGAGCAAAAACACATTAACACATATGACACCAAGATTTTAACGTGGAAAACCTGGTTAAGGGAAAACCACGGGGTGACTAACCCAAGATTGTATTCTCTATTAGAAGAATACGAGGAACAAAATGGCACTT
The DNA here is from genome assembly GCA_027924645.1 of Cunninghamia lanceolata. Lineage (NCBI taxonomy): Eukaryota > Viridiplantae > Streptophyta > Pinopsida > Cupressales > Cupressaceae > Cunninghamia > Cunninghamia lanceolata. Next base: position 1,471,241 of record BSBN01000446.1, on the reverse strand, counting down.
GCCAATTAGGGCTCACTACCTAGCACACTGCTCACAAGAGGCCCACTACCTATAGGAGACACTGTCTACAAAATAATAAATATTACATACTTGAACTCGAGATTAGCATCTTCACCATGCTTGAGTCATTTCTATTTAAGCTCAATACTTCTGCTCTGCTTTTCACTCTTCTCCTCTCTACCACACTCTCATCTCAACCACGATACTTTGAAATGACTTCACAACTCTTATTTATACAAGACATTGACTTTGGGATAATCATCAAAGTCAGCACAATACATACTTTAGTTTATTATAGAGTAAATACACAAATACAACTTGATTTGTTACAAGAACTTCATGCGTATCACCACACTGTCGGCCACACATATCTGGGACTTCAAACTTCTTTGAGGAACATGCCATGCTTCATAGAACATCTTCAAGATCATCCGCAAGATGTGTAAACATCCAGTCAGCCATGTTTAGGAAGAACAACATCACCCAGAAGTAAATCTTCAATTATGAGCTCAATCTTCAATGCGAACCATCAACACGAACTAGACATAATCCAGAGACCTCCACAGGCTTGCATGAAACACCATGAACATCCACACCACTTCTTCTTACTAAAATCATTCTCATCTTCATTTGGAACCTCAAGAACATAGTCTGTCATCACTGTCACATTAGAATAAATGCTTGTGTACCTCCAGACCACGAACCAATTGAGTTGTCAATTCACATTGGTTTCCTAAACACTCCACCAAATCCGCAGAATAAGATATTGCATTTCTAGATCTCACCAAACCTATTTGTGTCACTCTGTCACCTCTGAACATCTGCTAGAACCAATTTTGCTCATATGGCCATAACTTCTCCAAATCTTCATGCGAACATCTCAAATCTTGACTGGATCATCTTTAGACACATATCTACAAACCCTTTGATGTGTATCCTTTGATCTTCACTTCATAAAGCTTCATTGTCTTCTCTGTTCTTCCCTATTTCTGATAGGACTAATTTTCTTAATATCCTCAGCACATAGCTCATCCAATCCTTGACATCAATGCAACAGGAGTATGTTGACATCAATGACAACACCAGTTAGGCCCATACTTGCAACAATCTCCCCCTTTGTCATTGATGGCAACATATGATGTGAAAAACTATTTTAACCATCAAGACAAGAACTTCTCCTCACTAACTGACATAGCTCCCCATATCAACAACAATCATTCATATGTCTTCTCTTTCTTTACTGCTCCCCCTTTGATCAGCAACCACTTTTGTTTTTCACATGTCTTCTCTCCCCATTTGACATCAATGGTAAAGAGCACATACTTGAATCAATTAGAATCATACAGACTGCTCCCCCTAAGTAGCAACTTCCTATCATCAATCTGGACCAAAAGATATGACTGTGACATCCACTAGATTGATGCACATTAGTGCACCTTAATTTAGAACTGGAGGGGTAATAACCCCTAACTTCTCCCTGAGATACTCAAAAGAGTCCTTAGGTAGAGGTTTAGTAAAAATGTCTGCAATCTGATCCTTGGAGGGCACAAACTTCAATCTGACTTCATTCTTGTTCACCTACTCTCTTGAAAAGTGAAACTTGATGGATATATGCTTTGTCTCTGAATGCAACACTAGATTTTTTGATATATTTATTGCACTTGAATTACTACAGAAGATTGTGATAGGTTCCTCATACTCCACTCTGATGTCTCTTAGCATTTGCTTCATCCACAATACTTGGGTGCAACTACATGTTGCTGCAATATATTCTTCTTCTAGAGTGGATAGAGATATTGCCTCTTATTTCTTGCTCAGCCAAGAAACCAATCTTTTCCCTAAAAAGAATGCACCACCACTGGTACTCTTCTGGTCATCGACATCTCTTGCCCAATCCGCATTTGTATATGCATGAAGAGAGAAATCATGATCTCTAGGATACCATAAACAATACTCAACTGTTCCTTTTAGATATCTGAGAATCCTCTTGATTGCCATGACATGAGATTCTCTAGGATCAGCTTGGAATCTGGCAACAAGACCAACATCATTCATAATGTCAGGTCTAGTTTGAGTAAGATACAGTAGTCCTCCAATCATTTACCTGTACTTTTTCTGATCAACCTTAGGAGAGTCATCATCTTTGCTCAGTTTACATCCGGTTGCCATGGGAGTATTCATTGGTTTTGAGTCTTCCATCCCAAATTTCTTCAACAATTCTTTCACATATTTGGTCTATGAAATGAAGATTCCTTTCTTTGTTTGAGTGATTTGCAGACCCAAGAAGAAATTCATTTCCCCAAACATGGACATCTCAAATTCACTTTTCATTTGATTTGTAAAAGTTTTGCACATACTATCTCTTCCTCCAAAAATGATATCATCAACAAATACTTCAACAATCAAGATATTTTCAAGATCAATTTTGAAGTACAAGTTACTATCAGTAGTACCTTTGTTGAAACCAATCTTAAAAAATGCTTATCCAGTCTTTCATACTAGGCTCTTGGGACTTGTTTGACTCCATACAGTGCTTTCTTCAACTTGCAGACCATATCACCATGATCAGACAATTGAAATCCATCTGGTTGCTCAATGTATACTTCTTCTTCCAAGTCACCATTCAGGAAGGTAGACTTGACATCTATCTAATGTAATTTGAAGTCCTTGAAGGCAGCAAAGGCAAGAAATAATCTGATTGCTTCAATTCTTACCACCAGAGCAAAAGTTTCTTCAAAATCAACTCCTTCTACTTGAGAATAACCCTTGTAGACCAATCTGGCTTTGTTTCTGACTACTTCACCATCTTCATTTAGTTTATTCTGGAAGACCCATTTGGTTCCAATCACATTTTTGTTTCTAGGTCTGGGAACAAGATCCCAAGTGTGATTTTTCTCAATCTGCATCAACTCTTCCTTCATTGCTTTAGTCCAGCTTTCATCATTGCATGCTTCACTTACTGTCTTTGGTTCAATCTTTGAAATTAGACAATACTTTTCTGAGTCTTGAGCAATCTTTCTTCTTGTTTAAACACCTTTTCTTTTATCACCTATGATCTGGTCTTCAGAATGATTTAGTCTTACATATCCAGGAGTTTTGGGAATTTCTTGCACTTCTATTTCTTGGATAGGTTCATTCAAACTTATCTCTTCTTCCTATATTTTAGAATTTTTTGGATCAGTCTGGATCTAAATTTTAGAAGGGGCTTGAACCAAAACATCATTCTGATCATCTTCTTCATATTCATAAAACATTGAGGGTTTTTCAATGCCTTCATCGACCTTCACATTTGTACTTTCTATAATATTTCTCAATCTCTTGTTATAACACTGGTATGCTTTGCTTTGAGTAGAATAACCCAAGAATATTCCTTCATCACTTCTAACATCAAATTTGCCATGGTATTCATCTCTTTTAATGTAACATTTACTACCAAAGACTCTGAAATACTTTATAGTGGGAGTGATTCCAAGCCAGAGTTCATAAGGGGTCTTACCAGTATTGCTTCTGATTGCTACTTGATTAAGAGTATAGACAACGGTGCTTACAACTTCTCTCCAGTAGATCTGAGGAACATTTGCTTCCATCATCATGGTTCTAGATGCTTCTTGGATGGTCCGGTTCTTTCTCTCCACTACTCCATTTTGCTGTGGAGTCCTTGGAGTAGATAACTGTCTTTTTATCCCATGTTTCTCACAAAATTTTATGAACTCTCCATATGTGAATTCTCCACCTCTATTAGACCTAAGACACTTTATGTTTAATTCAGTTTCATTTTCTACCATAGCCTTGAATATTTTTATTTTCTCAAGAGCTTCAGATTTCTCTTTAAGAAAAGTCACCCACATCATCTGGGAATGATCATCAATTAGTAACATGAAATATCTATCACCTTGCAAACTCCTGATTCTTGCCGGTCCACATAGATCAATATGTACTAAGTCCAACAATCTGGTAGAAGATTGTTCCTTACTTTTGAATGTGACTCTGCTATGCTTACCCAACTGACATTCTTTGCACAAACTGTTAGTAGGTTTCACTAGTCTTGGAAGATCTCTTACAGCCTGAGTGTTGCTAATCTTGATGATATTATCAAAATTCACATGACACATTCTCCTATGCCACAACCAACTCTGATCAATTTGAATAAATAAAAAACTTTTTCTAGTACCAACCAAGTGGAAGATGTTACCTTTTGTTTGAGTACCAGATGCAATCTCTAATCTAGAACTTTCAATGATCTTACATTTTCCATTTTTGAATCAGAGATCATAGCCTTTGTCCACCAACTACCCAAAACTAAGAAGATTGTGCTTCAGACCTTCAACATGTAGTACATTGTTTTGTTCTTTCCATCAAAAGAAATAGTTCCTCTGCCTCTGATTCTGCTAGCAGAATTATCACCAAATTTTACAACTCCTCCTTCATATCTTTCCAAATCTATGAACTTATTTTTGTCACTAGTCATATGGTGGGAGCATCCACTGTCAATGACCCAATCATCCTTTTCTTCAACTTGGGCAGCCAGAGCTCTTTCTATCATTTTATGATTGATAGATTCAGAGGGCATTGGATCTTCTTCCTTGATGGCAATAAACACCCAGTCACTTCCGGATTTGTTTCCTATCTCTGATTCATCATCTATTACTCCATCATCATCTTCATGAACATAGTAACATTTATTTTGGAATTTTGATCTATTTGGATTTGTCCTTGAAAATCTTTCTAGACATCTTGAGGCAAAATGACCAATCTTGTTGCAGTTGAAACATTTGAAGGGCAATTTTCCTTCATACTTGTCAGATCCTCTTGGCAGTCTTTTTGTAATAAGGGCTTCAAGTTGAGAAGCTTCTACTTCATCTTCTTCCAAATCTTTTCTTTCTTTTTCATACCATGATAGTTTCTTTGAGGATTTCTCTCCTGAATCATACCTTTGTTTGCCTTTTACATAGGCACTAGCTTTGAATGCAGATTCAGTCTTGGGAGGGCATCTCCAAACTTAGCCAATTCAAATGCAACTAATTTTCCAACCAATTGATCTCTTGTGATATTTGATAAAGATCTGAACTCTTCAATAGCAGAAACCTTGTGTTTGTAAGCAGGAGGTAGGGATCTGAGAGCTTTGGCAACAATCTCATCTTCATCCAAGGTTCCACCAGCACACCTAATGCCACAAGCAAGCTCATTAGATTTTGGCATAAATGTAGTGATATTCTCATCTTCATTCATCTTCAAGTTTTCAAATTTTCCTTTCAGACTCTGTAGCTTGGCACACTTAACATATTTGTCTCCTTCATGCAAAAGTTCCAGTTTTTCCCAAATCTCATTTACAGTTTTTAAATCTATAACATTTGTCAGCTCTGAATCAGATAAGGCACTTAGTAAAGCTTCTTTAGCCTAAAGATTGTTGAATCTTTGATTTCATCTGCAGTTGTTAGACCATTCTTTGGAGGAATATACTTCTTTGAAGTTATGGTCCAATATTGCATTCGCATACATTGCAAGTGACATTCCATGTGGCTTTTCCAAAGAGAGTAATTAGTTCCATCAAACCTCAGACTATCCTTCTTGTAGGAAGACATCCTAGATCTCCTCAAGCAATTAATCTCTTTTAGAGGAACTTAGCTCTGATATCAATTGTTAGTTTTAGGACAAACAACTGAGAGGGGGGGTGAATCAGTTGTCTGAAAACTTTCTTTTCTTTAAACACTTAAATCTTCCTTGTATTTCAATAGCATAATAATAATTCAATCATGGAAGCACAATGCAATAATTCAAGAGCAAAAACATATTAACACATATGACACCAAGATTTTAACATGGAAAACTCGGTTAAGGGAAAAACCACAGGGTGACTAACCTAAGATTGTATTCTCTGTTAAAAGAATATGAGGAACAAAATGGCACTTGCCAATTAGGTCTCACTGCCCGAGCATACTGCTCACAAGAGGCCCACTGCCTACAGGAGACACACTGTCTACAGAATAATAAATATTACATACTTGAACTCGAGATTAGCATCTTCACCATGCTTGAGTCAGTTCCATTTAAGCTCAATACTTCTGCTCTACTTTTCTCTCTTCTTATCTCTACCACACTCTCATCTCAATCACGATACTTTGAAATGACTTCACAACTCTTATCTATACAAGACATCAACTTTGGGATAATCATCAAAGTCGACACAATACATACTTTAGTTTGTTACAGAGCAAATACACAAATATAACTTGATTTGTTACAAGAACTTCATGCATATCACCACATTATTGGCCACACATAACTGTGACTTCAAACTTCTTTGAGGAACATGCCATGCTTCGTAGAACATCTTCAAGATCATCCGCAAGATGTGTAAACATCCGTTCAGCCATGTTTAGGAAGAACATCACCCGGAGCTCAATCTTCAATGCGGACCATCAACATGAACTGGACACAATCCAAAGACCTCCACAGGCTTGCCTGAAACACCATGAACATCCACACCACTTCTTCTTACTGAAATCATTCTCATCTTCATCCGGAACCTCAAGAACATAGTTTGTCATCACTGTCACATTGGAATAAATGCTTGCATACCTCCAAACCATGAACCAGTTGAGTTGTCAATTCACATTGGTTTCCTAAAGACTCCACCAAATCTGTAAAACAAGATATTGCATTTTTAGATCTCACCAGACCTATTTGTGTCACTCAGTCACCTCTGAACATTTGCCAGAACTGGTTTTGGTCATATGGCCATAACTTCTCCAAATCTTCATGCGGACCTCTCAAATCTTGACTGGATCATCTTTAGACACATATATACAAACCCTTTGATGTGCATCCTCTGATCTTCATCTTAGCTGGGATCTTGACTTCATAGAGCTTCACTGTCTTCACTATTCTTCTATGTTTCTGATAGGACTAATTTTCTCAATATCCTCAGCACACAGCTCATCCAATCCTTGACATCAATGCAACAGGAGTATGTTGACATCAATGAAAACACCAGTTAGGCCCATACTTGCAACAATCATGCCATCCTACCTTGTTTGTATCAGGGTATGATGACATCATCATCATATTGAGAAATATGATAGACGCTTAAAATATGACCCTCCCTGGGTCGGGTGTAATGATTACGTCATCATAAGGGTGATCTCTTCTATTCATTAGAACTAAATGACATCATCATCATATTCGTGCAGGGTGATATTTGTGAAGGGGCGATATTTTTAAGATGACAGATATAAGTAAATATGACTCCCCTGCAAATACATGAAGTTTATGATGGGTAAATACTATTCCTGTTTAAGTTTGATGTCTGCGTATCAGGTATGGAATGAACATCAGGTGATTTTCTAAATCAGGGTTATCTAAAAAAATATGACTAATATTCAAAAATATGACCCCCCCATGTGAAATATCAGGGTTGACTGATCTTTGACTCAACATAACTCTCTACCTTTAAACAATATCAGGGTGATCCAAAAGGCAAACCTGCTTAGAATTTTGTACTCTTTCTAACTATGAGGTTTGTGATAGAAAATGCTGACTTGGACAAATGACCTCTCCTTGTGATGCACATACCTCAGCAAAGGTGACACATAACTAAATTTTACCAAACCACCCAAAGAAAGAAAACAAGCAAGCAGAAGCAAAAGAAAAGCTGGGTCCCTATTTTGCCAAGGCAAAATGGGGCATGTTATGTAACCACACAACACATAGGATATATATGAAGCTTGGGATGTGGGTTGTAGATTTTGAACATTAGTGGATGGACTAATGTAGGATACATGTGTACCAATGGAGGGAGTAACTTGAGATGGAGTGGATAAATTAGGCAATGGAGGTTGAGAAACAATAGATGGATTGGTAGATGGATTAGTTTGGAATTGTGCTTATGACATAATGGGTGGCACAAGATAGTTTGTTTGGGTATTGGAAGGTTGTCATCCAAAGAAAAGTTGGTCAAGTGTGGGAGAACTAGTGATGGGGGATTAAGATGAATGAGGGGAGCACCAAATTGGTTTGAGACATGTTTATGGTGTTTATAAAGGAAGATGCATTGAATGGTTGGGATGGTTGAGATGATTCAACATGCGACACACTGGGAGTTGGTGTTTGTGATACTTGAGGTGTTTGGACTATGGTTGTAGTGCTTTGCGTGGTATGGAGTGCATTAGCAATAGGCACACTTAGACTAGGCCTTGCAAGTGCTTGTGAAATAGGCATTTGATGTGCATTTTGTGAATCTAAGGAGTCGTGCATTTGGGCAATATCAGTTGGTTGTATACGTGGTTGTTCGGTGACTGGAGTATGAAATTAAGGGAATTGAGCCAAGGATGGTGACACAAGATTGGATGGTGTGGTTGTAGGCTTAGTGGACATGGTAGCAATAGCAGTGGGAGTGGCATTCGAAGGTGTTTCTTTTTGGATAATGGACAAGTTAAAGTCACTTGGTAGCATAGTTATGCTTTTGAGCAAATTCACAAGTATGGTTTGTCGATTGGCTTCTATGATCTTGTTGGCATAGTGTACGACTTTTAGATCTTTAAGGTCATCTTCTGAGGAATCTTCAAGACATATATGTCTTCTTGTGGCCCTAGAGTAGAAGATGAAGCTCATATAGTGTAACCCTCAGGTAAAAATTATCTTGGGTCCATTTCGGTTATAAATTGTGAAGCATCCTTAAGAGGGGTGTTTTGAAATTGGTGCAAGTTTCTCTCCATGGATTCCCTATGTTGTTTCCTTGTTTGAGGCATTGGATGGTGTTGGCCTAGGTTGGTGGACTTGTTTCACAAAGATTTGAGACTCCAAAGATGATGATTTGATTATTTTGATGCTTTGGTTGATAGGTTGCTTGGATGTTTTGATTTGCTAGGTTGATTTTTTGGATTAGGTTTTTGTTTTAGTAGCTTTGGATATGGTTTGATTTGGTTGATAGGCTGGTTGGATTACTAATTGGATGTCTTAGGTGATTGAATTGTTGTTTGGATGCTTGGCTGATTGGCTAGTTGCTTGGTTGTTACTTTGGCTTTGGATAAAAGGTACCCCTAGAGATAGACTCTTGAACTCAAGGGATCAATTATTGTTGGATCACTAGTAGAAATATGGAAAATAAATGACTAGGTGACTAAAAATTTTAGTCACGTGACTAAAACTTTTTTTAACACAACTATAAATGACTAAATAAATGACTAATTTGGTCATTGGGCAAAAAAACACAACTACAAATAAAATTGACTAAATAAAGGACTAAATAAATTCCTCTATTCTTTTTTCTTTCACTTTAGTTTTGGAGGGAAATAATGGAGGGATTGTGCGTTTATGATTTTTGAACAAAAGGTGAAACCTGTGAAGAAGCAAAGATTGTGTGTTTAGTAGGAGAAGATTGTTTATGGCCACCAAGAATAGGGTATGCAGAGTAGTCGAACAGGAGAAGATTATTAATGACCACCAAGAATAGGGTATGAGTAGTTGAATAGGAGAAGATTGTTCATGGCCGCCAAGAATAGGGTATCAGTAGTCGAATAGGAGAAGATTGTTCATGGCCACAATTCTTTGAGTTTGGAAATAGTTTTGAGATCATCGTGTGAATGAAGAAAGGAGGGAATTTTGGGATTTCTAGCTATAGATGGCAAATATCAAAGGAGCAGATAGATGGCAGATAGACAACAAATAGATGATAGATAATAAATGGTTTTATGAAGTAGAGGAGGGTTTTCCACATACCTCTATTATTCTCTTGGCCTACTCTAAAGTTTTGTATCTTTGAAAGCTTGGTGCTCTGTCATTAGTGACTGTTCTATCTCTTTCAATGACTGTATAAAGAGGTCTCATGGTTCTTTATTGATAAAGTTCTACTTTTTCCATTCATGATTTATACTTAGAATACCTTGGCATGAAGGAATTTGATTGTCTTCAACCTGTGACTTAGACACTGCCCTGTGTGTGTGATTCAACCTTTGAAAGATGATTGTATTTTCAAAATAACTATCACAAAATAGAGAATGAAAGCTTGTTGTTGAGAATGCAAGACTATTCCATGAATTGTTTCATTCCTTAAATCTGCTCTTCACTATCTTTACTGTCTCTTATTGCTATCTTGACAGTAACCTTTGTCATGAAAACCTTGTTCATTGCTTCATACATGAACTGGTCTTTGTTGTCCTGTCATGAACTTGCCTACAAATTCCTTAATACAAAGATATCATTGATGATGGCTGTCCTTTGTATGCAAAAATTTGTCGCAGTCACATTCCCTTTGTCCATTTGTTGCTATGACTATCACATAGCTTATTAGCTTGATTTTGATAAACTTGAAGATTCTATTCATAGAATTTTGACTGTAAAAAATCCTCTCTGTTACTTTTGTTATTGATATATGACATAGTTTTCACATAATTCACATTTGGATGCAAAAAGACTGTCAATATTCCACTATCTTTTCTCTACTGTTGTAGCCCACTTTGGTGACTATGATTAGGGCATCTCTTTGAATGGATAGTGATCTCCTCTTTTCTTCTATGGTGTTGTGCATTACTCTTTTTGATGACTAATTTCACTATTAGTTTGATGACATGTCTGTCATCACTTTCAAAGGCACTTGTGTCACTATTTTAGCATCTATATAATGACTATCTTTGCCTGATAAAATTTTCAAGGATCAGTTAACTAGTTAGGTAAGGGTTTGTATTTTGACAAAAGTGTTTGGCTTCATGGATTTTGTATTTTCATCTTTTCAATGCTGCTACAGACTGTAATATCTGCTCCTTTCTTTGCAATCAAAGGCATGATTGTATTCTCTATGTTGTTTTTCCTATTGTCATGATTGTCATTTGAAATGGTTGACATCTTGAGTCCTTTATTTGGTGACTTTGCCTATGATTTTGGCAAGTGATTTGCTGCTTGATTACTTCATCACAATAGTTATTTAATTGGGGTTTTAAAGTGTAATCTTGATCAATTGTTTAGTATTTCTTCTAAATGCTATTTATCTATTGGTTTGCATAGCTTGTATATATTTCTAAGTCAAACAACTTGTAAAATGTATAATTGTCGACATGGGAATGAAATTGAATTGCTATTGATGTTTGTTATTCTCATGGACACGATTGAAGCACTTACTCTATCTGATGCATGTACCTGAAAAAATGTTTTAGATGCATATAAGTGTAGGAGCTACTTGCATGGGTGATAAAGCTTGTTTGGAGAGGACTTGAAGACTTTTGAAAAGGTAGGCAAGAAATTTGGAGTTTTCTATCATGAATTTGAAGTCGGCGAGGCCCTCTGCAGCAAAGTCAAATTTGGGGACGCACTCTGTAGCAAATTCAAAGGTAATTCAAAACCCTCATTGCCAAAAGTGAACTGATATTTTTATGATATTTGGGGAAGCTACTTGTGGATGCCCCCCAGGAGATATTTTCATGATTGAAGCTTGAAAACTCAAAAGAAAATGTTATCTTTAGTATTTTTGAAGTTGACCCTTAACTTATCCTTGAACTCAAATAAAACCACACCTCTACTCTGCATGATCTCCCTGCATGATGACTAGCCCAAACTGAACGAAAGGTTATCCTAGCCTGACCATATGCATGATTGAAGGTTACCTTTTAATATTTTATATTTAAAGGCCTTCTAGGTGTAGGATAGCTTATTATACTAAATTAATACTAGAATGCACAATATTATAGATGGATCTACGTCGAAGGTTGACTACGGATCAATATCATGCATATGATGAGAGAGTAGCCAAAGAGAGGGAAATGGAAAATATCCATGTCCATGTAATGACTATCTTGGTGGAAGGGTGAGAAAAATAAATGTGATTTATCGACATATGATAAGATATAGGCATAGTGGTATAAGCCCTTGGGCTTATAATTATTATGAAGATATGATAGAATTACAGACTGTGAGAGATGAAGAGGCAACAAACATAGATGAAGTGGCACCGAACATAGATGAAGAGGTAGAAATGTTAGACGAAGGGTTTGAAGTTGAAAGAATGTTGAATGAGGGTGTAAATGATGATTAGGCCAAGCCAATGGAGGATGTTTTAAAGTCTGTGTACACTAATTGCAAGTTAAGTCATTTGACAACAATCCTTCAAATTCTTAACTTGCAAGTGGTGCATGGTTGGACAAATGAGAGTGTAGATCAATTATTGGCATTATTAAGTTCGTTGTTATCAATTGACTCCACATTGCCAACAAAATGAAGTCAATGTAAAAAGCAGATTAGTAAGCCCAGCTTGGGGTATGAAAACATCCACACATGGGTTAATGGTTGTGTATTATTTCACAAAAATCTTGCAAGTGAGTGAATGTCTAAAATATCATGAAGCAAGGTATAGAAAAGGGTTGAAATTAGTTGTGGTTCCTAGAAAGGTTCTTCACCACTTTCTGATAATCCAATGATTACTTTGAATGTATAGGTACAGAGACATTGCTAAACTTATGTAGTGGCATGCCCAAAATAAGAGCATTGATGGCAAACATGTGCCTGATTCTAAGACGTGGATGGAATTTGATAATAGATGGCTTGATTTGTCTCAAGATCCTCGTAATATAAGGTTGGGTTTGGCTCTAGATGGGGTAAACCCATTCTCATATCAAAGTACTAAATGGTCAACTTGGCTAGTGTTTATAATAAATTATAACTTGCCTCCATGGTTAGCAACTAAACCATTTTTCTTAATGCTATCATTGATTATACCAGGAAAGAAAAGTGTGACTTCAGATACAATAGATGCCTATCTATTGAAGCAATTCAATCTTTAAGTGATGGTCATTCAATCAAATTCACTTTAAGAGCTTCCTTATTGCTTACGATTCATGATCTTCCTGCATATGGTACATTGTCTGGTCTCACTGTTCATGGATACCATGGCTTTCCTGCTTGCAACTTTAAGGATTTCGCAAGGCACTCAAGAAGTTTGCGTAAGTGTATTTATTCTAGACATCGTGCTTACCTTAAAGTGGGTCATCCATATCATCGATAAAAAAACACGTTTCCATGGTCAAGAAGAGAATTGTGAAGCACCTTTGCCAATAATGGGTGATTACACTATTGAGAATGGACAAAAAAGAATGTCATTTATTGAAAATGGTGGGATTTCTGGTAGTAGATATGATCCATGTAATGAAAGTGGTGTAAAACAGTTGTGCATATTCTATAAGTTGCAATGCTTTAAGGATATAGCCATTAGGCATACTGTTGACTTTATGCATACTGAGAAAAATATAGCCTATACTATTATAGAAACTCTTTTTGATGCTTTTGATACTATTTCATCATGTGAAGACTTTTGAGAACTAAAGATTTGTCAAAATCTTTGGGTTGAAAAATATGATTCAAAATATAGAAAACCCAGTGCTCCTTATGTCTAGACAAAGGAACAATGTGCACAATTCTTACAATTGATGTCTCAAACTTGCTTTCCCACTGGATATGTAAGTAGTACTATTAGAAGCCAAACTAACATTAATAGCTTAAGAGGCCTAAAGACCCATGACTATCATGTTATAATCAAAAATATTTTACCTATTGTGGTAAATATATTAGGTTTGGCAAAGGGGCCAAGATTGGCAATTTTAAGGTTGGGCCTAATATTAAAGAGAATGAGTTCACATGTATTAGATCCTTTGAACTTTGATAGTTTGAGGGAGGAGGTTGTTGAAGTCCTTTGTCTATTGGAATGAGAATTTCCAGCAACAATCTTTAACATTTCTATGCATCTTTTGATACATCTAGAATATGAACTAGAGCATTGTGGTCCAATAAGAACGAGATGGATGTATCCTATAGAACGATATATGAAGGTTTTGAAAAAATTTGTTTGTACCAAGGCAAAACCAAAAGGCAGCATGTCTGAGGGATATTCAATCCAAGAGGCCATTGGATTTTGCACAGAATATATGAAAGATTTTAAAAATGTCAATCGACATGTATTGGATGATGACAAAGATGAGAGAGTTGCAGGTGAAGTATTAGAAGGTAATGGATGTCGCTTCAAGCATTCACATCAAGAAAGAAGTTCAATACATGCCTTTATTCTTCAAAACACATCTTCGTTCGATAAGTGGCATAGGTTAAAAAAATTACACAATTATTTATTTACACATTTATATTATTAATATTACTATTTGCACATTAATATTCTATGTAGAAAATATGAAGAAGAGAATCAAAGTTGGATGCAACATCGACCTCAAAAGCGCAGATGTCATGATTTGTTTGGAGGTGATTCTTTTCCAAAATTTGAAGAATGGATTGCTAATGTAGTTACTGATGCAAAAGAAGGTCAAGATATAACAATGGAGGAAAGTGAGCTTTCACAACCTCCACATTTATGGGCTATGTGTTTTAGTGGAATGTGGGCCTATGGTAGCCATTTAAGAGTGGAGGAAAAAGACAAAGGAAAGACAAATTGTGATTGTGTTGTAAGTGCTGAATTTCTTCACGAAACTGAGAAGAAATTATATACTGGATTCATCCAAGAAATTATTCAAGTAGATTTTGGTGAAAATAGTCCTATATTATTAAAATGTAAGTGGATCCGACCATCCACAGTACATTTTGATGAGTATGGATTTATACGTGCAAATACATGACAATTTTTATTAGAGAGGGATGAGCCTTATGTTTTCCCTTTTCAAATTAACCAATCATTTCTAATTGATTATGTAAGAAGCCCAGGATAGTCGTATGTCATTCAAATAGAGTCTCATTCAAAACAAAAATTCATGGAAGCTGTTGATATAATGTCTGATAGGCAATCTGTTAATTTACAAGAAACATTCGAAGTAGTGGATGAAGATGATGATGGAGTGTTTGGAGAAGATATTTTAATTACCAACGAAGAGATTGGGAGAGAGAATGTATTGCATGACATAGATGAGGATGAGGAAGAAAATCAAGCAGATGTATACATGAGTGATCAGGATTCTGATCTTGCTAGCAATGCAGATGATTAGTGAAGGCATCAAGAAAATAGTGAGCTTGTAAAATGTAGTATAGAAGCAGCAAGATAAGAAAGGGCATTAGTGTACAAGAATTTCTTCCACTTTGGGTTTTTCAAGGTAATCTCTTGTGTTGAGCTCTATTTTTTGTTTTTTTTCTAGTTCTTGTCTTGTTACAGTTCATGCATATAACTAGCTATATTTGTTCCAAAAATAAATTACTCATCTTGAAAGCACATATTGACTATTTTTGTTTACTTACATTTGTGTGTTTAGAATTTCTGCATAATTATATAAATAGAAATAATGAGGATTTTATAAGTAGAAATAATGAGGATTATATAAGTAGAAATAATGATGATTCACACTATTAGAAAGGCAATTAGTTTCTTCTCAAATAGAAGGATAAACAAATAGATTTTCCTTTGGGTTTCAATCTGTGTGCCACATTTACTTACTGAATTTTTTCTCCTCCATATAATGCATCTTATATGCTATCATCCTATGTCATGTCACTTGTCATAGACTATCTCCTCTAATTTCTAAGAATGCATCGTATATGCTCTATGAATGTATTTCATATGGGGACTATCCTTATATACTATATCATTCAAATGGAAATGAAATCCTTATATACTATGATTACATCTGTTTATATGCTCTAATTGACTAAAAATAATTGCTTTGTTTATATTTCACTCTTGTTCTACTGATTCAAGTTGCTGATTTATATATTATTGTTTATTTGGACTTTAGGAAATGAGGAAAAGGAGTTTGAGGCACAATTTAGATGATAGTGAGATCATGTTGTTAAAGTTCCATTAACAGATTATGAGCACTTTCATAAAGAACGTGCGGCAAAGAATAGTAAATATTTATCACATCTTGGTTTGACAAACATGCAAGTTGTAAATCCACTAAGTAGTATATTATTTGTTTAATTGTGTTTATGAAATTTTATAGGCAAGAGGTTTATGTATATAAGACATAATATGATAATTTTTTTGTTTTATAGGAAAGAAAAAGAGTGAGAAGAAAATGTAGGGAGAAAACAAAAGGAAAGTAAAGATATAATTCTACCAACTCGTAGAAGCCAACGCATTTGGGATTCAAGTACAAATGCAGTTGGCGAAAAGAATAGTTGTGATGATGTGTAGCCCGATATAACACATAGTGATGTGCAGCCTGATATAGCACATGGTGATGTGTAACCTGATATAGCACATGGTGATGTGCAACGTCGTGATGATCTCTTAGCACAGAGTCTAAGAGAGATTATTGAAAACAATGAGAGGAAAGGAACAGTAAGTGATCTGCAGATGATTTATTCAAGATTAAAGGATGTGTTTTAAGTGAAATCTACAAAGACTAGTACTGATCTACCTACTCATGACACACCTGATGTGGCCAAGGACGATGAAGTTCTGATTAATAAAAGTCATGAGAAGAGACCACTTGCATCTGATGTGCCTACTACAACTTTTGATGGAACTAGTGGATCAGCCAAAAATATTGCTAGTGGTTTAATAGAAGATGTGCCTACTTTTTTCAAAAGAAAAATATTGAGTCAAGATTTATACAAATCTACAGAGAGGAATGCAAAACAAAGAATATTAGAAGGTAAGAAGCCATTCTTGGTTGAGGTATCAAGAGATAGTGAGCCCATTGGGAGAAATGCTACAAGGTGGGCCTCTGAGTTGGGTGTGAGATGTAGGATCCATTTAGATATTTACAAATCAAATTTTGTAGAGCAAGATCCACAAAGTGTGGAAAATGTTATACAAAAAAAAGAAAATGCTTTTGAGGCTACTGGTGGACAAATCTCTAGAAGATATTACAAGCAAAAGATAAGACTTTTGATGAACAATTATAGATACAATTGTAGAAAAACAATCTTGGAGGGAAAAGAGAGGTTAGAATCCCCTCTATCTCCCAAACAGTGGGAGGCATTAAAAGAAAATATGTGTTCTGAAGAGTATTTGACAAAGAGTTATAAAGGAAAGAGAGCAAGAGATAATGTGGCAGCTGGATATACATTTGGCTGAGGTGGGTTATAGGCCAAAATGGACAAACTTGGAGTAAGGGTATGGCTTTTTGGTTCAATTTACGTTGGTTATTTATTTCAATTTTTTATTAAACTGACTATATGTTGATATTGACATTATATTTTAGGTGGAAAATAGTAATAGAGAAGCAAGTGTGGAAGATATGCTCGATTATATGGCAGCACTAGATCCTAGGAAATCTAACAGTAGTATGAAGTGGAAATCTAGTTCGTCAAGAGAGATTTTAGAGCCATTTGTTAGACACCCAGTAAGAGCCTATGTAGATCATGTCAACTCAAATGAAGGGTACCAACATATAATGAGTTGCTTACACAGTCTCACTAAGAAATTGTCATAGTTGGCTTCCTCCGTTAAGCCTGTAGTTTCTACATGGAATGAGCATAATATTATGGATGTAGATGAGATAAGAGGCTCTATTACACTATCCTTTCATTTCGTGTACTTGTTATTGGGTAAACTTGTAACATGTTTTTGTTATACTTCCTTCTGATTGCATTTTTTGGATACTTCAATAGTTATCATAGCTCTTGGATACTGTAAACAAAGAATGAACCTACCCTCAATGTGCAATACGACAATTCTAGCCATTATAACCTTAGCATTGATGCTTTACATAAATCGTTATCATGAATTGTCTCACTGTTCTACTTACACAACCAAAAGAAACATGCAATACTGTAATTTACTAGGTTCTACTTCAAACAATTTTGCTTGAGTATTCACTTCATTATTATTGTCCTTGTCATGTTTATGACATGCTCCTATGCTGCATTATGACATTTAACTCTATCATTCTAGACAGTCACTTTGAGTATGTCTTAGTAAAGCTTTTAATCACTGGTCCTAAAGTCAAGGCTGTCATATTTGCTTTGTTACTATCATTCCAAGGGTTCTTGGTCACTGTCTAATGGTTTTGACAGTGCCCTTTATCTCTTCTCTTTGTTTGATGAAACCCTACTAATTGTTGCATCTCTTTATCTTCTCCTATACCTTCCATGCTATGGACTATCCTAAAACAGAGATATGGACTTCCATCTTACAACTTTTACTGTCTTCCTTATCATATGAAGGACTGGGACTGTCCCTTCTTGTTGAAAATCTTATGCTCATGACTATAAGAATCCTCATATAAACTAGAATCTATTGCTTACAATAAAGGAAGAATATCACAACATACCCAAGACTTAGTCATTTAAGAGTGGAAGAAAATGGTTATTTTGAACAAAAAATTATAGTTTTTGCATTCTTTACTTGACTTATATTAATTTTTGCATGATGATTAAACCGCATGCAGAGAAATTATATGAAAGCAGAATGAAAAGAAAAAGACCCTGTCAATAGAGCTCTCTACAAAGCTACACAACTTGAGGATAGTGATGATAGTGATTATGTTGAATGTGTTGATGAGAATCTGCATGATATTCAGAGTAGTAGTAGTGGTACTAGAATTGAGGTGAGTTCTATTTATTGTTTTTATGTCTTTCATGGTAGTCATTGTTGTTTTAACACACACATGCAAGTAAGTACTATTCAAGTAAGTTGTTTTAATTCTATTTGAAGGAAAACCCACCAGTATGATTTACTTTAAACGATTTAACTCTAGAGAGAGACCAATAAATGTAAGTCACTTAAAGGGAATTACATCAACTTCTAACAAAAATGAATTAAAAGCATCCACACAATGACAACAAATGTGCCTTGATAAATCTATTGATTTGAATAACTAGAAATAGCCAATATGGAGACAATCAAACAACTTATGAACTTGAATATTAACAAAAAATTAGAACACCATACATATCCACAAAGTTAACCATCCTTACCAATTATAATATTAAATTATCATAGAAGTGTAATGTCTTGAATCTGAAATATGATTGGATAGATAATATTGGAATATATAAACTATCTTGCATAAAGATGATGATTGTCTAGGCCTTGGTTTCCCTTATAAATATGGAAAGCAACAAGCTTTGGGCCTGAACCAACACAACTATAGCTAAACATGTTTAATAAAGAGAAATTAAAGGCATAAGCAAGTTAACCAAGATCTGAATCTGTTATTCATCGTAGAGCACCCATGTCCTCAGGCCTGGCAAGGTACTCATCTCCATGTTGTAGTATCTAGTAAGTGTGTTGTGCCCCTATCTATTATCACAAAAAAGTGTCAAAATTGTGTCCTTGTTATCCATGTTGATGCCAACAAAACTGCTCGTTGCTCCTTCTGCACCTGAACCTATAGTTGCACATCAATCTTTCAACTATGTCTGCTCCCACTTATCAGATGTAAGGTCATTGGGCCATTTGAATTCCTAAATTCAAAGCAAATTGGTCTGCTGGTCCTTCCATCTTTTATCCAACATAGCTTTAACATCAATTACAAATTTTCCATATCCCGCATCTAGGGCTATAACCCTATCCAAAATCACGTTAAAGCTCAAAGTATCTATATCTTGCTCCTTTTTCAAGAATTCCATAACCACAGACACTATCTGAATTCTGCTTTCCAAGTATCAAGGCCTTTAACTAGTTTGTTTTCCTCTATCAGAATAGAGGGAATAAATTGATGTTTGAAAGTAGAAAAAGATTCAAGTTTGGCTTACATCCTTTTGTCTTCACTGCTAGCATATTGATGCTCTTCAATGATCATAGTCACTGTCTGCTCTGTGGGCTTCAATTTAGCAATAGCATCAGGATTTCTTCGAAGTATCCTACAAAGCATGCCTAAATTGTGCAAGGAAGGCTGCCATTTCTTGTACAGTGGCTCCAAAATAGAAAAGTTTGCTTGCAATTGTTTAATGGCCTGAGATAACATGGAGTAGCAATCATGTACATCCCCAAGTTTATCCACAACCAGCTTTATCTTGTATTCCAAAATTTTCTCAAAGACTTCAAGGACCTTGATCCTTGCCTCATTTTTTGTTACCTCATTTTTCTTCTTGAGGTCCTCAACTTCTTTTTCAAATTTTGTTCTCAAAGCATTAAACTCTTTCATTATCACTGTGACATCACCTGTTGTTGGTGGCACAGAAGGTTGATATGGAACTATTGCCAGACTTTGGAAAGAACCCACATCTTACAGTTGCTTTTTCAATTGCCTATTTTCAATGAACAACCTATTCACTTCATCATTCATGTCTTACTGTGTTTTCTCATAATCCTACAATTTTTTTCCAAATTTTTTTACAACTGCATGGGTGAACATGGTAGAATGGACTGTGAAAGTAGAGGCCTCAGTTCCTAAAGTATTTCTTAAGGTTTTCACCACAACAGATCCCCTCATTTCTTGAACAACATCTAGCAACCTTGGTTTACTAGTGTTCTTCTATTTTGTCCATATGGAAAAAGTCTTTGTCTTTGAGTTGAAACTGCATCCACTCATTCCCTCTTCATAATCAAATTCAGACACAAGATTAGGGTCATCTTGACTCCTAACTTGGTCAAGCAAGAATACCTTTTTCAATTCAAGACCTAGGATGATCAGCATGTTACTCTTCAGGACCATTTGTCTTGCTTCCTCAAGAGTCACATTGATTTCATCAACTTTTAGTTCTTGGATTGTTTAGGTGGTTATTTGATCATACTAAGACTCATCAGCACCCATCTTATTGATTTTCACCTTTTCATCAAATTCCTTCATCTTCATTTTTAACCAGAAATCTCAAAACTCTAGAGTCTTGATGAAATCATCATCTTGAATAAATCTCAATGATGCCACCACCCTTTCATCTTCCTATAGCTCTAGATCAATTTGGGCTTGTTCTTCCATCCTAGCCTCAGGCTTGTGTGCATTAGTTTCTTGACCAACCAATGGTTGATCAACTTCCTCTCCATCATGCAATTGTGTCAAAATATTTTCAACTTCATTAGTATCCCCCACACCCTCAGACATCTCATATGGGACCAAAGGAGACATGCCTTCAGTTCTTTTCCTTTTATGTGGTAGTGATTCAGGGATCTGTGGATCTTGAACTGATATGACATCAGGGGCAAGATCATGAATCTCAATTCCTACAGTCCTCTTCACTGGAAGTTTGGTAGCCTTGGTAGGCTGTACTTCAGATTTAGCATAAATACTTTCAAAAATTTCAATCATTATAAAGATCATTCTCTTCAGCAAAAAATCCTTCAAAAATTGGATTCTTTTCCTTTTTGTCATCTTCAATTTTCTT
This sequence comes from Cunninghamia lanceolata, assembly GCA_027924645.1. Taxonomy (NCBI): domain Eukaryota; kingdom Viridiplantae; phylum Streptophyta; class Pinopsida; order Cupressales; family Cupressaceae; genus Cunninghamia; species Cunninghamia lanceolata. The sequence goes on along the minus strand of BSBN01000446.1, from coordinate 1,450,055 downwards.
GCGGATCTCCCATTTCCTCTTCTAGTCATATACTTCATTAAAAGTAACTAGGTTCCTTATCACATCCTCATCATAAAGAATTTGATGGGAGATGCCCATCTTAGTCAAGATCACTTATCTCACAAAGTTCATATGACCTTAAGGATCACAAACTCTTTCAACACCAGATTCCAAAGAGTACTTGGCCTTCAAATAGGCCTACAGCTCCTCAAGAGTGTCCAAACCAATTGACCAATCTCCAAACATAGTGGTATCAGGCAAAAAGGTGCCTTTCTTCTACTTTTTCATCACTTCCTTTTCCCTCCATATCATTTACCACATGAATTCCAAGAAAGTAATTCTGTCAAAAACAAACTTTGGTAATTTGTGAGATGCTTGGGGGCAATCATATACCCTAATTATTGTGTACTCTAGTAGGAAGAACCAATCATCATAATTGAAAGTATGACCTTTCTCTGGTTTATGTGCAAGAGGTCTTAGAATTACCCTAATTTCTAGTGACAATCTGGGGACCCAATTACCAAAAGAATTCATTATTTTCATAGAAAATTCATTATGAAATAAATTGTAGTTACCAGTCTGGCAATGGGAGTCCCACATGTAACACCAACATTGAGTAGGCATTCTTTGCCTTGTCCTATTAATCATGCTGATGTGCATTTTACTTAACCATTTACTCATATTTTGATATAGGATCAGGTGGCAAACCAAAGAATAAAACTTTAAGTTCATGGGTTTCTTATCTTCCTTCACACTGATGAATCCATCATGTATTTTCTTTTTGAGATATGAGGTAAAATCATACTCAATGTTCACCTCTGAATTTTGTATTTTCATAGCCATCATCATCAAATTAACTAGCATCCTCTAATCATCATCAATTCCTAGTACTTGGCACAATGCATAATAGATCCATTTGAAATAGACTATAAAATCTTTCACAGAGAATGGTTCGACTGCATTGGAAGGAATATCAACTATCTTGTTGTTTGCACCTCTTCTCATAAATATCAATAGCTCATCACTTCTGAGTGTTCTTCTCAAAGTTTTGTATTCTTGTTCAACCTTTTGTAGGTCAATTTTGGTGAGAGATTGTTTGTTCAACATAAAACAGTCAATTATAGCATTTCCGTCAATTCTCAACAGAGAAGATCTATTTGGCAACCTTACTATTTTAGTAGCCAGGTGGTAGTGCAGTGCCAGAGTACAAATTAGTTCCACATCCACGAATACATTTGAAACAATTAGCTTGGCCAAATCCATCTTCCATGGATTGTCCACCGGTCCCTAACCATCCTTCTTCTGACAGAAGTACCAAAATAGCTTCTAGCCAGAAATGGGAATTATGGCATCCATACAACCCTCAGCAACATCCCTAAATACTTTCTTTCGACCTTTGTCAATTGAATTGGGTAAAACATCTAGAAAAGATTGTTGCAGTGATAATTTCTTAGGAGCAGGGTCAAGCTTACTGGTCTTACTTGTGGATTTATACTTCTTGGGTGCCATTATACAAACTAGGGTTTTGCAACTCAAGAAAATGCATGGAGAATTGAAATAGAGAAAAGATTCTTCAAACTTTCTTGCAAAGAATGTAGAGATGGACTTACTTGAACAATTCAAAGCTTGCTAAGAACAGACTGAACTGGCTACCTTCTCCAAGCCAATCTGCAATCTCTAAACTGAGAAAATGTTGAGAGATTTCAAGATTTTATCGAGCCAGAATGTTCATCAATCCACCATTATTTTTGGTTCGTGCCACAAGATTATAAAATCTCAACATTCAATTCATTTCAAATATAAGCCCTTGATCAAATTTGATCCAACGATCGATGAAATGATAAGATATTTAAATTTCTTGGTAATTGCACACCCTACTGAGTATATTTACTCATTTATTATCATTACTGCACTATCGTAGAGCTTGTTTAAATTGGTCACGGGATGGAGATAAGCTTCAATGCCTTTTGTTCACTTTTCTTCATTACCGCCAACCCTTAGCCCTTATGCTCAAACAAAGCAGGATCGTAGGGCTTATAGCCCCCTTTATTCCATTTTCTTCCATTACGATCAACCCGCAAGTGCCTATTCTCATTATTGTGGGGTGATTATGTTGCCAACTTTTATTGCTTACCGCCTTGCCGCAAATGTTCTTTAAAATCCATCGCGGGAGCCTGGTAACTTGGACACTTACTATTGCCATGCCATGAACAACTTGCTAGAACAATGTGGGACCATGGGATCAGTTTATATTGAACTCTCTTCCTTATCGCCAAGCTGCAACCAAGTGAGATCTCTGAGGGACCATAGAATACATGGTTAACTGAGCCCTTCCTACCAGCATGCCACGAAGAACTTGTATGTTTCCAGCAAGAGTGTGGTATACATGATTATTGTTGCTCTAGTTCCTGCACTGCCGCCAAGACAATGAGGATGACCTGCGAGATTATGGTAACATGGTTGACCAAGCCCTTCTTACCACCATGTCATGAACAACTTGTATGTTTCCAACGACAGTGCGGTATACATGATTCTTGTTGCTCTAGTTCCTGCACTGCTGCCAAGACAATGAGGATGACCTGTGAGATTGCGATAAACTGCAAAAACACAAAAATAATTAAGAATAACTGCATACTCCTCAAAATGACCATGTTATGTGACCCTGGGAAATAAATGGCATAAAATTTTGGCATGAATGTCTATTAAGAAATGGTCATATACAAGTGAAAAGATCAAGTAGGATGGAAATGTGCAAAAATTTTGAGAGGTCTTAACAGGTGAGACATTAGAATAGTTTATTTGGAATACTGGCGAGAATTAACAAAATTTTAGGGTTTTAAAATTTTGTTCCAACATAAGTAATGGTTGTTTTATTATGTAAATAAGGGTAATCCTTACCTATATAATAATTATTTTATATTTCAATATAATTTGTATTTGTTTTTGTTTATGCAGATATGTATTGATAAACTCCAAGAAGGGGATAAAGTTAGGGTGTTGGATCTGTGTGATGGTGTTGCTGTGGGCATTGGGCGTATTCACTCACTATCTATTGTACATGGAGTCAACTTGTTAGGAATAGGAGATGCAAATGTAAATATTTTCAAGGTCACTAGTAACATACAACTTGCTTATGAAGACAAAATAGATGGAGTTGTCTGTCTCAAAGAGAAAGAAAGAACCTTGACACAATGGCCACTAAAATATTTGCAAAAAATGACATAGTTGATGTTTATCATGTACTTGTTGTTAGACATCTTGGCCCATTGCTTTATGTAGTATTTTGAATGTGTTGTTTAGGGATCTTAATTTTCATGGTGTATTTGAAAGAGTTGGAAACTCTTAGACAACTATGACATTTTTTATTATATTTATATATATACTCTTAGACAGTTCTGATATCTTATAACTTGCTATATATATATATATATATATATATATATATATATATATATATATATATATATGTATGTATATATATATTTATTTGCATTATATTTTTAAATGCAGATTACCTTTCTTTATCATGATGTTGAATCAATCTTTTAATTCTAGCATGTTGTAACTTGTTCGTACATGTAATTTTTTTTTTAAAGTGCATTGAAAACATTACCTGCCTCTAGAATTGTCATAGAAACTTCTTCAAAATGCCATGTCTATCCTGGAGTCACCGAGGTTCATACCTCAATGATTCCACACCATTTTAGGCCCAAACAATCCCAACTGTGCCCAATTCCATAGGCATTTTGATTCCAAATATGATTCTAGGATGAATAGTACCTAGAAATACCCTATTTTTCTACCAATTAGGTAACTTAACAAATAATAAATGTTATATCCCAAAACTTGCACTGGAACTCTGGTAAAAGCTTACCATACTATAGCATCATCAAGTAAACCTTGGATATAGAAATTGCTCAAAATAGAAAATAGTTTGTAAATGTTGAATGGTCAGATAGTATGAGAAATTATAGGCACCAGGAGTTACCTTTTGAAACATCAGGACAGAGGGTGGATAAAATTGATATATGGTGTAAAATCTAAGGGATTGCCTTTTGGTTTCAAGATCTAGGTGACTTTGATCCTGATTTAAAATGTTCCTTACGAGTGGTCCATTGTTGTAACCTACATAGTGGTATGTATCTTGGAAGCCTTATGGTGCCATATTATTTACTGGAGTATATGTGGCGTTAAAAAAATTGAAATGCTCTTTTATAGTAAAGGAGAATGGGTGGTATTTGTGATCTACTATGCTAGAATACAATAATCTACACCTCAAATTTAGATTACTCAAACCATGTCACATTGATCATATTGTTAAAATAATATAATATATTGCATAGCTTAAGATGTTTTTTGGTTTTAGGGATCTTATCAACATCATAAGGAGTTGAAGGCTACACAGGGAATCAAGATAACCACTCAGGTATCAAATTTTAGGCTAATAATTTTATGTATATAAGCATAAATTTATCAAATATATGTGGACAATGAAATTTAGCTGCAATTTCTTAATTTCACAGTCTTGAGCATGCCATAGCAAGAACTCAGTTATATGTTGTTGGACCTGATGATGATTCAGAGGATATTAAGGAAGAAGCAATGCAAGATATCAATAATGTAATGTCTCGGATTGACAAGAGTGGGGAAGGAGTTTATGTTCAAGCTTCAACTCTTAGATCTTTGGAGGCTTTACTTGAGTTCTTGAAGACCCCAGTTGTAAGCATCCTAGTTAGTGCAATTGGTATTGGGCCTGTGCATAAAAAAGATTTCATGCATGCGAGTGTAATGCTTGAGAAAAAAAAGAAAGAGTATGCTGCAATTTTGGTATTTGATGTCAAAATTTCTCCTGAATCTCAGGAGCTTGTAGATGAAGTTGGTGTCAAGATATTTGCAGCGGATGTTATTTATCATCTATTTGACCAGTTTAAAGCATATATGGACAATCTTAAGGAAGAAAGGAAAAAGGAGGCTATAGAAGATGTTCTTTTCCCCTATGTACTGAGCATTTTGCCAAATTATATTTTTAACAAGAATGATCCTATAATTGTTGGTGTTGATATTCTTAAAGGCATTGCAAGGGTCAGTATCTAAACCTAGTCTTTTTAGTGTTATGACTTATGCATGTAAAAGATTGTTGTATCATTTTTGGTTTGTATAAAGCCATATGTGGTGATTGCATCTATAGATTGGCATGCCATTATGTGTTCCCACAAAAGATTTCATAGATATTTGCAAAATAGCCTCAATTGAGATCAATCATAAATTTATTGAAATGGCTAAGGGTAAAAAAGTAGCCATGAAGATTTTGAGAAGTTGTCTTTGTTGTTAATAGTTTTAAATGATTTTGGATGCTATTTTTTGAAATGTTTTTGTTAATGAGTTATCATACGAACTTTACAGATTGTTGGGAGCAACATTGATGAAGCACATAAAATGTTTGGTAGGCATTTTGAAATGGAGGATGAATTTGTGAGTCATCTAACTAGAAGATCCATAGATATATGAAAGAAAACTACAGGGTAAGGCTATTTGATATCCACATTACGTAATTTTATAGTGTATTTACTATTACACATTTTATACTAATTAAACATTTGTGCTTTTCATTTTTGGCTCATAAAACAACTTTTAAATGTCTAAAATCGATGCAAGAGCATCCCTGGTTCAAGAGCAATCTTGCATAAACCCAAAAAAATATTTATATTTCATTTCAGTTCTTTCATTTTCTAGTTCATTTCAGGTAGTTCAATTAGAAGTAGTTGCAGCTTGTGGTCCAGTTTTGGCATTTCACATCTTACGGATCTGGACTAAGCATCTACACTCATTCATCTTCATCATATCAAGAATTCAAAGCATTTGGATTAGTTACCAGAAATATATCGCTATCAGAAGATCAATTGTTTTCTCAGAACAGAGCATTTCAATAGTTCCTGACAATCAGCTAAAGTAGAAGGCTTGAGGATCATTCCTTGACTTGTGGATCTCAATAATACATCATTCATAGTCCTTTAGTTCATGACTAACCTTCCCTAAGGGTCTGTACGTTGATCCATTCATCTGAGGAAGTGTTCTATGCATTTAGGTCTGACCTATCTATGAACATACTACAGTTCTTCATTGGAGTTTGTGATCTTCCTTAGCTGACATAGAGGAATCTATTGGTCTGCATATGATATATATTGATGTAATAGATCCTTAGGAAAGTAGCTATTCACATAAGAAAGTTTAGATAGTTAACAAGATAGTGATAGTTGATAGTTTGGATTTATGTGAGGAGCTTCAAAGCTTTATCTTGCGCATGTTTGTAATTAGGCCTGTGGGCTGAATTGTAAGCCCGCATGTTGCTGGTAGATCTCTATTTTGAATTCTATGGTATACTGAATGACTAAATTTGCATTTCTTATATATTCTTGTGTTGTTTCTGTTGTGTTTACTCTTGCTGCACGGTCTGAACAGTTCATTTTGTGAACCCTCCTACTGTGACTTCAAATCTATCTTCATCTTCTTCCAAAGTGTCCTCCAAAAGTATCCAAAAAACTTTGTATCTCTATCTAAAACTATACTCCTAGGTAATCCATGCAATCTCACAATCTCCTTGAAAAATAAGTCAGCTACATGCACTATATCCATTGTCTTCTTACAAGGTATGAAATGAGCCATCTTTGAAAATCTGTCAACCACTGCAAATATTGAATCATGTCCTCTCTGTGTCTTAGGTAATCCCATTACAAAATCCATGCTTATGTCTTCCCAAGGTTTCTCTGGTATTGTCAAAGGTTTATACAATCTAATGTTCTGACTACTCCCTTTTGCAATTTGACAAACTCTACAACTCTGCACAAATCTCTGAACATCCTTATGTATCTGAGGCCAAAAGTAATTGTCACTTACCAAAGCCACTATCTTATTGATGCCAAAATATCCTACCAATCTACCACTATGCTTCTCCTTGATCAAATTGTCTCTCATTGAACTCCTAGGTATGTACAACTGACTTCCTTTGAACAACATATCTTCTTGAATGAAATAATCCAACCACTTACTTCTATCTATCACAACAGGTTCCGTACATGCTTTCTAAGTTTTTGTAAAATCATTGTCTCCCTCATACATGTTTGTCAAGTCATGAAAACTCAACACTTCAATTTTCATCTCTGTCAACAAGTTTCTTCTTCTACTTAAGGCATCAACAACTTTGTTTGATTTTCCACTCCTATGCTTAAACAAAAAAGTATAACTCTGCATGAACTCTACCCATCTCATATGTCTCTAATTCAACTTACCTTGACTATTCAAATATTGCAAAGCTTGATGATCTGTATACAACACAAACTCCTTAGGTAACAAGTAGTGTCTCCACTTCTTTAGGGATTGAATTATGGCATAGAACTCTTGATCATAAACTAAATATCTTCTCCTTGCATCATTCAACTTCTCACTGAAATATGCTACTGGTCTACCTTCTTGACTTAATACTGCTCTAATTGCGTTGCCACTTGCATCACAATTAACTTGAAATACCTTAATGAAATCTGGTAATGCCAAAATAGGTTGCTCTATCACTTTCTGCTTCAACAAATCAAAACTTTTATCTACTCCAGATGTCCACTTGAAATTTTTTCTATCACCTCTCATTGTCTATGTCATAGGGTTACAAACTGAACTAAAATTTCTAATGAATTTCTAGTAGAAGCTAGCCAATCCAGAAAATGATCTAACTTCTCCAATTCTCTTCGGTGTAGGCCATTCAACAATTGCTTTCACTTTCTCAAGGTCCATCTTCTATCCTTCTGCAAAAATCACAAATCCCAAATATATCAACTCTTCCTTCATGAAACTACACTTCTTAATGTTTATCAGCAATTTCTCTTCCCCAAGTCTCTGCAAAACTTGTCTAATATGCCACAAATGTTCTTCTTTTGTCTTATTGAAAATTAGAATATCATCCAAGTATACAATCACAAAATTACCCAAGAATTTCTTCAAGACTTCATTCATCAACCTCATGAAAGTACTCGATGCATTTGTCAATCAAAAAGGCATCACCAACCACTCATACAATCCTTCATCTGTCTTAAAAGTAGTCTTCCATTCATCACCTTCTCTAATTTTGATCTAATGGTATCCACTCTTCAAATCTATCCTTGTGAAATATCTTGCTCCACTCAAACAATCCATAATATCATCCATCGTAGTTAAAGGAAATCTATGCTTAACTGTGATCTTGTTTATTGCTCTGGAGTCAGTACACATTCTCCATTTTCCATCCTTCTTAGGTTCTAACATTGCAGGTATTGTACAAGGAATCAAGCTTTCTCTGATCAAACCTTTCCTCAACAATTCTTGTATCTGTCTATTCAATTCTTCATTCTCTACTAGTGTCATCTGGTGTGCTGCTTTGTTAGGCAAACTTGCCCCTGGTATAAGATCCATGTGATGACTGATACTCCTTATAGGTGGTAATCCTTCAGGCACATTATCTAATATGATATCTTCATACTCTATTAATAATTCTCTTATTTCCTCCGGTTCTTCTTCTTCAATGCTTCAGGCTTCTTAGGGATCAATGCATAACACATATTCTCATGTCTCAAACCATCTAGAAATTTCCTTCCATATACCAAACATATTCTAGCATTCCCACACACTTCACTCTTAGGATCATCCTCTAAAGGAATCAAAGTAATTCTCTTTCCATTTACTATTATAGTATATGTATTCTTTCTCCCATCATGTATAGCTTTTCTATCATACTGCCAAGGTCTACCCAACAAGATATGGCAAACATCCATAGGCATAATATCACACAAGACTTCATCATGATAAGATCCAATATGAAATTTTACCAAACATTGTTCACTCACTAGTACCTTATGATCATCCTGAATCCATACTATTTGATAGGGCTTAGGGTGTTTCAATCTTTCCAACTTCAGCTTAGTCGCCATCTCCTCTGAAACTAGGTTATCTAAACTACCACTATCAATTACAACTTTACAACACTTACCTCCTGATTTACATCTAGTTCTAAACAGACTTTTCCTCTGTGATGGTTCCTCATTTGCCTTCATTTGAAATAATGCTCTCCTCATGACTAATGATACTCCTTTCTCTGGATTGCCAATTGAACAAGGTTATTCAACAGGTTCCTCTTCCACATAGGCTGCTCTTCCACTATTTTGTCTTCTTGTTTATGCTACCCCGATTACACTCAAATGCTCTATGTCCTTCACCTCCACACTTGAAAAAAGTACCTCTAAATGTTCTCTTATCAAATCCTCTTCCTTATTTCCTACATCCTTCATTTTGGTATGCACTAGGGTTTCCTCTTCGGTAGAAATTTCTGTCATCTCTCCAGTAAGAATTCTTATCTCTGTCATCCTTCTTCAATGGGCTGTCAAACTTGTTCTTCTCCACAAACAATCTATCTCCTCTAGAATAAATCCTACCTCTTTAAAATTTACCTCATCTACCTCTTTGTCTCTGATCATGTCTCTTATTCAGCTTCTCTTCCACTTGTAGTGCAAATTGATATGCTTCTTCCAAAGATGTCATCCTTACCAAACTTAGCTCTTCTAGAATGTTCAATCTCAGTCCATTGATATATCTAGCCACTTTCTCCTTGCTTGCTTCACTATGCCCTATTCTTATGATCATTTTATGAAATTCTTCAATGTATTCCTTCATAGATTTCTCCTTCTGTCTTAGGTTTTGCAATCTTTTCAACAACTCCAACTCATAGTTAGTAGGTATAAACTAATTCTTCAACTTTGTCACCATCTGATCCCACTTTGTAATCTTTTCCTTTCCTCTCCTATTTCATTCCAACTAAACTTCTTTCCACCATATAGCAGCATGTCCTTTCAATTTTGTCTTTGCAAATTTCACCTTCTCTGGATCTTCAATTTCCTCATATTCAAAGTATTCTTCCATGTCGTTTATCCAATCAATCAATTCTTCCAAATTCAAATTACCAGTATAGTTCGATACATCCACTCTAGGTCCTTGTCCAATCTTTGAAATAGCTTGCAACATCTTTATTTGATCTGACTCTTCTTCTTCATGACTTTCTAGGGTTTCACCAGTTTGTTTAGCAGATTGAAATTCTTCTTTATCATGACTTTCAATATTAGGTCTTGGTGTCAATCCTCTTCGCCTATCTTCCTCAACACCATCCAAATGAATTCACATTGTTCTCATCAATTCTATCATCTCATCCATTCTATTAGCCATTGTACCAACAGGAGGAACTCTTTGCGATGGTATCTTCCTAGGATCAAGTTCAAACTACCTCAGGTTGGCGATCAGCCTACAAACAACAACTGCCTTACAATCGGTGATCGGTTGCACACAAGTAACCTAGCTTGGATTAGCGATCTGCTCACAACAAGATCTTACAGAATCTCCTTCACCAATTCACTCCAAAGAATTAAACTTTTTCTCTAGAGGACACTTTGGAAGAAGATGAAGACAGATTTGAAGTCATAGTAGGAGGGTTCACAAAATGAACTATCTGGACCATGCAGCAAGAGTAAACACAACGGAAGAAACACAAGAATATAGAACAAATGTAGAAGATCTGTTTATGATGGATCTCTATTTTGAATTCTATGATATACTGAATGATTGAATCTGCATTTGTTCTATATTCTTGTGTTCTTTCCATTGTGTTTACTCTTGCTACATGGTTTGGATAGTTCATTCTATGAACCCTCCTACCGTGACTTCAAATCTATCTTCATCTTCTTCCAAAGTGTCCTCCAAAAGTATCCAACTAACTTTGTATCTCTATCTGAAACTATACTCCTAGGTAATCCATGCAATCTCACAATCTCCTTGAAAAATAGGTCAGCTACATGCATTGCATCTGTTGTCTTCTTACAAGGTATGAAATGATCCATCTTTGAAAATATGTCAACCACTACAAATATTGAATCATCTCCCCTCTGTGTCTTAGGTAATCCCATTACAAAATCCATGCTTATGTCTTCCCAAATTTTCTCTAGTACTGTCAAAGGTTTATACAATCTAATGTTCTGACTACTCCCTTTTGCAATTTGACAAACTCTACAACTCTATACAAATCTCTGAACATCCTTATGTATCTAAGGCCAAAAGTAATTGTCACTTACCAAAGCCACTATCTTATCAATGCCAAAATGTCCTGCCAATCCACCACTATGCTTCTCCTTAATCAAATTGTCTCTCATTAAACTCCTAGGTATGCACAACTGACTTCCTTGAATGTTCAATCTTAGTCCATTGATATATCTAGCCACTTTCTTCTTGCATTCTTCACTGTGTCATGTTTTTATGATCATTTTATGAAATTCTTCAGTGTATTCCTTCATAGATTTCTCCTTCTGTCTTAGGTTTTGCAATCTTTTCAACAGCTCCAACTCATAGTCAATAGGTATAAATTGATTCTTCAACTTTGTCACCATCCAGTCCCACTTTGTAATCTTTTCCTTTACTCTCCTATTTCTTTCCAACTGAACTTATTTCCACCATATAGCAGCATATCCTTTCAATTTTGTCTTTACAAATTTCACCTTCTCCGGATCTTCAATTTCCTCATATTCAAAGTATTCTTCCATGTCGTTTATCCAATCAATCAATTCTTCCAGATTCAAATTACTAGTATAGTTCAGTATATCTACTCTAGGTCTTTTTCCAATCTTTGAAATAGCTCGCAACATATTTATTTGATCTGACTCTTCTTCTTCATGACCTTCTAGGGTTTCACCAGTTTGTTCAGTAGATTGAAATTCTTCTTCATCATCAATTTCATTATTAGGTCTTGGTGTCAATCCTCTTCGCCTATCTTCCTTAATAGAATCCAAACAAATTCATATTGTTCTCATCAATTCCTTCATCTCATCTATTCTATTAGCCATTATACCAATAGGAGGAACTCTTCACAGCGGCATCTTCCTAGGATCAAGTGCAAACTGCCTCAGGTTGGCGATCGGGCTACAAACAACAACTGCCTCACAATCGATGATTGGTTGCACACAAGTAAACTACCTCAGATCGGTGATCTACTCACAACAAGATCTTATAGAATCTCCTTCGCCAATTTACTCCAAGGAATCAAACTTTTGCTCTAATACCACTTGGTGCAGTCATGGTAGGAGGGTTCACAGAATGAACTGTCTAGACTATGCAGCAAGAGTAAACACAACAGAAACAACACAAGATTATAGAACAAATGCAGATTAAATAATTTATTATATCATAGAATTCAAAATAGAGATCCATTGGCAATATGCGGGCTTACAATTTGGCCCACAAGCCTGATTACAAACATGCGCAAGATAAAGCTTTAAAGCTCCTCGCATAAATCCAAACTATCAACTATCGCTATGTTGTTAACTATCCAAACTTTCTTATGTCAATAGCCACTTTCCTAAGGATCTATTACATCAATATATATCTTATCTAGACCAATAGATTCCTCCGCGTCGGCTAAGGAAGATTACAAACTCCAATGAAGAGTTGTAGCGTGTTCATAGATAGGTCAGACCTAAATGCATAGAACACTTTCTCAGATGAATGGATCAATGTGTAGACCCTTGGGGAAGGTTATCCATGAACCAAAGGACTTTAAATGATGTGTTATTGAGATCTGCAAGTCAAGGAACAATCTGCAAGCCTTCTCCTTTAGCTGATTTTTAGGAACTATTAGAATGCTATGTTATGAGAAAATAATTGATCTTCTGATAGCAATATCTTTCTGGTAACTGATCCAAATGCTCTGAATTCTTGATATGATGACAATGAATGAGTGTAGATGCTAAGTCTAGATCTGCAAGATGTGAAATGCCAAAACCGGACCACAAGCTAAAATGTAAACAAATTGAAATGAAATGCAAATGTTTTTTTTGGTTGATTCAAGATTGCTCTTGAACCAGGGATGCTCCTGCATCAAAAATGGAATATTCTTCTTATTTTTTTAGGATGATTTGTCCAATGATGATTGGAAACTTGTGGTGAAATTGAAAAAACTATTAAAAATTCCTTGAGGTACTACTAATGATGCATTGTACAATGTAACTTAGGATTGGAGTAAAACCTTCTAATGAAAATGGGAAAATGCACCCTACAACATTACAAACACCACAATCAAGATAATAAATGGTGAACTTTGTTGATACCAGAATAGTAGCTTCTGTATCATAAGCTTCTTCTATATGTTTTTCTATGTGGTGTACGTGCTGCACCTCTGGCTACAATAAGACAATAGTGAACTTCAGATCCTATCTATACAGGAGGTCATTTGAATGTTTGCTATTTAGCTCATTTTTTGAAATTTAATAGTCTGAACGAGAAAGTGCGGTATTGCCATGTGAGAAAGAGAAGAGATTGATTCCAAGAGTAGAGATTTTGTGTAATGATCTATTTTATGATTTCTTGAGGTGATGAAGAAAATATCATGAAAACATTGTTTTAAATAAATTCATATTTTACTACAATTGCACGAAACCAAAAACATTTCCATGTTGTCATCTTCAACATGTTGTTGATTGGTTGGATTTCACTATTTCAAGTGTTACTTTTGCTTCAGTTGTCTAGGACCATGTTATGGAAGGTTACATGGAATGGTGTGTTTTCTTGTTGCTGCAGGGTCACTGCTATAGGGGCCTCTAAGTAGCATTCTTAGACCTTGTTATTCAGATATTGTTCACAGTGGTTCAGGTTTGTTTGAATACATAGGTAACAGCTCAATGGCTTGTGTGAAGGAGAATATGGAATGCACCAAGGCTGCAGTCAAAGCACCTAAACTGGTTAACTAAATGCCAAAAGAAATGATGTCTCATGGAATGCTCAGTGGCAACATCTCTTTTCTAAGTGTCAAAAGATGTGAAGGGCTTCATCGGTCTGACCTGCCTTTCCATTATTTTGCTATTGTATCTAATGTGGCTACTAAACTAGTTTTTTCTTCAGCCAGTCCTTGTAGTTTGTTGTACATGACAGAGCTGAGCTAGTTTTTTCTAGTTATGGCAGCCTCGTACTGCTTTTTTATTATTTGTAATTATTTTCCTACATTGTTCCAATACAAAAAAATATTTATTACCACTTTTCTTTGTCTTATTTCATTTTCTTATTGGTCGATTCTCAAATAGAAAGTGTTGACTCAAATTTATCAACCTTTACTTGGCAACATCATAAAATATATAGTTTTCTAAATTTATTTGCTTTTATGTTTTAAATTCAAATTTAATAATATGTTTTTTCTACATTTTAAAATTTATGGTATTTAATAAATTATTCATATCATGACTAAATTTACTACCAATTAACGGAAACCAGTAAATAAAAATGACTACCATGACTAAATAAATGACCAGTTAACAACAATCAATGACTAAATGATTATAATGACTAAATAAATGACTAAATATATGTACTACCAAATTGATGACTAAATATACTACCAAATTGTTGACTAAATATACTACCAAATTAATGACTAAATTAATGACTAAAATCTATTTAGTCATAAATTTGGTCGTGAGATAAATGACCAGCAATAAACTACCAATGGTCATGTGACTAAATATACTACCAAATTGATGACTAAATATACTACTAAATTACCAAATATACTACCAAATTACCAAATATATGACCAAATTGATGACTAAATTTACTACCAAATTTATGACTAAATATACTACCAAATTGATGACTAAATATACTACCAAATTTTACTACCAAATTAATGACTAAAATTTGTTTGGTCATAAATTTGGTCACGAGATAAATGACCAGCAATAAACTACCAATGGTCACGTGACCAAACTACTGATCACATGACCAATTTTTGGTAGTTTTTTTAGTCATTTATTTCTATTTATCTACTAGTGGATAGAATGCTAAAGGATGATGATAATCAGACCTAAGTGATGGTTTCAGCTACAAAAATCCCATAATTTGTTTTGGATGATTGGTTTAGGTTGTTGTTTTGGGAGTCTCAATGGATGCGAAGGCTCTAAAGTCTAAAAGATATGATGGTTTTAGGGTCAACAAGGTGATTGCTATGGAGACTAGGTTGGGAAATGCTTAGGATAAAACTTACAGACTAGAAATGATGCTCAGACAACAAGGGGAATGATGGTTTTAGTAGAAATTCTGGATACTGTTTGAAGATAACCAATTGCACGGTAGGATAAGCCAATTGCAATGACTGATAATTCAATTCTGATCAAGGATAAGCCAATTGTGATAGACTGATGTTCAATTACGGTTGGGATTTTGACAATTGTGATGGACTGCTGCTCAATTGCATATGACAATTTTCAAATGTGGTTGATAGGGTTTTTTAGTAGCAGGGTATATCAAAGACCAATTGCGAGTTTCTGTTGTTTAATTGCGTATATGTTTTTGATAGATGTGAGGTTTTATAGCTTAATTGTGAGTTTCTTTTGTTTAATTGTAGTTTTAGGTGGGTTTGGCAAGAAAAATGATGATTGTGAGCAAACAATCCCTCCAACATTCACAAGCATGTAAACCCTAAGCTAGGCAAGGACTATATCTATTGAGTTCCTACTTGGTTTTACCCATCCGCGTCTACTTATGGTTTATAGCTCCAGGAACTTGAGGCACAGGATCCCCCTTACAGTGCACTCACTTCCCAGGCACACCAAGTTCCAAGTCCACAAGGCTCGCAAACATTATGATACTTTGCTATCTCTACCATAAGCCACAAAAATATGGGATGGCTATGGGAGGCCTAAGCTTCTATCCTCTTGTATCAATAGATAGAGGGTTTTTGGCTACTACACAAAGGTTGCTAGTATGGGCATCTGTTTAGGTGGCTACACGTGCAATGATTCGCTCCATTAATGGAGGCTTCCCAGCCCAAAGAGGTTACGCTCAATGAGCTTTTGGGGGAAACATTCGTCAATGTAACACAATAGCACCTGTTGTTTGTGGCTTTTGACACAAACACTTTTTATATAGCAGCTTGGAAGAGCTTGGCTTTAGCTTGTTACCGCTTGGGTCATACCCCTTCTCACACTGGGAAGGCAGGCCCTCTAAAGATAATAACAAGTTCTCATACACCTAAGATCCATTTGATAGGCAAGGGGAGAGGATACTTTTGTTATTAAATTTGGGTTACACACATACACAACAAGTAATCAAAAAAGATAAAACAACATAGAGCAAACAATGGTTCCATTTAAGCATCAAATCTAAATGTTCCTAAATTAGTGATAAAAATGATATATCTTGAACTGATTGATGCTGCAACCAATGGATTAGTAGTTTCAAAACCTCCTTTCTCTGAACAATGAATAAGATGCTACACAAAGAGATGATTAGATGCCAAAGAAATCAAGCAGAAATGAAATTCAGCCAAATGCGTATGAAAATAACCAACCGTGATGATCTGAATTGCAATTACGTATGAAAAATGACCAGATGCGATGATTTATCGACCAAATGTGCATGAATTTAGGCCAATTATGACTTTATGTTCTTTAATTGCACTCGGCTCTGATCAATTACGATGATCTACAAAATAGAAAAAACCCTAATACCAATTGCGGCTAAAAAATCCAAAGGTGATGCTCTACAATGCAATTGCGTCTGAATTTTGACCAACTACAATGTTCTATTGATCAATTGCACTCTCGTTTCTACCAATTGTGATGATCTGGGCTACAATTGTGATTTTCTATAGACCAATAGCGTTCAGAACCTACAAAATCTGACTTCACAAAAATACTTGCAAAAAGATGTCAAATCAAGGACGTGGGTCCCACCAGGCGTGCCAGAAATGTGTGAGTAGGAAAATTTAGGTTAGGATGATTAAACAAAGAAAATCAAACCTAATCCTACCACCTTCAAAGAATCCATCTAAATGACACAAAATGCAAACAAATTGAAAGCAAATCACCTAGATTATTGATTCCTTGGTTAAATTTGTGGATTGCTTCTCAATTGTAGACAATTTCATAAGTGCTAAATTTGCCATGATGATGGATGGGATTGCTCAAAATGCTTAATGGATGGTAATGAGAATGCTATGCTTGAGACAATAATCTGAACACTATATGGTGAGATATGAAAAATGAGAATGAGTGGGTGTATATATAACACTCAATAAGAGTTGATCAACTATGGACATTAGGTGGCTATGTGAATGGTTGAGATTAATTCATGATCATAGGTGATTGTGCATAGAACAAGTGTAGAGAAGAGGATAAAGCACATGTGTAATTGTGTACACAAATACTTTTATTTAATAAAGTTAGGTGTGATAGTGTACACAAAAATTATTACATATGTGAATGTGTACATAAAAAAGTAGTACCACACATGTTTCAAATTGGAGGTGGACAAATGTCGACATGTGGTGGAATATGTGAGGGAAATTAATTAAATAAATATAAAAATATTTAATTAATTGGAAAGTGGGATAAGGATAGGATTAAGATGGAATTTTAATTAAATAAATAAAATTTATTTAATTAAAATAGAGAGAAAAGAAAGATAATTAAATAATTAAAAATTATTTAATTATAAATAGAAGAAATAGATAATGAATTAATTAAATAAATATAAATTCATTTAATTAATAGAGGAAATAGATGATTTTGGAAGAAAATAGAGAAATTATTCAAATGTGTTAGACTGATGCTAATGACTAGGTCAATTTTGGGTGTCTATAGATAGATTTTTTTGAAAATTATTGTGAATTAGAGTTTCATGTTTCTATCAATTAGGTACATCACCACCCATTTACTTTCAGTTTTGTCCTTTCATTTTCATTCTTTCTATCATTTTTCCTGCCAAGTCATTGACCCATTAGAAATTATAAGGGAACCATCCCATAATTTGAAGGTTCAAACTCACCATAGGTAACCCACAACCTGAGTTTGATCCCATGAACTACATAGGATTGCTAAGCTTCACATCTTTGCATAATGGGTATAATCCTACACATTAACAATTTTTGGCAGGCTCGGTGGGACTCTTTGAACTAATTTTCAGTTCAAAAAAGAACTTATTTTTTCTACTATTTTAACATGAGTAGTAGTTAATACAACTTTTTTTTAAGGTTTCAATTCAAATCCCTAGTGACTCTGACTTTCTGGTTTGAATAGATCAGATTTTGCAGCCTATGAGAAAGATTTAAACAAGATCAGGTGTTGTTTTATTTCAAGTAATTTTGGTTTCAGTTTGTTTTCTAGTTTTTGAATGAGTAAGCATGTCTATCTTTCATGGGAACATGTAATATCATCCATCATATCATGAAAATGCTGCTAATCCACCATCTTATCAGCCATATCAAATCAACCATGCTGCTAGTGTTTACCCAAATTCTATGGTTTTTCAAGGAAACCAACATGCTCAATATGCTTACGTCCCACCCACTCTTGCTCAACCTTCATATCGGCATTCATATGTCCAAAATCAGCCTCAAGAAATATCTCTAATGTCAAATCGGTTCAAACACTCTCTTAATCATCTCCAAGATTTGGAGGTTAAGGATATAAAGAATAGCATGAATGATATGAAGGACACATTATTAGATTTCACAAAGTAGATAGAAGAGATCAAGAGGTAGCAAGAGTATGAGCAGCTACAACAAGAGTTGGCTAATCAAGCCTATCATTATGAGCAGGAGTTGGAGGCACAAAGGATACAGTTTGAGAGGGAGATGCTTGCAAAAGAGGAGCAAATTGCTCAAACACATAGGCATGAGATCCAAACAGCTCATTTCATTCTAGATCAGCTTGTTCAAGATGAGGTTAGTAGGTATGAATTTCCAAGTTTCAAGCAAAGTAAACCTCTTAACCCTCCTAAAGTCAAGATTTCTGGTTTTAGAGATACTTTACCATTGCAAGAGCCTATGTTGGCACAAACTAAATTTGTTATCCCTCAAGAGCAACCACTTCAAGAGCCTTTTTTCATCCAGGAAACTCAAGAAAATCTCCAAGTTTCCCTATCAGATGAATCTGATTGTCCTATCGCTATTTCCCTTAATAAGGATGGACCCATTGTCTTTCAAGATAGCTCACTCATCATGAAGAAAGCTAGGAATGTAAATTTAATGCATGCATCCATGGAGCATTAACAATTAGAGCAAAAAAAGATTGAATATGAGAAGATCTTTCAAGAAGAGTCTTTGAATGTTTTAACTAATGAGCTTCCTTGTTTTGTTGAAGATGATGAGAATGTTGCAATTCTTATCTCAAAGAATCAACCAAAACAACAGAATGAAAAGGTAAAAGAGGCAGATCATGAAAATCATTATACAACCTTGGATGAATTGTTGTTTGATGAAAGTTGCAATAAGGTAAGGAACAATCCTCTTTTATTAGAAATTCAAGAGGAATGTGATGAACTTTTATTTTGGGATGACCTTGATGATTTTGTTGCAAGATTAGATAATGTTAAGAAGGTTTCAGTTAATATCTTTGATGCATTCCCTAGTTTTGTGGGTGAGAATGGTTGTGAGAATGATATAAATCATCTAGAAAAACTACTAATTAATGAACAGATCACATACAATAGCCTTGTTTTGAGTAATCAAGATGTTGAGATAAATGTAAATTTTGTGCAAGTGCAGCAAGACCAAAAGTAGGGTACTACTTTCCAAGTAGAGGTTGAGTCCCAAAATTTAGCTAATTTGTTTGATGAACTTCCTAAGTTTATAGATGAGAATCAAGATAGCACATGCATACTAACATCGGTGCCTAGTTTTGCGCAGTAGAGTGATGAAATTCATCAAGATTCAATACAAGATTATGAGTTTGATGAGAGCATTTTCTCTAGTATCATAGAAGATTTTTGCTCTAACATTGATGATAATTTGATGTCATGTGAACCAATAGTATGTAATCAACCTATTCAGGTGAAAGAGGCAAGCATTCCTTCATTTCATTCATGTGAGCTAAATCAAGTTGAGACTGCAATTGAAAACATGACAATAGATCCTAAGCAAGAGAGCAGCAGTATGAGCAAAAAGGTCATCCTTTCAAGAGGGTGTCCAATTAGGGATTTAGTTGGCAGAGAGATAAATAAGGAGACACATGTTACTGTTGTACCCAAAGATGAGATTGCAGCCTTAGAATAGTAGAATCAGATCATCAATTCACCTCATAACAAAAGTATCTATGATCAGGTTCAGATGGCAAGTGGGTTTGTTTTTATTCTTTAGAGAGTTTTGCAACATTCTATAAGGTATGTTCTTATGATTCATATCTTATCAGTAACAAATCACCTTGCTGAACACCATTTCTTAATTAGAAAGGGAAGCTATTTTACAAAGCTAGTTAATGGATTTGTTTGACCAACTTCTATGATCGGTTAGTGTAGGGTAGAGTAGAATTTCAGTTCAGTATTTTATTTTCCAAGAAGTGCACATGCACATTTTGCTAGCTATGTCCTGAACAAGGTCAGATTAGTTGAAATTTTAGTATTGTTTTGCTCCTGTATTTTTCTATTAGTTTGAGTTGTAGAGGTTTTCAAGGTTTCAGGCAAGAAAAGACTCATATGCCCAATGGATTTAGAAGGCTATTAGTCCTGTTTTGTTTAGCAGGAAAACACCCCTGAGAGATCACCAAAAATGTTACTAAATTATATTCACACCTAATTTAGCAAGGCGTAAACATCAGTTGTTTAAAGGGGGTAAAGAAATTTTTTTGCTTATGCAGGATCATCCAATCAATGTCTGATGTCTTGATAGAAGACAAGTGCAAAATCAACTATCAAAATCATGTAATAGCTCAAACTGAGCTGTTACATCATCCTGGTAAGGGAAATTATTTGCAAACAAGAAAACATACATTCAAAGAATGAAGAGAATTTATGGATTTCATGTTTCAGTGCAAGTAAAAGAGGTATTTATAAACTGTCAAATTATACATCATGTTTTATACATATGTTTCGAATAAAGATGATTTGTTTCATGCTATGTATTTGATTCAAAAAGTGAAATATAGATAAGTCATTGCACATATGAGAGGGAGGATGCGAGGTTTTCATGGTAAAGAGGAAGGTCTGAACAAAGTTACAACAATCTTTGACATTAACATGAACATTCTGAGGGTAGATTGGAGCAATCATGGTCATTTTCCCAATACAAGACTGTTAACAGCCATGAGTAGATGAAAAGTAAGGAAAAAGGGGAATCAGAAATATGTTTCTCAAAGCAAAAGACCAAATGCCACTCTGAACTTTGCACAGTATAGTCAAAAGAGTTAAAAGGCATGAGAAGATGGTGTAAAGATGGTTTATGTAGAGATCCACCAACACCAAGGATGAGGGTTCTTTGCCTCTATACAAACCATATTTGTTACAAATTATGAAGGAGTTTACATATTATCAAGGAGTCTATAGGAATATGTAGAGACCATAGATATGAATAATGCTGCCATCACTATGAAGACACAGCTTGTATCAACATATGAAAGGGAGGAAAGCCTAAAGTGTAAATAGAAGCAAAAAGAGGAACACAGACATCTCACAATGAACATAAAGGATAGCTTTACAGTGTTTATTGAATCTTAAAAGAGCCACAACATATGCATAGCATCAATCTTGATATTTTCACAAACTTCCTCAAAGATAGAAAGCAAAGAATATAGTCTCTTCACCATTATCTTGAAGAAAAAATAGTATAGATAAAGAAGTTGCTTACCAAAAAGAGTTGTAGAAGAAATCCTCCAGAGAGCAACACAGGAAAGCCTTCATACAAACCCTTAGAAAACCTCCATGGCGACGCTGAAGATGCAAATAGGTGAAGTGGAAGCATGAAATTAGTTCATGTTTAGGGTTTGAGCCTTGTTTTCACAAGATGCCCTAAATTATTTGCCAATGCCCAAGGCTAAAGAGGAATTACTTAAGTCTTTCATGACTTTTGAAAGAGATTATTGAAGAGTAATACCTAACCTGTGGTCTAACAATTTTGAAGTGTTGAAAGCTAGGAGGTATGAGGGGCCACGAGAGTTATAAGGAATTTATGTTTTCTTTTTAGCCTTTTGAATTATAATGAACATTGAAACCAAAGGGTAAAAGGTGGTGATCATTGAAAAGAGAGTGATTAGTATTTGACTTAGGCAAAATTGGGCAAATTGTTTTTATTTTGCTAAGTATAGAGCAATGAGGGCATTTTCACAAGCCTTGTATTTTCTTCTTTCTTGCATATCCAAAAGGCTAATTAATGTATATTAACACGTATTAAGTGCAATATTTCTATGACTTGCCTTAATACGTGTAATATGTAAGCCTTAGAAACAAATAGAACCTAGACATAACACTTATTAAGGTAATTAATTATTACCTTTAATATTTGTTAATATAGGTTAATTACACCTTCATAAACATGTAAAAAAGAAGATAGAAATGAATTGGAATCAAATTGCTCTATTTTTGGTCTTGGGGCCTAATTTTAACTTTTCTTAAGTCAAACATGCTGAGAGTTGAAGTTGTGAGCTAAAATAGCTCATCTTGGAGCATTTTTAGGGCCTGATTTTTAGGCTTTTTATTCTTACTCGCCCAAGCAACCTTGAGTTGCTTTTTTATAGCTTTTCATGCAGTTTTGGAGTTGAGTTCACTGCAGTTAGCTTTTTAGGGTCCATGGGACAGATTTTTGTATATAATGAGAAAAAGCTTATGCTTTTTCAAGTTCTTGTCTTTTTGCTTTCTTATACATTGCAGAGAGAAAATGTGTTTGTAACTCAATTTTGTAGATTAATACATTACAACAGGTTACATGTTCTATTTTTTGCCATTTTATACAAGCATTCCTTTATTTTTAGTTGAATCAAGTATCTACCTTCTCATTTGTGTTGTTTTATGAATGATTTGATGAGATTTTATTGTGTTTAGATTTAGAACCTTTAAAATCATTGTCTCATTTATACTTGCATGCATTGAACAACTATGAAAATCACAAGTCTTGGGTTGTACAATTGGAATTGTTTTTATGTCATGCTGTGAGAACCCAGTTTTTCTCTAAAAAGAAGTTATTCAAGTCTTCCTTAGAATCAATTTTGTGATCAAATTGCCAAATTGGTTGTGTGGATAGATCTTTCTGAAAATTATTGTGAATTAGAGTTGCATGTTTCTATCAATTAGGCACATCACCACCCATTGACTTTCAGTTTTGTCCTTTCATTTTCACTCTTTCTATCCTTTTTCCTATCAAGTCATTGACCCATTAGAAAATTTTGAGGGAACCGACCCATAATCTGGAGGTTCAAACTCACCATAGGTAACCCACATCCTGAGTTTGATCCCATGTTACACAAGATTGTTGAGCTTCACAACTTTGGATAACAAGTGCAATCCTGCAAGTTAACAATACTTTTACCCTTACAAACTAAAAACCCAAGAAAATGAATCCCAAATTTAAGATTTTCCCGCGCCACGTAAAAGGGACTAGGTAGAGAGTAAAAACATTTTTTTTCTTTATATCGACGCGGGAAAATAGGAAGTAGGAAAGGGAACAAAAAGAGCGCGAGTTCAATAGTTTTGGTATACATTCTATGTGTTACTTGGCAAAGAAGCATTTACAGGAAGCAAAAAGGGAATAGGGTTTTTAGAGTTTGTGTGATAGAGTGTGTGTTTGGACTGGTTAGGGATGGGTTTTCTCTAGTTGTGGCCGATACCTCTGTCATACAAAGCATTGTAGTGTAGAAGATGTCTGAGGACAAAATAATGCTCCTCAATTTTCACAAGCTCATGGGTGCTAGGGGCAAGGGTGGAGATAGGCACACATTCATCGTACTTTAAAAAAATACTTTAATCCTTTTCATTTTTTTAGTTTCTACGGTTTTGTTTCTACATGTGATTAGTAGCTATATTTCTAACTGTGATTTACAAAGTGTAATTCATGGAATACATTTAGAAGAATGTTCATCTTTATCAATTTCGTAATGGAATTCTACTCACTACGGCTACTATGGCCAACTTTACCAAGGGCAAGCTGGCCACTGCTCTCAGAAAGGTGTTATTCTTATATATTTGGTTTTATTTTTATTCCATATTCCATAAATTTCCCTTGTGCAATAACATCTGGTTGATATCCAACAAGACCCAGGCTTCTTAAAAAAAAAAGAATAAATCACTTATTCATGTAAGTGCAATTACATATTTCCATGGGACTGTCCTGAGAGTAAAATTAGGAGCCCAAACCCTCTATATTATAAATTATCATAGATTGTAATGACAATAAATAGAGGGTAATTTTTTTCCTCTCAATAGCTTCATCCATGAAGTACTTCATCCCACTGCACTAATTTTTTTTTCAAAACTACTTTAATAGGATATGAAATCTACAAATCCATTCACAGTAGCCAATCAACTAAAGTAGATAGGGAGAATGCAAATGGCTCAGAAGGTCCACCTCAACTTTGAATTCACGTTCTCCTTACTTTCCACCTCTATCAAGTTGTTTGATGGCCACTATTCTACCATCAAGCAAGATGCTTCTATACACTAACCCAAATCCTCCATTGCCAATAACATTAGCAGGGTTAAAATTGTTTGTAGGAAATTGAAGCTGTCTGTAAGTGAACACCTGGGCTTCTTTGTGTGTTATAATATGAATGGTAGGGACAGGAGGATTGATGTGATATGACGATAAATTTTTCCTCAAATCTGGGCTACCGTTCTCACTGGGTTGCCTTTATATATTGCCATTATTGGGATTTTTGAGGATCCATCAATTTTCCTTGCTATATGGCTTATGTTGGTTCCCTAAATTTCTAAACACTGAACCCTAAAGGTGTGCCATGTCTTATGCTCAGATTCAAAGATAAATTTGGCCAACAAATAGGAGAATGATCTCACAATTTTCTCCCCTGCACTTCAAGCTCTATAAAACCCAGGTGGATCTCCCTATATGGTACTTGTTACCAATTTTTCACCTCCAGCTAAAATTGGTAGAGCTGAAACAATTCATTGCATTTGAGGTGAAGAATATTCTAAACACATTCCTACTATGCATAAACCATGGCATATTTGTAAGTGTTTGAGAAAGTTTTGAATTTAGTTTTGTTATTTAGACTAAAGAGACATAAAGAAGAGTACATATTGAACTCAAGACATTGCTTTCATTCAGTGCAGAAATGTTTCATTCATTTCATGTTTCTTTCATTTTACCAATAAAGTATACACATAATTGCTCAAGTATTGTATTTGTATTCATTGAAAAGAAAAAAGTAATCAATGGTCCCACACAAGCCGTGGGAGTAACTAACCAATGCAACATAACATATGCTATGCATCTGAAGTTAAAAGAAATAAAAAGAAGTATAAGGGAAGATGCATATCCATCATTGCCTGAGATATCTTTGGGTGGATCTTCTTGTCCTGCTCCTCCTCTCTTGATCACCAAGAGAACCTGTATCATTGTAAACAATTGGTTAGAGCTTTGGATATGGATCTCCCTATGTGCCCTAGTAATAGAAACACATTACATATCATGAAGCATTGGATCAACAAGAAGGAGAGCCAGAAAGATCAAAGCATCACATGCTCGTATTGTATTCATTGTTTTATCTAACTTGTTTGTGCAATGTGTAGGTACAGATATAATCATTATGCAAGACATTTCAACATGTGGTAAAAAATGGGCTCCCACAAGGGTTGAGCCCAACTTGCTACCCCTTGATCTTAAAGAGAATATAAGATAAGAAAAGATACTTTTAGATCAATAAATAAAAGCATATTCTGATTGAAAGTCAATGACAACACTAATACATCATGAGACAGCCTCCAAGGCAGGACAATCAACATTAGATCAATATCAACTGAAGGATAGTCCCATCAAGAGCTTTATAGCCTAAGAAGCATCATGGAGTAGCATTAAATTAGGAAGCATGTAATAAGCTACATGACGGTCATATAATGAGAAACAGTCCATATCTGTATGTGATGCCAAGACAACTATCTTGTATGCAAGAGAAATCATAAATAGAGTGAATAGGACTACCAAAGAGAGGCTTACAATGCCATCACAATGGGACATTCACCCTAAAAGATAGAATATTCATCATAGAATTACCATATGCCTTTGCAAATGAAGAAAAAATCATATGATCACCATATACAGTGCATGAAAAGGAGCAGCTAGTATAAGTGCAAGAGAGGCAGTGAAGAAGGACATAATAACCAATACCATCAGTACATCTACATATAGTGGAATAGTCAAAAGAGGGACTATTACAAGAACAATTTAAGAGAAATCCATGAAAAGTAAAATCCCCCACAGAGATCCTTCATGTGGGTACAGTCAAGAAGTCACCAATAGTCATAATGACATAGGTATGTAATGATCATCATAAGTGTTAACATCATAGGTTATTGCATTCAATAATGATCATACCATTGGGGATATTATAGTACAATCTTGAAGGGCATGAATTTTATACTCATAATGATAGTTTTCACAAAACACATAAAAGAAAGTCATCATGATTAGGAGAGAAGCAATGAACAAGTCTCCTGACAGAGGTAGCTAGGCTACAGAGAGCAAATAGACATGGTTCAACATAAATCATGTTACTAGATCATAAAGGAATAGTCAACTGCATTAGTAGAAGAACAGTTGTCATGACAAGAATGCAAAATCAAAGAAAATCATAAGCTACAAGAGGTGAAGCTACAGGAATAAAGAGAAACCCATAGTCATGATAGAATATACCAGATAAAGCCACAGTTATGGAGTAATGAGACAATCATTTATGTCCTGCAAGGATGAGTATGAGCTAGCATAGCATAAGAAATAAAAGAGAAATCATCATGTATCTGAGAGCATTCCATAGAAATCAAGAGGATCAGCCATACAAGTATCATGTAGTAGGTAAAGTACATTACAAGGACAATAAGTCATGAAGAGAACTCATTATGCCCTTAGTGAGAGGTACACAAATATACATAATATATCTTTATGCTACAGGATGTATGAAAAGAGAAATAAGGATGCAACATTTTAAAAGGTACAGTCATAAGCATAGAGTTCATTGTTGCTTTTGTATTCATATCAAACTATCATAGTCATCAAACAGAGAATATACACCTCTAGATGAATTCATGACTACATAAGTGCAAAGGCATACAGTGTATATGTGAGTCAAGATGGAGCAGTAGACACCATAAAAGTTATAGTCATTTTTTTTTTTATGACTGTCACTACTGTCAATAAGCAACAAAGATGGTGGTGAACATAGCTATAAGGTCACAGTCCTTTTAGGGTGACTATCCCCACTAGCCAAAGAACAACATTGTTGAAGAGCATAGAGAAGGATTAAGTGAAACCCTAGTAGGGTTTGTAACAAACAAAAGAGAAAGCCTCTTTCATCATTTCATCACAATGAAAGCCCCAAACCAACACAACATAGAAATCTTTAAGGTCATATACATGTTTGAGGTTGGCTACACCAAAGCTTAAAGGAAAGAAAGTTCAAATCCCCTTTACAGACCTCACACAAAGAAGCACAAATGCTTTAAAACCTTGTGGATCATAAGAACATGCATTTATCTTGCTAGGGTACAAAACAATACTAAAGATAGTTTGACAGTGAAGGAAATACAGTTATATAAACAATTACAGTCATGAGCACAGATGTTGTGTCACAAGTTTTGAAGACTCCGGGAGGATGATATACAAAGTGGAAAGAGGAAGACATGCTTACCTTGAAATGGTAAAAGAAATTCTTCAAGGAACAGTTTGAACAATCTTAAGAAGCACAGTCATAAATAAGGGTTACCTTTCACAAACCCCAGATAGGGTTCACAATATTAAGGAGGAGCCACCCTTTTTCACAAAATAACATGTTTCAACCTTCATTGATGCCGTATAAAATAGGATTCAGAGGGTTGTGAAATACAAACCCTAGAGACCGAGCAAGCCATAGTGATTTCATTACCCAGGATGAGGGAGACAACCCAGTAAGGAGAAGAAAATGGTAACAGTCATAGATATAGTGAAAAGAGCACCGAATACATCATACAAACCTCTTTTGATTTTTGTTTCCTTGCAGGAAAGGGGTATTTTCCATCATTTCTGTTTGCATATAAAACAAGGGGGAGTCCAGAAATAAAGAATAATGATAGAAATCAAGTCATTTTATGTTTTTTTCTCATAGGAAGGAAAGCAAAGGAATGATATGCTACAACTTCACAATGCAGAGATAAGCCAAAGAGATTGATAAGGTTCTATGACCAAAGCACACCAAGACCACTGTACCTTTCTAACAAACAAAGGTAAAAACCATGAACAGACAATGAAGCTCATTTGTTTTCTTTCAAAAAGAAGCAAAGAAAGACAAGTTACCTATTGAAGGTTGAAGATTTGCATGATTATAGGATCAAAACATAGCCTCAAAAGTCTTCAAAACCTTTTAGAAGCACAGAGCAACTCCTCAAAGCTTCAGCATGGTGGCACGATGCAGCGTTGCTATGAAGAGAAGCAGTAGATTGAAAAAGAATAAAATGAAATCTCTTAGGGTTTAAGAGGAATTTTGTTGTACAATGCCCTAACTTGGTTTTTTATCTTCTTTTCGACTTTTGATAAAACACACAAACTAATGATACACCTGAGGTCAACACTTTTAACTGTTGGAAACCTAATGATATAAGGGTATGATTATTTCTCTTGATTTTCATAAGGTTTCAAAAATGATAAAGTCAATGGAGATAATGATGCAATGGAAGATGCAATGATATAAACTATGGTATGGGAGTCATAAGGGTGAGGTGATCATGGATATGCCAAAAGGGAGTCATAAGGATGCAATAAGATATGTAACTAATGATAAATGTACGATGGCTATATTTTTTACCTATGTATGGAGGAGACCCTATGTGATGCATGATGGCATGGGAGATATAAGGGGTTAATTCATGATTTCTATTTAATCATATCTCACATATGGAGGGTATTTTTGACTTTTTCATGTATGGAGGATGTATTAGCATCATCATAGGATGCATGAGGTGATTATGTAAATCAAAAGGGAGTTATAAGGAGTTATTATTTTTAAACCTTTTGAAAATAATTGGCCTATTTTTTGCATGACTTAGGAACTGGTAAACATATGTAAACAAATAATAAAGTAATACAATTATAAATTACTGTATTATTTGTCACAAAGTTGTAAAAAGTCATAGATAAACAAATTTATAACAACTAGTAAAGTAAGTCTTTATTGATTACTTTATTACTTGTTCACATTGTTTCCTCATGCTTAAATCATGCAAAATTAGGAGATGGAGTTAATTGATCTATTTTGGAGCTTTTTGCATGATTTTTGGTCAAACTAGAGGGAGTTTGGTGTACCACTTGGTCAAATTGAGTGTGAGGAACAATTTGGAGCTATTTTTGCTCCTTTTTCTGTAGTTATGACCCTATCTTTAGGGATTTTTATGCTTGCTCATGGATTAGTTTTGGGGGAGATATTTTTAGGGGTAGTTGATTGCAATTGACCTTTCTAGGTCTTTTTATGAGTAGATTATATATTGGAGAAAAAATTATGTTTTTCTAGTTCTTACCTTTTGGTTCTCTTGTGCATTGCAGAGAGAAGAAGTGTTTGTAACTCAATTTTTGCAGATTTATACAGTACAACAGGTTACAAGTTATCTTTTTGCCATTCTTATGCAATTATTCCTTTATTTTCAGTAGGATCAAGTATCTACCTTCTCATTTTGTGTTGTTCTATGAATGATTGGATGAGATTTTATTGTGTTTTAGTATCAGAACCTTTAAATACTTGTCTCATTTATACTTGCATGCATTGAAAAGTAGTAAAAATCACAGGTCTTAGGTTGTGCATTGGAATGGTCTTTTTTTTCATGCTGTGAAAACCTAGTTTTCCTCCAAAAAGAGAGATTTATTCAAGCCTTCCTTAGAATCAATTTTGTGGTCATAATGCCAAATTGGTTTGTGTGGATAGATACTCT
The DNA here is from genome assembly GCA_027924645.1 of Cunninghamia lanceolata. Classification (NCBI taxonomy): domain Eukaryota; kingdom Viridiplantae; phylum Streptophyta; class Pinopsida; order Cupressales; family Cupressaceae; genus Cunninghamia; species Cunninghamia lanceolata. The sequence goes on along the minus strand of BSBN01000446.1, from coordinate 1,420,127 downwards.
AAAAATTATTGTGAATTAGAGCTGCATGTTTCTATCAATTAGGTTCATCACCACACATTTAGATCCAGTTTTAGTACTCTTATTAGAAAGTCTTTTTAAATCCTTTTCCTAAAAAGTTATTAGTTTATTAGAAAATCAGAAGGGAACCAACCCATAATCTGGAGGTCTACTTTTTCCATAGTGTACCCACAACCTGAAAGTATTCCAATGTTATACAAGATTGCTAAGCTTTCTAGCTTTGCATAACATGTGCAATCCTGCTCAATAAGAGTACTAAATATGGATATAAAATAAGGTTCTATTTCAGCACCTAGCAGATAAACTTCATACAAATAACAAGGGTTCATAAATATGCAAAATGGAAGGCACTATCCCTGTTGTCATTAAAACCCAGGTAATAAGTATGCAAATAATTTAGGAATAAATATTAGAGAAAGTAAATCATGGTTTTATATTTGAAATGTGTTTCTAAGTTTGAAGGAAAACCATTCAAAATAAACTAGTGCCTATCTAGGGCTACAAAGTCACAATGCTTGTACACATCTTTCAGCACATTTGAAACATATCTTGATGATCACTTAGCCATTAACACCTTATGTTAATAAGATCAACTAATAACTAACAGTGAATAAATCAAATTCATCTACCAATTGCCACTCATTTTCTAGACCAATTCTTTATAGTTCTCACATATGAAACATTTGATTTAAATATACCCATTGATAGCTACCAAGTATTAGCAACAATGATGCATTATTTTCGCTCTCTGCTTTGCATGACTGTTTAGGGTTTTTTAGGGTTTTTTGCTTTGGCTGCTTTTGATGCTAATGGAGGCAGCTACCTTGGGCAGTACCTCTGGGGCTATGAGGGCTGACACTCCATCTAATGGATGGAAACAAGCGGTAACAGGGGAACCAATGGGGTCTTCTAAATGCATGGCGGGTATGCCTGTCTAGAAAGTTTCTACTGATGGCACAACTCTAGATATTCCGGATGGTCTGATTGAAGAAATCGTGGCAACCATGGATCTCGCTTTGGTAGGTAAATTCTTTTCCTTCCGTCCCAATATTGAGATGGTCCGTAAATGGGTTTCCTCTCGGTGGAGAATTAAGGGTAGTGTTTCGGTCATTGCTATGGCAAGAGGAGTATTCCTGTTTAAATTTACCAGTAGGGAGGATATGATTGCTACTCTTGCTGGGGGACCCTGGCTTTATGGGTCGCACTCGCTTGCTTTATGCCAATGGAAACCTGGGTTTGATCCTAGCTTGGATCTCAATAAATCTGCTCTTGTTTGGGTTCGATTACCTGGGTTTCCCTTAGAATTCTGGGATGAATTTTTTTTTTCTGCTATTGGTAACTCTTTTGGCCAGTTTGTTACTATGGACCATACTACTCGTACTCAATCCCGTTGTGTTTATGCTCATTTTTGTGTCAATGTGGAGATAAACCAAACCCTTCCTGTGTCCATTGCGTTAAACTCTAAATATGGGGTGTGGACTCAGCCAATCCTTTATGAAAACGCCACCACCTTCTGTCAAATATGCAAGAAGAAGGGCCACATAATGACTCAATGTAAAACTAAGCCAACGGGTAATGAGGTTGAGGACCGCTCACAAACAGCTGTTACCCCTGACCATCAGGGAATGGGGGGTAATGCGGAAAATGTTTTCCTAGAAGAGCATCCTGAACAAGATCAAGACAAGACAAGCCCGACGGCTGCGGGTCATAAGGATACTACTTGTTTGGAGGAGAATACTGAACAGTTTCTGGAAATAGGTTGTTAGAATGAGGCTTTAGACACCGTTAGTCAGACGGTCTGACAGGATTCTACTGGGTGTGAGGAGGGAGAAATACAGGATCGATTGATCAATGAGGTTGTTGAAGATGATAAAGCCCTTGAGCCACAGGCTTCAACAGCTATTCCCTTAGATGCTAATGAGCTTGAGTCAACCAGGAACCCTGTGCAGGAAGTAGATGATCAAATGGCCGATCCTTCCCTGACAGTTGACATTGGCCCAAGTGGTAGTGGGAATGAACCAGATGGCTGGATTACCCCTAAGAGGAAGACTCGTAAAGGTAAAAAGACTGCTGATGTTGGCACTGACTCAAAACAAGGGAGACCAACCCTTCGGGAAACTCGGCAAAGAGAGATTGCCAAGGAAATTACCAGTGGTAAGCAGAAAACTCTGGAGGTTTCCTTCTCAAACCTTCGAAATGAGGATCTTATCCTAGAATCTGAGGGATTTCAATAGCCCCTCAAAATAGTTTGAGGTCAGAAACTGTGCTCTGGACAATAAGTTAGACATTTTGCTCCTACAGGAGGTCAAGATGACTAAGGAAAACTTTAAGAAAATTGCTGATTACATATGGCCTAAGGCCGAGTTTTGTATTAGTCCTGCTATTGGGGCTTCTGGCGGGATTGTTACTATGTGGAACAGTACGAAATTTTAGGGTTCCCTTGTGGATTCTGGCAAGCATTTCCTGGTTATCCATTTCTCTTTACCCTCCAACTGGCATCTCATCAATATCTATGCTCCTAATACTAGAGTTCAGAGACAATCTTTATGGACTGATTTGAGTAGTACCCTGACCAAGTCTCCACACTCCAAATGGATGTTGGTTGGTGACTTCAACATTCCTTTGTATCCCTCTGAGAAATATGGTGGGAACCTTGATTACTCTGATAGTATGTTTGACTTCGCTAAGTTTATTAATAATTGGGGATTGCTTGATGTGGAGCTTCAAAATCAGATTTTTGCCTGGTCCAACAGGAGATGAGGGGACCATTTGATCCAGGTTAAATTAGACAGGGTTCTTATATCGAGTAACTGGGACAATCATCACAATATACAATTGCAGGCTTTCTCGAACCATTTCTGATCACTGCCCCATTTTCCTTCATTCGCATGATCCATGTCATCGGGGCCCTTTCCCTTTCTGATTTGAAGCTATGTGGATTAAGCATAAGGATTTCAGACAACTGGTGACCCAATGGTGGCAAATTCCTATCCAGGGTACTCCTATGTTCAGATTAGTTAAGAAGCTGCTGCATATTAAGCAGGAGGTTGGTGGATGGAATAGATTCAATTTTGGTCATGTGTTTTGGCAGAAGAAATCTTTAGTTGGACAACTTGAGGATATTCAGCAGCGGATTGCTCAAGGTGATGTTTCCGAGGATACTTCTAAGAAAGAACATAATCTGATTTCGGAATGGAAGAATCTTATGGGCCGTGAAGAGGTCTTTTGGAAGCAAAAATCTCGGGTTCAGTGGCTTAAGGAGGGAGATCGCAATACTGCTTTTTTCCATATTTCTGCATGAAACATAGGAAGGCTAACTCCATCACGAAACTGTGTTTGGACAATGGGGATGTTTTCACTGAGGACAATGAGATTGGGGAACAAGCTGTGTTATTTTTTCAAAACTTGTTGACTGAACAGGCCGCTAGTGCTGCTAATGACAGGGCTACTAAGCAGTTTATTGACAATATACCCTCTCTCATAACTGAGGAAGACAATCTAGAAATGCTGAGGCCTATTTCTGAGGAGGAGGTTTGTGCTGTTTTATTCTCTATGGGTTCTTTTAAAGCTCCAGGTCTGGATGGCTTCCCTCCTATCTTTTTTCAGGAGTACTGGGATATTGTGGGGGCTGATCTCACTACTGCGGTTCGGGATTTTTTCAAAACTGGTAAGCTCTTAAAGCAGCTCAATAACACCTTTATTGTCCTTGTCCCTAAAAAGTTGAAACCTACCAATCTTTCTGATTTTAGACCTATTAGCTTGTGTAATACTGTCTATAAGCTTTGCACCAAAGCCCTTGTCATGAGACTCCAACCTTTTCTTGACAAAATTATCTCTCCTTCTCAAAAAGGTTTCATTCCTAGGCGTCAAATTTTGGATGCTATGATCTCCACCCATGAAACTATTCATTCCATGGAGAAGAGCAGAATTCTGGGTATGGCCCTTAAGTTGGATATCTCTAAAGCCTATGATAGGGTCTCATGGGATTTTCTATTTCAAGTTCTTAGAAAATTTGGGTTTAATGACAAAATTCATCTCCTCATCTGGATGGCTGTCTCTTCCGCCAAATTTTCTATTTTGGTTAATGGGATCCCTAGGGGTTTTTTCTCCTCCTCACGCGGACTCCGGCAGGGGGATCCCCTTTCTCCTTACTTGTTTATCATAATGGCTGAGGTTCTTAGGAGATTCGTTCAAGCTGACGTGGTCTCCAAGCACCTTGTGGGCATTAAACTTGCTTCCTCCCTTGCCCCTATGTCGGTGCAGCAATTTGTTGATGATACCCTTCTTTTTGGCATCTCTTCGGTGATTGAAGCTCAGAGATGGAAGAATATTTTAAACCTTTATGCCCTCGCTTCTGGGCAAAGCATTAATTTCCAAAAGAGTAATGTTTATTTTTTCAATACTCCCACTTCTCTCCGTAAAAAAATCATCCATATTCTGGATTGTGCTGAAGATGTTCTTCCTGCTGTCTATCTAGGTCTACCCTTTACGGTTAAAGAAGTTTCCCCAAATTTCTGGAATAGCCTTTTGGAAAGAACCCAATGGAAATTAATTGGTTGGAAGGGCAAAGTCCTCAGCAGTGCTGGTAAATTACAGCTTCTTCGGGCCTCCTTGCAAGGTATTCCCACCTATTTCCTTTCTCTTTTCAAAATTCCTACTTCTTTTGCTGCTAAGTTGGAACAGATTCAAAGAAAATTTTTATGGATGGGTGCTGAAGATAAACAGCGGATGTCCCTGGTCAGCTGGGATAAAGTATGTCTTCCTAAATCCCATGGAGGTCTCAATATCCGCACTATACATAATATGAATAAAGCCCTACTCTCTAAAATTAATTGGAATTTGATCCATCATCAGAAAGATTGGGGAGAAATCATGCAAGCCAAGTATTTGCATGCCACTGATTGGTCTAACTTCCTCCAGCAAGAAGGTCTTCCTAAGGGATCAGTCATCTGGAACAAAATGTCGAAATCTAGAAATCTGCTCATGCAAGGGATCAGATGGAAGTTGGGAAATGGTATGGGTATCAAGTTTTGGACTGATATTTGGCTAAAAGATAAGGCTCTCATCTCTCAGTAGGATCTGGGTGAGATTGCTGGCATTGCTACTCAGTTCTTTGGCCATAAGGTCAGTGATTATATGTTAAACAATAATGGTCACAGGAGCTGGAGGAATTTGTTGGATTGCTGTCCCCATCGCCCTGATCTTGTCCCTGAAGCTAAGAAGGTTCAAAAGTTGATTCAGGAAGTTAGAATTCCTCTCTTCCCTCGTGAAGATGAGCAATTTTGGTGGCCGGATAAGAATGGCCGATTCTCTGTTAAGTCTGCCTATCACTTATTGGTCCCTGAGATTCATAAAAAGGAGATATGGAGAAAAGTTTGGAACCACAAACTGATCCCAAAAATTAACATGTTCTGGTGGGCCTCTATTCATAACAAAATTCTGACCCAAGATAATTTGTAGAAGAGAGGCTTCACTCTTGTCAACAGATGCTGTCTATGCTGTGAAAAGGAGGAAACGGTTTCTCATCTATTCTTTCACTGTGACTTTGCTAGGGACATTTGGAGCCTAATCCTCAACAATTTTGGTATTCAGTGGGCTTGCAATTCTAATATCCTGGAAGTTATTAACAATTGGTATCCTCCCTTCTCCCATCCCTGGCTTCTTGAGTTATGGAATTAGACTCTGCCGTGTTTGAGCTGGACTTTGTGGAAAGAGCGCAACCATCGGATTTTTAGAGATACTGCTAGAGAGGCCTCCCAGGTCTCTCATACTTTCATTAAGACTCTTTTGGAGAGTGTCACTTCGGCCCATATCCGTACTGCAGAGAAACCTCTGACTCAGGAAGAAAAACAAATTGCGGTAAACTGGAAGATTCTCAATCATATTCCTGCTCATAACAATACAAAACTGTTGCAGAGACTTAACACTAAATGGAAGCCTCCGATTTCTAACTGGATGATGCTCAATTTTGATGGGGCCTCTAAGCTTGATGGTACAGCTAGTGGGGGAGGGATCATCTGAGATGATAAAGGGTGGATGTTTGCTGTCTATGCTGGAGGTCTGGGCTGTCACAGCAATAACTATGCTGAGGCTATGGCTCTTCTTTAGGGGCTTAAACTAGCCATATCCCTTGGTATTCGAAATTTGGATATTCAGGGAGATTCTAAAATGGTCATTGATGCCATAACTAATATGTCGAATGTTGGTATTCAGTTCAAAGACATTATCAACGATATTCAATTTCTCTTGCAGAGGTTTATTAATGTGCATATCTCACATATTTACCGTGAGGGCAATTGAGTTGCAGACGCTTGTGCTGAACTCAGACAACGATATTCAAATTGGAGGGTTTGGCGCCATTTTGATCACCTCCCTTTGAATCTTAAGAATCTTATTCTTAAAGACGTGTCTGGGTCTTGATGAGGCTGATGTGTTCGAAAGACAGCTCATACTGTCAGTTCCTTGGGAAGGGGCTGACGTGTCCCTTGAAGTACGCGCCCTCTCGTACTTTCTCTACTGTCAAATCTGGTCCTCGTTCTCATAAGGTGAGCAGATGGCCAGATCATCATGGCTTGTGCCAGGTAATTATGGTTAAGCATGGGATTGATGTTTGTCAGGCCTCCCATTATTATGAGATTATGTGCGATGTTATTACCTACATTATTTACCTTGTTAATGTTTGTAATTCTCCTGCTAAGACGACTGAGGAGTCTGGGGGTCTCTGTGGAATGCGCTGTAATTCCGCCATGGGAGGAGACAAAATTCGAACTGAACCCGTCTCGTGCTGTGAATTTAAGGACAATTTGGTTGCTTGGCATTACTGCAAGGAGGGTGGGATTAGCCCCTATTTGGAGAGGCTTAATGGGTTCAATGAAGCTCTTTCTGAACAATTTGTGCGGTCTTGGCAGAACTGATGGGTTTCGGTGGGTGGAATCAGATTTGAAGTGTCTGAACGCGTAATAGCTATGCCACTAGTATGTCTACCCAGGGCTTGAAGCTGCAACGCAAAACTAAAATTACAGACCTCTCCAATCAGCAACTTTTCCTCGGTGTTGGCGAAGAATTGGTCCCTTACCAGGGCGGTTTCGACAGAGCCAAGTTGTCGGAGCCATGGGACACTATATGTTTTATCCTCATGAAATATTTTACCTTGGAGGGGCGCTTTACCAGGTTTTATAACTACCATCTCCCCCTATTAAATCATTTCCGTCGCAATGCTAAAATTAGTTTTCTGTTTTATTTGCTTTCTTCTCTGGAGCATTCCATCCTTAGGGTTCGGGTGAAACTGGCTAAAAACCCTGCAATGAAGCCTATCCCTCTCCACCAGGGCCTTATTCTCTATTTGTATAATCATCATCTTGCTCTTGAGCCCTCTAAATCCATTCCAGCTAATAGTGGGGAAGGCGAGCCCTCCTCTAACCCTAAGGATATTCCTAATGTTGATGAACCCGAGCCCTCCCCTGTTCCTATCAAAACTACTGAAGTTTCCTTTTGCACTCCTATGGAAACTCCTGGTGATTCCCCGAGCCCGACTGCCTCTAAGAAGGGTAAAAAGCGGAAGGTTACTGGTGAAATGGGTACTGGGAAGGCAGTGGTTGGGACCCCTAATACTCTTGGTAGGACCCCGGTGGGACAGCAAAGGGATTCCTCTATGAAGGCTTATGGGGAGGGGTTTTCCTCTGGAGTTCGGCAGTCAGGGCGTATTGCTGGCAAGCCAGCTCCCCCAGCTAAGCTCATTGACTATTTTGAGAGCAACTCAGATGAATCCACCCGGGGGGAGGACGACAGGGATGTGAAAATTTAGGACATTTCAGGTGATGATGAAGACAAGCAGGAAACGCATGATACAGGGGAGGAAATTGCTGACTCTGCTAGAAATGCTGACAAAGCAGGTGACATGTTTGTGGAAGAAGCTGAGGATGCTATGGAGACTGATGATGGTCTGGGGGCTGATCTTGCAGGTCTGCATGTCTGTATTGCGAAGTTGGAATGGTATTTCTCCATTGTGCTCAGGACCTCTATCCTCCTCAACCTCTCTGTGCTGAAGAATCTGGGGGTTACTGTCAATACTGATAGTGACGATTTGGCTAAAAAAGTGGATGATATTATTAACTCTATGGTTTAGAAAGGAGAACTGTTGTCTCCTCTGTCTTTGTTATTATACTGTTGATACTCTGTTACTCAGTTTTTTGGCTGTTGTTTTAGTGGCTAGTTTTGCTGGTTTTGCTGGCATTCTGTACTGGTTGAATATGTTGTTTCTGGTTTAAGGCCTTGTTTTGTTTTCAGGCCTCTCTATTTTTGTAAGGGTTCGGCCCCTTGTTTTGCCGCCTTATATAATCAAAAACTAATAACTAACAATGCAACTTCTACTTAATAATCCAACCTATAACAGAATATTCTCATTATTTTCATTAAAAGAATTTATATTTCTCCTTGAGCAAACACTAACCCTGAAAATAATTCAAGTGTAGCAAATGTGCATGGAATGATTTACAACCCTTGATTGCATTACTGAAAGAAATACTTCATTATAGATTGGAGACAAGAGACAATGAGAGCATGTACTAGCATGCATTCATTTATGTTGCAATCAAAAATATACAATGCAACTACAAGAACATTTACAAAGCATTTGCATCTATTTCCCTATACAAACCTAAAAGCCTACCCCTTACAACTTCTTCAAAATCCCAGAACCCTTACAATGAAAATAGTTTCTCACTTTAAAAGAAAGGAGAAAACAATAGAGAAGCCCTAGAAATAAATCCATGGTGACACATGGCACACCTTTGCACCCTTGATCTGCAACTGATTTGCATCTAGAAGATGCTTCTCCATCTTTATTTTCCCTCCTCTTTTTTACAACTGAAATTGATTTTGCCCAAATCTGATTTGCATTCTTGTGAAAACCTTTTACCTGCTTGAAAAAACATGTTTACCAGTTCCATTTTCACTTTGCAAGTGAAAAATATCACCCCTAGGTAAAAACCCACTTATTGGTGGTTAAAATTTCTATTTAACTTGCATTTTGACTAAGCAAACTCCTCAAAAAGTCACAATTTCCTCTGCCTTTTAATTTGACATTTTGTCAAATATTTGTCATGTAGCCACTATCTATGCTCATTTTTTTGTCTTCTTCAATCCTTTGGCATAACCAATTCTCTACAAACCATTTGAAACCTCCATGTAATATATGACCATTACAACAGAAGAAGAAAAAAATGAAGGTCTTGAGTATTTTATTTGGGCCATTTCTTTGCTTACTGGCACTCTACAGAAGCTTAAAATGTTGCAAAAAGGCTCCCAAGGCATAAGGAATACATTGGGAAAGCTTTCTGGATGAAGAAATAACTTCATTGAACCTGCAAACATCCCAAAAAACCTGCCCCAAATTTAAAAACGTGATAACAAATATCCTCAGCTCTGTTCTGCAACTTTTTTCGGCAAAAATTTTGCACATCTGCTTGACTATAGAATGGCAGAAATTTCATTTAAGCACATAAAAAACACTTTAACAAAACCATTCTTTCAAATTTTAATCCTTCGTAGAGATAAATAAAAAATTTGAGATGTTTCCGCAGTTCCGCACATGAATGTCCACTCACCTTGATTTTCTTCCGCAGAATGGCAGAAAATAATATTAAGGCTACTAAAACTTTATAAAAAACTTTACATGTTAATTCTTTACTTTGCTGAAGACATTTAAAATATTAAATGCCTTTCAAAACTACCCTCCGCTATTTCGTACATCTTCAGTGCATTCTCATTTTGCCTTCCGCAGAATGGTGGTGGCAAAGCAAATACTTAATAAACCTTTGAAACTTTATAAAGTTTTGACAAATATTAAACTTGCCCTAATTAGGTCCATTTCATTTGCCTTTAAAATTATTTAAAATATATAAAATATTTTAAATATTTGCAATTCAAACCTTAGGAAATAGTGAAAATTTAATTTCACCTGCCACCCAAACGGTAAAAATTCACTGTGTGTAAACTGTAACTCCTGGAGCTGAGATTTTTTACGAGTGGCCATAATCAATTATTTAAAACATGGGTTTTAAATTGGATTTCACCTAGCAATGAGAATTTAGGTACATCCTTTGTAAATGGGCCCATTAGATGTGTTTGCCACAATCGAAATACATTAAAATAATACATCATATGGACTTATTTTATGATGAAAATAGAATTGGAGATGTTGTAGACCAAAACGAGAAATGGGTTGCCTTCAGAATTGTGAAATTTGTAACTTTCCAGAACACCAAATTTAGCCTAGTCGTAGTCAGAAAATAATTAAATACCCCATCAAAACTCATCTTGGAAGCGCAAAACTGAACAATTGTATTACCATATGTACCAAAAAACTATCTACCATACAGATTTGCAAGATGACCCTTGAGTTGAAAAATTTTAATTAGCGAAGATGGGCTCTGGGGTAGATTGAGCAGTATGCTGACCTAGCCTCTGTCAACACATTGAAAGGAGATAGACACTTCAAATATGCGAAATTTGAAGGTGCCATTAGTGGCTCTAGTTGGAGATACATGCCTCTTGTGGGAATGGTGAGATTCCATATCTATGGGATGTAGACCAAGTGTCAAATCCATTGGGTGGCTTTGTAATTGCTTCTTTATTCAATTTTTTAAACCTTATTTGATGGCCCCAGGCCACCAAATAAAAAGAACCAAAGTTTTGTTTGTCAAACACCAGCTTGTTGAAGGAATTGATTTCCCTCAACCCACATTTACCTCTGCCACACCATTGCAACAAGTATAACCCTCTTCTTACAAGCATAAATATGTGATTACCACTGAATAAGTGAATAATTGCTCCACGTTTGACCCTGTTGTTGCATGGAAACCACATAACATAGGCCACCACATTGTCATGTATACAATTTTTCATTTTTGTAATAGGTGGGGAAAAACTTGAAACCTCAAGTCAACAACAAATGAAAACATGGAACATTCATAGCTGTTGACCTCCTCAAATGAATCAAGGAAAAAGGAAAATGCCTCCAATTCACATGGAAAATAAAAATATGTCCCTTCATTATCTTGACTTGGAGAGGGAAACTTTTCCTCTAACATGTCAAACTTAAAACCATGAAGTTCAGGCACATAAAAAACATGAACAACCAGAAAAATCACCAACCTAGATAACTTGTTGCTGCTCATCACACTGCAAGATGTATGCTAGATCCAAGTGAAGTGCTCAAATTCAGGAACATTGGAATTCACATTGTGAGAAACAACATCTTCATCACAAAGGAACACATCATACTCAACTTCACTTAAAACATGGACCATAGATGACCAACATATCTTGGGGTCATTTATGCTAATGTAAACCTCATCAACACTTCCATCCATATCATGAGATATTTTATGTGAAGAGCCATACTCCTCAGATTGTCTCTCTATTTCAATCTCTTGGCAATCCTAGTTTTCAACATCCATCCTTTCCATACAAGATTATGAAAATCTTATATCATCAACACAATTTGAAATGGGATGATCATTCAAAGGATTACCAACATCATCACAGATTTTCATAACATCACCATGCATTTGTGAGCCTTCAAAAATGTTGTTGTCATCATCCCATAATTCCATAAATGCACACATTTATGGGTCAGTGACATAATTTGATTCAACTTTACAATCATCACTCACATCCATGTACACAGCTTCATAAGAAGGTTTAGACAAGTCTAGAAATATCCCATCTTGAAGATTAGCATATGAACTTTTCAGAACTTGATCACTTCTCTAATGAACTTCATATTCAACCTTGGTCTCTATCATATCAACATGAAGCTCTAATTTTTCATTTTTCACTTCATCCTTTGATTGTTCCACACACGTCTCAGATTTCTACCATATCAACATAATTTGACACCGCATGCGGTCAGAAGGCTCTTCAAGTTCCATAAAACTATTAACCAGCAATATTGATATTCTATCATTTGCATATTCATCATAATGCATAACCTGATCATCTAAGAGTGAAATCATGCTATCAACATCTAGCATGCTAATGTTATCTTCATCTAGAGTAAAACTTTCCAACTCTACTTCATATAAGCAACTGTGATCAGCAGAATAACAATTAGCATGATCAACTTCATGAGTTGAATACATATGAATAGGAATATTGATATCATGATCATTATTGATAAAACTCTCAACATTGGTAAGATTGTGATCAAGACTACATGGTTCTTACACATTCAATGATGAATATATTGTCTCATTATTGAATATATCATTAGAATCATTTATATCACAAGAGTGCAACTAAACTTCTTATGTAATATTATCACTGGGGCAGCTAGTAGTTCCATTACCTAGTGTAGTATGACATGTAAGTTCCCTTTGAAACATGATCTTTTCACTCAGATATATTGCATCATTGTTTGATTCATAGCCAACCATAGGACTAATGTGATCATCACTATGAAGTTTTTCATTCTTATCATCATGAATCTTAGCAATCTCTACAATGTCTATCCAATCAGGAACCTAAGCAAAATTATTTGTCTTCAACCTTTGAGGTAATGAACTCAAACCTAACCCATACACTTCACAAAACAAATCAATGCATATAGATTCTTGAGGCTTGAAACCAACAGGGATTTCCATATAGGTGTCCAAGATTCTGGAAGATAATGAATATCGTGATTCTCTATCATGTCTCCTTGTGTCAAAGAGAGCTTGAACAAAGACCATAGGATCACTAATGCATGTAACTTGTTGATGATTTGTTTGGTGCTCTATATGGTACATTATTGATTGATGTATAAGCTGGGACAACATTGGTGTAATTGCTTTGACTGTCATTTTTAATTTCTGATTTACACTTCACATCAGCATTGGGTTCTTTATGACAACAAACACTTGCAGACAAACAACCCTTGAACATTCCATGCTTCTAATTGTTTTCAATGTCCATGGCGATCTCACAATCCTGATGCAAAGTTGTAGGATCATTGTTTCTCAACCGATAACTCATCTTCCTGTCAAAAGCTCCCAGGTAAACAACCAAACTCATTGAATCATTTGGCCTCATAATCTCAGGAATATCTATCAATGTTTTTGCAAATCTTAGGTTAAATGATGGGATTAGCTCATCCTCTTCTTTCTGAATGTTCATAAGTTTTTGTATCACTGAACTTATATTGACCCTCTCACCAAACTGCTCTATGAAAACTACTTTGAGCTCATCCCAATAATTGATTGATGATGTTGGTAAATAAGAGAACCAATCTCTTTCTTCATCCTTTAAGGACTGAGTAAACATCTTCATGACAACATATTCTAAATTTATCTCATAGTCCCCTATCACATCAATGAAATTTTGCAGATGCTTACTTGCTGATTCAGACTTACTACCATTGAACTTTGGTATTTTATCTCGGATTTCATGTGGTATAATGATTTAGAAAACCATATACATTGCTGAAATTTATAGCCCTATATCTTTCAATGACAAAACCTCTTTGATAACTCAGGTGGGGCTGCACATTATGCATTGGTACATTTGGATTTGTATAGGGATGCATAGGTTGATGACACAATTTCCAATGTCCTTCTAAGCCTTGTCATAGTAATTTTACAATTACACATAGAAAACTCAATTTCTTTTTACAACATGATCTTAAGCTTTTATAATGTAAATTTCTATCTCAACTTGCCTAAGATCTTCTAAATGAGTTTCTTCAAAACTATGCATACTTCATTTCGTAATACAAGCTACAAGCTAGTAATACAAAGGTATGCAAGCCTATCACTACTATTTCCCTTTCTTAGTGCTTAGTTTCACTCAATAGGGAACCAAATGTTTTCAAGACTTTCAAATATGGTTTTCATACACAAGCTTATCCTTCTTGAAAACCAAAATATGAAAAAATACCTGGATATGTTGTAGCTGCTGCAAGTTTTCCTTCTTGACTGTAAATCTTTATAGATCTAAAACATTCTTCACATCTTCATTAGGTTCTTTTGATAGAGTCACCACCTCTCTTCATAGAGGACTAAACTTCAAATAGTATGAAGTTCTTTCAAAGATTAATTTTATTATGGGTCTTCTCCAACAGCAAAGCCACACAAACTTTCTCATACACAATCGATTTTCCCTTTGATGAACCAGTTCAAAAGCAAGTAGAGTTGCCACCCTCTAAAGCGAATGATAAAACATTGTACATATACTAACTCTAAATACCCATGATAGACCACTGGAAAAATCTTGACAATTTATAGACTAGTTTTGCAGTAGAGTCGCCAATATGTTGGTTCCCCAAATTTCTGAACATTGAACCCTAAAGGTGTGTCATGTCTTATGCTTAGATTCAAAGAGAAATTTGGCCAACAAATGATAGAATGATCTCACAATTTTCTCCCATGTACATCAGGCTCTGCAAAACCTAGGTGGGTCTCTCTATATGGTACTAAATATGGATATGAAATAAGGTTCTATTTTAGCACCTAGTAGATAAAACTTCATACAAATAACAAGGGTTCATAAATATGCAAAATGGAAGGCACTATCCCTATTGTCATTAAAACCCAAGTAAGAAGTATGCAAATAATTTAGGAATAAATATTGTAGAAAGTAAATCATGGTTTTATATTTGAAATGTGTTTTTAAGTTTGAAGGAAAACCATTCAAAATAAACTAGTGCCTATCCAGGGCTACAGAGTCACAATGCTTATACACATCTTTCATCACATTTGAAACATATCTTGATGATCATTCAACCATTAATAACTTATATTAATGAGATCAACTAGTAACTAACAGTGGAACTTATACTTAATAATCCAACCTATAACAAAATATTCTCATTATTTTCATTGAAAGAATTTATATTGCTCCTTGAGCAAACACTAACCCTAAAAATAATCCAAGTGCAGCAAATATGCATGGAAATATTTACAACTCTTGATTGTATTACTGAAAGAAATACTTCATTACAGATTAGAGACAACAGACGCTGAGAGTATGCACTAGCATGTATTCATATATGTTGCAATCAAGAATATACAATGCAACTACAAGAACATTTACAAATTTTTTGCATTTATTTCCCTGTACAAAGCTAAAAGCCTACCCATTACAGCTTCTTTAAAATCCCAGAACCCTTACAATGAAAATAGTTTCTCACTTTAAAAGAAAGGAGAAAATAGTAGAGAAGCCCTAGAAATAAATCCATGGTGACACATGGCACACCTTTGCACCCTTGATCTACAAATGATTTGCATTTAGAAGATGATTCTCCATCTTTATTTTCCCTCCTTTTTTTTGCAACTGAAATTGATTTTGCCCAAATCTGATTTGCATTCTCGTGAAAACCTTTTACCTGCTTGTAAAAACATGTTTACCCGTTCTATTTTCACTTTGCAAGTGAAAAATATCACCCCTAGGTAAAAACCCACTTATTGGAAGTTAAAACTTCCATTTAACTTGTATTTTGACTGAGCAAACTCCTCAAAAAGTTAGAATTTCCTCTGCCTTTTAATTTGACATTTTATCAAATATTTATCCTGTAGCCACTATCTCTACTCATTTTTTGTCTTCTTCAATCCTCTGGCATAATCAATTCTCTGTAAACCATTTGAAATCTCCACGTAATATATGACCATTGCAACAAAAAAAGAAAGAAATGCTGGTCGTGAGTATTTTATTTGGGCCATTTCTTTGCTTACTGGCACTCTACAAAAGCTTAAAATGTTGCAATAAGGCTCCCAAGGCATAAGGAATACATTGGGAAAGCTTTTTGGATGAAGAAACAACTGCATTGAACTTGCAAACACCTAAAAAAGCCTACCCCAAATGCAAAAACATGATAGTAAACATCCCTAGCTCTGTTTTGCAACTTTTTCCAACAAAAATTTTGCACATCTACTTGACTGTAGAGTGGCAGAAATTTCATTTAAGCACATTAAAAACACTTTAACAAAACTATTCTTTCAAACTTTAATCCTTGGCAGAGATAAATAAAAAATTTGACATGTTTCCACAGTTTCGCACATGAATGTGCGCTCACCTTGATTTTCTTCTGTTGAATGGTGGAAAATAATACTAAGGCTACTAAAACTTCATACAAAACTTTACACGTTAATTCTTTACTTTGCCAAGGATATTTAAAATATTAAATCTCTTTCAAAGCTACCCTCCGTTGTTCTGCACATCTTCTGTGCATTCTCATTTTGTCTTTCGCGGAATGGTGGTGGCAAAGTAAATACTTAATAAACCTTTGAAACTTTATAAAGTTTTGGCAAATATTAAACTTGCCTTAATCACATCCATTTCATTTGCATTTAAAATTAGTTAAAAAATATAAAATATTTTAAATATTTGCAATTCAAACTATAGGAAATAGTGAAAAATTAATTTCACCTACCGCCCAGACGAGGAAAATTCACTGCACACAAATTGTAACCCTAGAGCTGAGATTTTTTATGAGAAGCCATAATCAATTATTTAAAACATGGGTTTTAAATTGGATTTTGCCCAGCAATTAGAATTTAGGTACCTCCTTTTTAAATGGGCCTGCTAGATGTGTTTGCTACAACTGAAACACATTAAAATAATGCATCATATGGACTCAGTTTTTGATGAAAATGGAATTGAAGATGTTTTAGACCAAACGTGAAATGGGTTGACTTTAGAATTGTGAAATTTACAACTTTTCAGAACACCAAATTTAGCTTAGTCGCAATTAGAAAATAATTAAATAGCCCATCAAAACTCTTCTTGGAAGCACGAAACTGAATAGGCGTACTACCATATGTACCAAAAAAATATCTACCATACAGATTTGCAAGATGACCCCTGAGTTGCATAATTTTAATTAGCGAAGATGGGTTCTGGGGTAGATTGAGCAATATGCTGACCTAGCCTCTGTCAACACATTGAAAGGAGATAAGCATTTCAAATATGCAAAATTTGAAGGTGCCATTAGCTTCTTCTACCTACATTGCTTCTTCTACAGTGGTAGAATCCAAGCAATAATAATCCTAGAGAAACCAAGCTGCAAGTTGTGGCTACTACAATAACCGCATGGCTTCTATGTCCTCCTCTATGTTGATAAGCATGCATCTTACTCCATAATCTTAGTATGTTTGCAACAATTTGCATAGGCAATACTCAACTTGTTTTATTTTCTAATTTAATGTTTCTTTATGAATTGATTTTCATGGTATGAATTGAGCTCATAATATTTGATTTATCAAGTTTGTGAGGTTTTCCATCTTTTAGGGTTTTGATCAGTATCTTCTCACATTTTGGATTATTCAAGATTAGTTACATATTTTCACTTTGTGCTATTACTATTCAACATTGGCCACATCTATCCTCTAATCTGTGCTGCTAGAAATGAGAAATAGGAAATGAGATGTCATTGGCAACATGATGGGAAATTGGAATAGTTTCAGGTTGATTTCTTCTTAGGCACAATAAATGCTTGTACATTTAAACACCTATTTAAATATGCAATTTATGGTGCAAATTACAACAACAAACAAAATACATAACACATCGTCACCTCCAAGAACATCCTGCCATCTGCCCCAACAATGTCTGGCTCCATTAATGTTCCAAACATTACAGACAATCCTCACAATCATTTAGCAGTCTGCATTTGCAATTGATGGAGGCAATGTCATTGCCTTTTAAGGTTGATGGGTTTCAATATGGAGACTTAAAGCCTTACTACAACCCTGCCACATGGAATCCCACCTATAATTCTTTCCCAATTTGTCCATATCAACAACTGTCTACCTCAACACTTATCTCTTTGTGAAAGCCACCTTAAACACCTAGGTCAATTTACTTTTCTGATGTTGATATTAGAAAAGACAACAAAACTTCTATGGAATCAATGTAGAGTAAACAATCTCAATTTCACCCCCCTAAAATAGAAGACACACTCACAATGGACAAGGGGCTCAAAGGAAGAAAATGCATATAATTTGAACCAATAACTCTCCACCCTAAAAATAAGACCCCATAGCTGTTAGTTACCAAACCATTGGCCTTTATATGTGTTGTCATGAAATTTTCTAATTCCAATTTTCAAATTTAATGTTTTCCATTAAGTCAAAGTTGTCTCGTGTATCTCTCATGTTGTCAATTTACCATGTCAAGTTTCACAGTTCAAATTTTAAGTGTGGACAATTTGCATAAAAGGTCACAATATATCAAAATGCTCAAATGTCCAATTGGTCCTAGGGAAGGTTAGGTCTTGTGAAAAGTTAAAATTCCTAAGTTAAAAGTTGGGAATTTGCCCTAGGCAGAGTTTTGGGGTTTTCATGCACTTTTGTAATTTTTGTTGGACTACAAAGGAACCTTGAAATTCTACATGTTTGTATTATGGCAGAGCTCATGAAATTGAAAGTCTTGTGTGAAGATTTTGACATGACATTCAATGAGTACTACAAAGTACCTCATAAGATGTTAGATATTTACATAGCCAAAAATGTGTGCTATAGGTACCTTGATGGATTAGATCGAGAAACAACCTCATGCCACGTGTCAACACCCTACTCATCAGTCAATCGTCATTGACCTTTCTCACGGTTTCATCTTTGTCTATAGTTCCCAGGATTAACCGCCATACCGCAGACCCCATTGCATGACTGTTGTAGTGTTGTGGGTTATACCCTGTACCACCACAAGGCCATTCCATTGACCATCGCGGGATGACAGTATGTATACCACACTACTACAAGGCCATTCCATTGACCATCACGGGACAATGGTATGTATACTGCACTACCACAGGCCAACTTGATAGATCGTTGTGAGGAAGGTGGGTTGTTCACCACACTACCGCACATACTATCAAAAGACTCCTACAGGATGACATTTAACACCACCACCCCACACCTCTCTTATCTGCACTCAGCAGTACTACGGTAAACATTAGATTTGATAAAAATGATGGGACTTTAGGGTTTGATAGACCTTATTAGGGTTTAATAGAGCTCTTAGGGTTTACAAAGACCTTGAAAATATTATACAAACCTTCCTATGTTATATATATCCCTATAACTCTTGACAAATCTTCTTAGGGCTATAAAAACTTTGAATGCTTGAAATACCTCATGGTGATGGGGATCTACCCCTGTATGCATTGCCAACATTACCCATTATTTTTGGGAATGAAGATCATTTGGTGATTGATTTTTCTTCATTACTTCTCACTTGATAAGCTTTTTGTACAACATCCTACACTTTACCCTTCTACTGGACCTTTGATCCCTTTGTATGGTCACTCTTTGCCTAGTTGACATTTATTTCTCCATATGATGCCACAAGTACTCCAAAGATAATCACATACACCAAATGCTTTATAAACCCTTCATAAAAGTTTGACAGACCTAGAAATATTTGGTAGACCTTTTAATAGCTTCAAAGACTCTTGATGGCTTAATAAACCTAACAAATGACTACAAACCTTTCTATTCTTGTCTTGGCTGGGCCATGTGTAGGCCTGTTATGGGTTCCATAGGGTTTCTAGAAGTCTATCTATATAGACCTTACAAATGTCTCATAAACCCTTAGAAAACTTCAGACGCTTAAAAAGCTTGTGCATAACTTTAATGACTTGATGGAGTTCCTAATGATCATGCATAATTTCTCATGGTTTATGCAAGGTCTTCAAGGTTTTATAATATGTATTTAAGACAATCTCATGCTTTACAATAGATCATAGACTCTTAATGATTTGATAAAGTCTTTTAAGGTTTAACAAGGTCTTAAGATTATACAGAGCTTCAATAACCTATGCATGCTTTTAAGACTCTTTACAAACATTACAATGGTTTTCACATATCCTAAGAGAACTTCACAGACCCTTAATGGTTATACATAGCTTCTTTGAACTACATAGACCCTAACATGATTTGATAGACTTGACATGGCTTAAAAAGACTTATTAATAATTATATAGGCCTCTTTACACTTTGTAGACCTCCTTTAAGCTTCCATAGTCTCCTTAATGCTTGATGGACCACTTATATCTAATGATTTTCATAGTGTTTCTAGGTTTGACAAAGCTCTCACCTTGATTTAATACCCTGTACAAGAATGTATGGTTATGTTGGTCTTGTAGAACTCCTGCAGATTTCCTCCATGAGCATACATTCTTGAAATAGACCTTGTAATGCTCTACAAACCTTCTAGGATTGTGATACTTCTATCATAGTGTATGTATAGATGTGTATCACCTGTAGAACATTGTAGGAGAATCACTATAGAAGATGAATAACTACTCTATCACTGGGGATGACATGGTGCATGTTCTTTTTTTATTTCATATGTCCTTCTTTCCCTATGATAAAAGCAATGCAATAATCTTAAATGAGATTAGGTATTTTTTTGTAACCAATGATGATAGTGTTACTAAACAAGAAAATAGGAATCCCTACATCTCTGGTAATGACATTCTATTCACGTGGTGCACACAGAGAAATTCTTTGGTATTTAATATGAGAAGAAACCATTATTGAACACTAATTCAAGAGTTAAAACTCCAAATCAAAATTAAAATTTATTCATCTTGCCTACAAATGCTAGACACAAAAGTTGTAGAACAATCTAACATGCATTTCACTGACAACAATCTAACTTGCAAAACTTGTCTAAAGACAAAATATGGCCTCCAAAATGTCTTATAGAATGTTGTTTGTTGCTTGGAAAATGAATTCTATTGGGTCTCATTTTACAGCTTTGCTTTAATAGCATGGGGGATTTGTTTAGATAGGTATTTTTGGTGTAGCTTTCATGATTCTTTTTTCTGTCCAGGGAAACATCCAGGGATTAAACTATTTTGGGAATTTCCACCTATGGCATGCATGCCTATATACCATTGATGCATATATGTGTAATATATTGTTTCAGGTTTTTTACACTAATTTATGTAGATGTACATGGATGATTGGGTGAATGGATAAGAATTTTAAATATTAGTGTATAAACATGCATACCTACGTATTACATACACAATCATAAATGTCTTGTTATTATTTTGTATTATAGTTGTACTTTTACCCTTTTTCCTTCGATGCCTCCCTTTTTGAAAATGGATATACTATGATTGGGTGTAACCATTTTAGCTCGTGCAGATGCATAGTTTTCCCAGTTTCAATACATTAAAATTCAAGATTCTAGAAGGATCAAGGATCATAATGTTAACTTTTTTTGTCAATAATAAGGTATTAAGGACCATTTCCTTATTGTTGGACAATTACTAGAATTGATGTTTGTTTGATATTTACACAGTGGTCTAACACAAACATGGTATAGGGGTGTGTGCAAGAAGTTGAGCCCATTTTTTGGCCAAAAAGTGGAAGTATTTTCCCTGATTTTCAGAATTTGTCACATTTGACCTAAAAATTTGAAGCACTTAAAGGTGGAGTCTTGAAAAAAGTGCGAAATATCAAATGTAGTACTCGGAGTCTAGTTTCCAAATATGTAATTTTCTTAATACCCAGATGATACAAATTGATTTTTAATAGGTGTTTCTAAAAACCACTGTTTAAAAGTCACTTTTTTTTTACTATACCATGCACGTGTACGTCATCCATATTTTGACCTAAATAATCATATTTTTCTCAATCCTTTTGGGAAAGGTTTGTAACTCACTGAAGTGCGTTTTCCATATTTTTTTATAATTTTTTATTGAATATTTTTTTGTTAATTTTTTGCTGCCCATTTTTGGTGTTTTAAAAAATCGTTGTGTACGTCACACATAAGATGACCTAAACTTATCATTTTTTGAAAAAAAATTTCAAATTGAAAAGAATTGTCTAAAGTACATTTTCATACAATTTTTTTTACAAAAAAATATTTTAATAAAAAGTTATTAAAATACTAAAAAACCCTGATAATTCAAGTTTATGGACCCGTTTCATCAGAAATTAATTGAAAAATAGAAAAAATAATCCAATTGTAAAAAAAATTACATATTTGGAATCTACACTGTCTCATCTATAATGGGTTTTAATTTTGTCAAAAAATTCTACAAAAAAGGCCTTGAGACATATGCCCAAAGTCACTATTTTGTTGTGACATTGACAGGACCTTCAACTTGCATGTCAAACTAGGTCCAAAGCTAAGGATCGGGTTCCCAAGCCTTTTTTCTTATCCAAAACCCATCGCAAAAATTGGGTTGGAAATTCAAATTTTATGAAACGAGATCCTATTTCATAAAAGGTTAATATTTTAACCTTTTATGAAACAAGATCCTGTTTCAAAACGAGATCTCATTTCAAAACAGGATCCCACTTTTGGCTTGGGATCCTGAAGCAAAACGGGATCCCGTTTCATAAAAAGTGAGATCCCGTTTTGGTTTACCTGATTTTGGATTTTTTCTAAGTCTGAAACTTCCACCTTAAGTGGACTCATCTTTGTGCATTTACCCATAGTATGAAAATAATTTCATTGTATCATTTATTGACTTTGTTAAGAGGATCTTATGCCTTGATCATTTGAAAACATGAGCTAATTGTGTCTATAGTCTTTTGTTTGGATTTCATGCTTTCTCAATCACTTACTAATAGTTGAAACAATTGTATCTATTATATTTGTTTTTAATAATGAGATTAGTCATGCACTGGGTTTAAATTAGTTTGGTGGTTGAAATTATTGTACAGTTTCCAAGCATGGGATCAATGCAAGCAACTTTACCAAATTTTAGTGGTCCGCCACTAGCAGGACCTAGTCCTGCTTTACGACTTCTTAATGGCTAGTGGACATCACCTTCACAACCACCAGTTCCTTATCTAGTTGCTACTCTAGGTAAATAATCTCCTTGTTGATGGTGAACTTTTAGTTGTATTTCACCTATTATGAAACTATACATACTTAAGTTTGTCATGCTATTCAAAGGTAAAATTTTTAGTCCTAAATGAAACATTATGGGCTGATCTGTAACTTATATAATTATTGAAAGATTGGAGTTAAATATAAGGCTTAGTTGCTTTTGGTCTTTGTCTTTTTGTTGAATCAATATCCAACAAAAGCAGTGCATGCTTGCTGAAGCAATGAAGTATTTTTTGAAAATTTTAGCCATTTCTTTAGGGCTTGAGTGCTTTTGTAGAGTTTGTAGCCCAGGGCCCAGGCTTAAAGCTTGATTTTGGGAAAATCAAATCAAAATCTTATGGATTTGATTATTGGGTTGGGGGTTGTATGTAGTTGAATCTAAGTCTTAGTGACAATTTTTTATGTTTGGAACTCTGTGAGGTATCAGTCCCTGAATGTTCTTTTATCAAATGTATGTATAGATGTGTATCACCTGTAGAACATTGTAGGAGAATCATTGTAGAAGATAAATTGACTCCACATGCTTCTTAACTAACCCTGTTTCATTTCATGAATACTTGAACCTTCTCAAATGGATAAGCCATCTTTCCATAAGAAATACATTTTTCTTGTTTCCAAGAAACATAGTTGAGACTCTATTGGGTGACAACTTCAAATGGATGTGAGTTGATCTATCAAGTGTCCATATTCAGATCTGGTAGTCTTTTTATTTTAATTTAAATCTTTATGGTAGGTTATTTTCCCTATATCATTTATTCTTGGTTTGAACTCCTTGATTTTGTGGTTTTTTTGTTAAGACCTAGAGCTTTCACATGCAGGACCACCTATAAGGTGCCAAAGGAGTCATCTAGATCATGGCTTACAAGTTGGTTAGTATTCATTGAGTGGTATAATAGTGGTTGAACTATCATGGTCTATACAACTAAGAGATGTACTTGTGTGCTTTGTAGTTTGTTTATTTAATTATTTTATGCTTAGAAAAACATCATAAATAGATAGGATGATATTTTGTAATTTATTCCTTCAATCACTTGTCATAAGTCTAGTTGGAGGTAGCAGAGATGGTGGAATGGAGGGTGTACCTTATCCACCTATTTATTCAAGTAGAAATGTTGGTGGTTATGGACTAAGAAGTGATCCAGGATCATATTATTGAAATGTTAGTTTCTACTGTTATGGTATCAATTATTTTTTTTGAAACAACTATATAGGATCTTGTTTCAAAAAAAATTGTTTCCCTATCGTGCTTTTCTATTAACCGAGATAGTAGCTTTTTAATTTATTTCAATTTAGTTTTTTAATTTTTTATTACTAACTATTTACACATTTAAGTACAGAATGAGATCTATTAGGCAAACTGGATCGAATGGATTCAAATCATGGGATGTTTTTGGCTTGGCTGGTTCTATGAGAAAGTGAAGGTTTTATGATGCAACAAAGCAGGGAGGTTAAAGAAAGATCAACATTCATCCTTCCCCATACCACTTAGGAGTTCTTTTCAATAGAAAAATAAGAGGAAGCAGCAGTTAGGCATCCAATGGCTTTTTGACTTTTCAAACTGTGACACGTCGCTTATCTATTGTAATAGATTGCTAAGGATTTGGAAAGGCTTGTAGGATAAATGACACGCCTTCTTTCATTTTGAGTTAGTTCTTTTCACTTTTTTGCAAAGCATTGTAAACTCAGAGAAGTTTCTTTCTTGTCATTTCTGTCAATGTAACTCAGATTTTCAGTCTTGTGACTAAAAATAAACATTGTAATACTCTATTTTTAAGCATTTTTCAAGTAAGATAGATATTTTTGACTTGTGCAAGCTGTAAGAACACCTTTCTTTTAATAAAGTTCAATGATTTTTCCTTCTCAATGGCTATCTTATTGTGTGCAATTGATGATTGATGTGTATTTCTACGTTTTATGTTTAAATCCTCAAATATTAGACTAAATGTACTACCAATTGACAAAAATCAATGAATAAATATGACTAAATATACTACTAGCTGACAAAAATTAGTGAATAAATATACTACCAATTGACACAAATTTGGTCACGTTATAAATTTGGTCATGTGACAAAATAAATGACCGGCAATAAACTACTAATGGTCATGTGACCAAGCTCAGTGAATAAATATGACTAAATATATCACTAAATCAATGACTAAATTAATGACTAAATATACTACCAAATCGATTAATCAAAACAACCAATAAATGACTAAAAATGGTTTAGTCATCAATTCAATCACGTTATAAATGACTGGCAATAAACTACTAATGGTCACATGACCATGTTCAGTCATTTATATTTAGTTTTTAGTAGTTTTTTATCATATATTCTTGTTTCGGTACTAGTGAGAAAATAGATACCTAATATCACACCTATTGATCATATATTTATACCTAGAATGATGGAGTAGAAAGAAGAGACACATGTAATAGAAAAGGAAAGAAAAGAGGATGTAGGTGTTGTTATATGGAGCCTAATCAGACTCGGAGGTTAAATTTACCCACTTTTATCAGCATGGTTTCCCCCCAAATTATTTAATGAGGTCAAGGGGCAGCACTCCTTGCGGGGTCCCGGGGGACCACCCCTGGCACGCTCCCTGTTGTGATACAGGGCGAGGTTGAGGGGCAACGCCCCCAAAACCTCAAATGATTTTTATTATTTTATAAAGGTGTCGGGAGTTATTTTTCTATTGGCTAACATAAAAATCCCTATTTTTGTAACCAACAGAAGGCTTGATAAAAGAGACTAAGGGTTAGGGTTTCTATTGATGTACTGTAGCATTTTACAGTGGTATTGAGTTGCAAGTATTGTTGGTTGTGATCAGTTTGATTTGCTGGATAATAATATTGGACTCTCTATTGGTGGACGTAGCCTGAGTTTGTGTGAACCACATTAAAACTTGTCTCTCACTATTATTATGTCTGTGTATTTCTCATTCTTTTGTTTAATCTTTATTTGCATTTAATTGATATCTTCTGTCAACTAACCCTAACAGTAGGAGCATCCAAAAGTTATTCAGTGAATTGGGACAGTTAATGTTGAGTTACAGAGTGCCAAAAAGAGACAATGGGGACTACCGCATTTGAGTGTATGGCCTCGTGGATTGGAGGTTATGTAGATTAGGATTGGAGGCATAACATATCCAAGTTTTAGAAGTTTTAGATCACCACAAAAGTATCTGGAAGTGTTTGAGTCAAGACTGTGTAACTGGTTAACAGAGGAGACATTGGAGATTACCGCATTTTACTGCATCTTCATCTCAGAGCTTATGGAGCAAGATTTAGTTTCTATGACATGACATCTACATCATATTCAAGTTTTAGGTCATTTGGATTTGTCTGCTAAAAGTTATCGCTATCAGAAGATCATCAGTTTTCTTAGAGCAAAGTAGTCAGTGTTTAGTTAAAGCCTAATGGGTTCACAGAGCAATTCTATGACTTGTGAAGCCTAATGGAACATCATTCAAGGTAAATTGGGACCTAGCTAACCTTCATGGAGAACCGCATCAAGTTTCCATCATTTACGGAGCATTGCTAAGTGTTGGAACATGACATACTTGTTTCTACATGTTTCATATTACACATTACAATTAGGCCAATGAGATAATGTTTTAAAGGCTTGTAGAGGATATAAATGAAGGATAGAAGATTGTTTCAAGTAGTGACAGTGTGTAAGAAAGTGTGTGAAGACATGATGCAAAAAGATGAATTGTTTTCATCCTAGAAGGTAGTAGAACAAAAGTAGAAGATAGATCAGAGGGTAGAAGAGGATACAAAGCAGTGAATAGAGAAGGAGAAAGAAGACATGCAAGAAACATGTTGCAGGAATCTTTTGTAAGCCTAGGTTGTGGACTAGCACTTGAAAATCCCTAGAGGCATATGTAATGAGATTTCAAATTCTAATATAATGAGAAGTGATCTATTGAAGGCTGAGTTTTTCCCTTTCAGGGTTTTCCTAGGATAAATCTTGTGTCATGTGTTAATGATTATCTCTTATCATTCTATTACTATATGTATGTTATTGTTACATATTTGTTATGATCATGGTGTTGATTTTTTAAGGTTATAATGCTAGGCAATCCTTCATTGGACCCTCCTACCTTGACTACATCAGGTGGTATCAGAGCTAGTTGCAAATCTATTAGGATGGTTACAAATCTGTTGGGAAGATAGAAAGTGTTGGAAGGAAGTGCAAAACCCTAAAGTGTAACAAGAATCATGGCAGAAGGAAGATCAAGGCAAGAAAGATTTGGGTAACCTTTTCACATTAAGTTGTTTGCATGATTTGTTTCAATGGGGAAGATCAAAAAGAGGATGAAGAAAGAAAATGAAAACCTAATATGTGAGAAGGATATTCTCGAAGAAGAGTTGTGTCAAATCAAAAGATATAACTCAGAGTTGATGGAGAGGATAAGAGAACTAGGGGAATGTCATGCCCACATTTCCCATGTGGTCATGACACGCAACACATGTGTCATGTCCACATTTGTCATGTGGTCATGGCATGAAATATCAAAAACTTTTCCACGTGTCCCTAGAAACCCCCTCGCACGCATCTGCGTGCTTAGTGGCAATACGCATAAGGTGTAAACATATTAATCAATACTCAGGAAGTGAGCCTTCCTACGTAATCCCCTCTATGATGATAGCCGACTAGGGGGTTAGGCAACGCGATGTGCGCTGCTTCTAGGGTTAGAACTGATTTAATTCAAACCCTAAGTTTCCTAGGTGAGTGAGATGATTTCGACTGAATTGAGATCAACCCTAATTATAATGCATACTTAAAATTGAATATAGAAATGCATCCAATGGTATGATGGTCACATGATGGAATGCAATGATTATAAGAAAGTCACAAAAATGCCATAAAAATAAAACCCTAAATTCTAGGGAAAATCTGATAGCATAACGTGTTTTCAATAATTGAAATAAATATTTTAAAAAGGAATTCCCCAAGAAATAATTAATGCAAAAATTAAATAAATAAAGTATAAAATATACCTCCTTGAGAGGTAGATTCATGGCACTTCCAGATTTCAAATACCATATATACCATATTAAATAAAAAAATGTACACTTCCAGATTTCGAATACCATATATATATAAGGAAAATATTTTATATATATATATATAAGAAATCTGGAAGTGTACATTTTTTTTGTCTATTTATAGAGAAACATAGAAGGATATATATATATAAACTATATATATATATGTTATAAATTTCACAGGGGACGAATGGCACATTGGCGGGTTTAAGGGCGAAGGGGACCGAATGCAACTTAGGGCCAACGGCCCAACGTCTCCTCCCACCACAGTTTCTAAGTTCTATTTGATGAGGGGCAGGGGTGTGGGGAGGGGGCATGCCCTAACCCACACCCCACATCATATGAAGTCTAGACAGTGGGCGACGGCAATGGCCACCACTCACTATGTCTATTTTTTTTTCTTTTAGAACTTCTAAAACCCTTACCCAAAGCAAGGGTTCGGCCCTCTAAAACAATTCAGTATTATTTCTTTTTATCAACAACAATTAAAATAATAATATTTAGTTTGGTTTGTATTTTGAAAGATACAGTTTATATATATATAGATAATACAACTTTCAGTAGTAGGTTAAAATACATTTAAAATTCAGCAGTATATATGTGTATAATAAATATATATATATATATATGTATATATTTCATATATATATATATATGGTATCATATATATGCAATCACAATTTCACAATAAAAGAATATAACCAGGTTTGTATATATACACATAGCTACATTAAAGGAAACAAACCCAGATTCTATTATAATATTTACCAATAGTGTGTATATATCCCCCTTTTTTTTGAAAAGTAAATATATAGAAATGCTATTTCATCCCCTTTTAAAAAAAAATAGAATTAAATAGAACAGTACCACATATTTACTTTTGATAGTAATAAATAAATCAGACTTCTAATATTCTCCTTTTTTTTTAAACAAAGACATAAAGATGAGACTTCTACACATTTATTTATTTCTAAAACTCCTTTAATCATCATTGATAAATAAACAGAAATCAACAATTACATAGGGCAACAAGACACATTTTCTTTGAATATAAAATGACAGCAAGTATGCAATCTCTTTTATCAAACTTTCCAAATAAAAACACATAAACACTAACAGCAACTTGATGCACATATTTTTGACATCATAATAAGAGGTATTTCTCATTAAAATTCCTTACAGCCGCAAGAACAAAGAAGACCAATATTTTTGACAAGTACATTAAGGTGTCCAAGGCCATGGCTCTCAACCAGCCAATACAATAATGCAAAAGAATGCTGAAATAAACTTTTTCTTCAAATTTCCAAGACTCCAACAATGACCTACAAAACATAAACACAAATAGGGAACCAAGGCCATGCAAATTGTCCTCCTCCCTACCATAGACCTGCTAGTGGGTCGCCCCTGAGCTAGGGAGGTAGAATTCACACAGTTTCACAAACACACCACATCAATGAAATTTCCAAACACGCAAAAATTACTCCCAAGAATTTGCACATAACAAAACTCAATAAAATGAGTTTGGAGGGTGTAGGGGATTGGACCCCTCAACTCAAGAGGTCACCCCAAGAACTCAAAAAATCACAATAACTCAAGGCCTCAAGCCAAAATAATTTCTCCACAATACTCAAAGAATCACTATGGCACTCATGTCAAATCAAAATGCTCCCAAACTCCATAAAATCCCCTCAAGGCTATAAATAGAACACTAGGAGGTGACCTCGAGGAGGTTCACTCTCCCTGACCCCTTACGAGTTGAGCCTTTTCTCCAATGGAGATGCTCTCACCAACACCCAAACCCACACAAAAATAAAAATAAAAACCAACATAATTTTTCAAATCACATACACTAAGATAAAAACATACATAGGGAAATGGCTATTGCCATGAGGTTACCTTCAAAAGCCCTACAATGGAAGCACATTTGAAGAAGAGCTCCAAGCTTCTCCAAGTCTCCAAGCCTCCAAAATTCCTCCAACACTTCCCAAAACCTCCAAAGATAGAAAGAAATTTCCCAAAAAAGAACCCCCAACTCCTCTCCAAGAGGAGGCAAAATAGGTCTTCCAATTTGGCCTTGAAGAATGAGAAGGTGACACTTGTCACCTTGTCCTTCATCATCCCGTGCCACTTGCAAGGGAGAAGGAGTGTGAGGGTGACAAGTGTCACCCTCTAATCCATTCAAACCCTCACCTTATTCACTTGTGCTCTCACACATGTGTGAGAGACCAAGTGGAGAGGTGCCAACTCTCCTCAAGGCTCCATGAGGATAAGGGATGCCACATGGCATCCTCTTATTCTCTAAGAGAGCCATCTCCCTCCAAGATGCTCTCACACATGTGTGAGAGTCTTGGAGGGAGATCCCACACACTTGGGGGTCTTAAAGACCCCCCAAGTCTTCTTGGTGGAGGAATCCCCAAGCTTTGGGAAGGGAGATGGGTCTTTCCCAAAGCATGACTCATCTCCCACCCTTAGCCATTTTCAAATTTCGTCACATTTACTAATCCCAAGTTTAGAGTGACTAGATGTGAGTTACCCTAGGGTTTAAAAAGTTCAAATGGACCCTAGACCCTAGGGTTACCACCTAGGGTAAGTTTAGAACTCTAATAAACACCTAAGGAGGTATAAAATCACTTTAAATGGCCCATAAATAAAATAACACCAAATGGTGTAAATCAACACAAAAATTTATAACACATAATTTAAATTAATTTAAAGGGGTGAACTAGGACAATTAAATAAATCAAGCATGTACGAAAACATCATCCGATCAAACATGATCCTCATCCCTCTTGGGAATGGATCAGTTTTATAGGGAATTACATGTGTGAAAACTGCCTTCGATTTATCGTGGCCTGGGAATATAACCTGTGCAACTCGATCAAGTAGTCAATCACATCGTAGATAAACCATAGCCAAAGAAACAAAAATTAAAGTCATGTCATTGCATACAACATTAATCATTCACAGCATAATTAAGATTTAAAATTACATTTTCTATCTAATGTCTCATAATCATCATCAAATAATAAATCCACATAATGAACTCGTAATCACATCAATAATCATCATCTAATGTATCTCACATGTCTACATCATAATAGCATCAAAATATGATCTAATCAAATCACCACATGACTAATCAATGCTAATTCAAAAATCAGGAGATATAGACTAAATCTGCATAATGGAAATAATAGTCTCTAAATGTCTGATAATGTCACCAACTATAATGTAAAATGATCAAAATAGGGAAGTGAAATAAATTGGCCTCACATCCTCCCCCTAAGACTAAACTTCCTCCTATAAGTCATCAAAAAGGTGAGGATAGAGTGCCCTCAAACTAGTTGTATCCTCCCAAGTTGTTGTGACCTCATCATAATGATCCCACTAGACCCTAACCTGGTCTAGCTCTCGACCTCGAAGGCCCAGTGTACGATGAGCCAATATGTGAATTGGCTCCAAATCCAACTACTCATCCACCTCTACCTATAGAGAACTCCAGTCCAATACATGAGATAAATCAGATATATATCGCCGTAATATAGAAACATGAAAAACATTGTGGATGCGCGACAGGCTAGGTGCTAATTCTAGATGGTAAGCTATAGGTCCTATCCACTCCAAGATCTCAAAAGGTCTTACGAACCATGGTGCAAGTTTAGAGCCCTTTCCATAATGGATTGGACTCTTGTGTGGCCGCACTCTCATGAATACTTTGTCCCCAACTAAGAAGCTCTGATCAAGTCTCTTAGCATCGGCATACTTCTTCTGTCTATCCTATGCCTCCTGAAGTCTCTGCCTAATTCGTATGACCTGCTGTTCCATATTTGGAACCAACTCTAGACCAATGGCAACTCTGTCCTCTATCCAATCCCAACTCAATGGTGTCCTTCATGGTCTACCGTATAAAGCCTAAAATGGAGGCATACCCAACGAGCTGTGATGCCCATTATTGTAGGCAAACTCAACCAGATACAAATACTCCTCCCATCTAGACTAATGGTCCATAACATACATATGGAGCATGTCCTCCAACACCTGATTCACCCGCTCTGTCTGTCCATCTGTCTCAAGGTGATAAGCGGAGCTAAAGTTGAGTTGTGTGCCCAACGCATGCTGCAAAGCCCTCTAAAAGGATGAAGTGAACACTGAATCCCTGTCAAAAATGATGCAGTGAGGTACCCCATGTAATCTCACAATATCATCCAAGAATACTCTCACCATTGCTAGTGCATTGTACGTCATGCATATAGGTGAGAAATGCACCACCTTGGTTAACTTGTCAACTATCACCATGATAGCATCATGGCGACACGAAGAGATAGGAAGACCAACATTGAAATCCATGGAAATGGTGTCCCATTTCCACTCAGGTATCTCGTGAGGGTATAGAAGACCCATTAGATGCTGATGCTCGGCCTTGACCCTTTGGCACTCAAGGCATCAAGCAACAAACTCTACAATATCTTGTCTCATACCCGCCCAATGGTACAACTGTCATAGTTTGGCATGCATCTTCTTCACCCCCAGATGTGCTGCATATGGTTCTCTATGAGCCTGTAATAACACTATAGTACGTAGGTCACCTACACGGGGTACATAGATGCATTGTCGATGAAGAAGTAACCCATCTGCCTCAAGTGAGTATCTTGCAAACTTGCCCACAAGGGCCCTCTATGACTAGATCTCCTGTTGTACCTCAAGAAACCACTCATCCTCAGGCAGATGCTGAATAATGTGTCCTCTCAAGTCCACACTTACAGTCAGGGTCAGGATCTCATAGTGCCTTTGACTCAATGCGTCAGCAACCACGTTCTCCTTCCCTTTGATGTAGTGGACATCAAAGTCATACTCACAAAGAAACTCCTTTCAACATTACTGATGGGCATTTAGATTCAGCTGTGTAAATATGTACTAAAGGCTGTGATGATCTGAATGAAGCTCAAAGAGATGACCCAATAAGAAATGTCTCCAACAAACTAGAGCATGAACCACTGCTGTGAGCTCTAAATCATGAGTGGGGTAGTTCAGCTCATGGGTCTTGAGCTTTCATGACTCATACACGATCGCTCTACCACCCTGCAAAAGTACGGCTCCCAAACCCTCAAGTGATGCATCTATGCAAACCATAAAATCTGCTACTGGATTAGGAACAACTAAGATGGGAGCACTGGTAAGATGCTCCTTGAGGACCCCAAAGGCCCTCTCACACTGCTCAGTCCAAATGAAACTATTCCCTTTCCGCTGAAGGGAAGTGATGGAGTGCGCTATCTGAGAGAAAAGCTCAACAAATCTACAGTAGTAACCAGCTAACCCCATAAAACTCCTAACCTCTGTCACACTAGTGGGTGCTGGACAATCTATGATAGCCCTGATCTTTGATGGTTCTACAGAGATTCCATCACCAGATAGGATGTGCCCCAAATATTGTACCTCTGTCCTGAAAAATGCACACTTTGCCAGGTTACCATAAAGATTCTACTCCTTCAAACACTGCAAAACCTGATGTAGGTGCTCCTCATGCTCCTCCTCGGTCCGCGAATAAATCAATATGTTATCAAGAAAAATAATCACAAACTGATCCAAGTAGGTACAAAACACCCTGTTCATGAGACTCATGAACATTGCAGGGGCATTCTTCAAGCTGAAGGGGATCATAGTGAACTCATAGTGGCCATATCGAGTCCAAAAGGTGGTCTTATGGATGTCCGCCTCTGTGATACGCAACTAATGGTAACTAGACTTCAGGTCAATCTTAGAGAACACATTGGCTCTCTGCATCTGGTTGAAGAGGTCATCAATCAAAGGTAGAGGATAACGGTTCTTCACCGTCACCTTATTAAGCTACCTATAATCCTTCCATAATCAAAGAGACCCATCCTTCTTCTTCATAAAGATGACCAAAGCACCCCAAGGTGAAATTATCAGTCAGATGTGCCCCTTCTCAAGCAAGTCCTCAAGATACAACTTGATCTCTATGAGCTCATGAGTGGTCATCCTGTAGGGCGCACAAGACACTGGCTCGACACCTGGTACTAAATCAATATGAAAGTCTACCTCACGATGGGGTGGCATCCCTGATAAATCTGCTGGAAACACATCAGCAAACTCTCTCAAGATGGGATGGTTATCTAATGATGCCTCAGGCTCGTCCTCTGATCTGTCACTAACTGTAATAGAAAACATCTGGCATCCCTTCCGCATGCAGTACTTAATCTATTGAGTGGATATCATACGAACTACTATGGACTTCTGAATGCCCACTATCTCAACTGATGTACCATGATTGTCTAAGCAGCTAATCACCTTTCGGTGACAATCTAGCTTGGCTCGATGAGCCGCAAGCTAGTCCATATCCAAAACCGCTCCATAGGAACCTAAATGCATAACCCTAAGGTCACATACTATAGTAAAGGGTCCCAAAGATATCTCACAGTCGTGGACTAAGGCATCTACTGTCATCTTGGCCCTAGTGGCAAACTCAGACTCCCACCTATCGCCCTACCTAGAGGCCACCAACCTACAACGCTCCACTAACGATGGAGATATGAAAGAGTCAGTAGTGCCAGAGTCAAAAAGAATAGAAATGGGGACATCTCCTATTGTACATGATGTCTCAATCATTGATGCCTAAAAATTAGCCTGGTGGTTATCAACCACTGCGAACATATGGTGGGACCTACCCACATCTCCAATCATCTGCTTTGATCCTCCTACACAAGGCTATCCCCCTACTGTAAAGCTCTGTGGGCACTCTCTGGCTAGATGTCCCACTCCACCACAAACATAGCATAGGCCCCTACCCTGTACCTATCCAGTCTAAGTCCTACTACTCTACTACTGTCTAGATCATCTAGTGGACCTTTGTGAACCCCTGTAAGACTGTTGTGATCTCATAGGTCCCACAGGTGGTCCCTACTACCTCTGATCCCTATGTGGGCCCTACTACTGCCAACCTCAATTATGCCCCCATGTGCCCTCTGTTGTGGCCTGGGTCTCTGCTGCTACTGTGGAGGCCTAGGAGGTAAAGATGCGGAACTAAACCCTCCTCTCTGAGGTGGTGGTGGTAGTTTGTGGTAACTCTGTTGATGCTACTACTACCCACGATCCTAAAACTGAGGGCATGAACTCTACCCTTGTCCCTATATCTCCTCAGCTATGTATACCTTCTCAGCAGTATCACTCAATGTCTGGGGGTCTGTCATGCGTGTATGTCTAGGGGTCTGCCATGCGTATAGGCCCTACTATCCCATAGTTCAACCCTCTAATAAACTTATGAACCAGGAGTTTCTCATCATGAAGATACTCCACATATTGAGACAACTCGATGAACCTGCCCTCATACTGAGCAACAGTAAGCCCCCTCTGCTGAAGATCGTGGAACTCGTCTATGCGACACTGCCTGTAATGATCTGATAAATATCGCGCATTGAAGCGCTCAATGAATGTCTCCCATGTGAGTGTGTCCAATGATAGACGATGCTTGCACTCCTTAGTGTGCCACCAAGTAGTTGCTGCATCTCTTAACAGGTGGACTACCACACGTACCTTCATGTTGCCCTCATAAGGATGCAACATGAAGCATCTATCTAAGCTGATGAGCCAGACCTCTGCATCGACTCCCTCAGTGGTCTTGGTGAATGTAGGTGGATTCAACCTCAACAAATCCCTAATAGGGTGTCCCCAAATTGGCTCATCCGCATAAAAATCATAAGGCCTATGAAAAATTTGCTCCACTCTCATTACCTTCTCCTGCCTAGCATGATGTGGAGGTCTCCTGCTATGGGCCCTATAGGTTGATCCAACCTCCTCCATTGTCGTATTTGGTACCTCAACATAAGGCTCCACATGTGGTGCCTCTCACGGCTTGACACGGGGCCCCACACATGACTCTGCTCATGGCTCCATGCGTGGCTCCTCTCATGGATTAATGTGGGGCTCAGTATGTGGCTCTATGCATGGCTCAACTGCAGCTGGTGGTAGCCTATCTAACACTACCTGTAGTGCCTGTAATATCTGTGGCCCAATATCTGGTATAGGTGGGGCTTGTGGTGCCTACTATACTTGAGGTACCAGCAGCCCCTAACCCTCAGCTGAAGAGTCACTATGAACCTCTGTGGACTCTGTGTGGCGTGAACACACTCGTCAAACTCATCGGGGAGGCATCTTAGAAAAATAAGGTAATTACAAATTAATCGAAATTACGGAATAAATAATGTGCCCAAACAAGCCCAGTGTTTAAACTTGGGCTCTGATACCAAATGTCATGCCCACATTTCCTATGCGGTTACGATACGCAACACACGTGTCATGTCCACATTTGTCATGTGGTCATGACACGAAATATAAAAAACTTTTCCACGTGTTCCTAGAAACCCCCTCACATGTGTCTGTGTGTTCGGTGGTAATACGCATAAGGCATAAACATATCAATCAATACTCAAGAAGTGTGACTTCCTATGCAATCCCCTGCATGATGATAGCCGACTAGGGGGTTAGGCGACGTAATGTGCGTTGCTTCTAGGGTTACAACTGATTTAATTCAAACCCTAAGTTTCCTAGGTGAGTGAGATGATTTCAACTAAATTGAGATCAACCCTAATTCTAATGCATACTTAAAATCAAATATAAAAATGCATCCAATGGTATGATGATTGCATGATGGAATGGAATGATTATAAGAAAGTCACAAAAATGCCATAAAAATAAAACCCTAAATTCTAGGAAAAATCTAACAGCATAACGTGTTTTCAATAATTGAAATAAATATTTTTAAAATGAATTACCCAAGAAATAATTAATGCAAAAATTAAATAAATAAAGTATAAAATAAAATTATTAAATTCCAAGGTCAAAATAAATTTAACCACTCAACAAAATGTAAAAATCGAAATTACATAAATGACCCAATTAAAATTCAATAATTTAAGTCCTTTAATAAATATAATTTTGACAATTATATTTATTAATTAACTCAAGTTAAAAATATAGAAGGGGAAAAACCAAACATCTCTCCCCATGGAATATTTAAAAAAATGACTAAATAAAAAACCATTTAATTAAAAGTTATCCCAAATAAAATAAAATTAAAGTCCACTAGAAAAATAATAAGGATGTCCAATATAATAATAGACCAAGGGATAAAGCATTTCATTAAATCAAAGCAATCCCACTCCCATTTAAAATAAAAATCCACATGGGAATAAAAAAATGTCCAAACCCCAAAAATAATATTAAAATCAACTTAAATAAAAGAATCACAAAGAAAGGTAAAAAAAATTCAAAAGGGTCAACAAAGCAAACGAGAGGGAAATATAGAATCCCGTGCACATGGAAGAATTAAAAGATTATATAAAATAACAATATTATTCTCCCACTCACTCTCCAACTAAGCCCTAACTATTATTTTATTATTTGTTGTCTAAGAGGAAGCCCTAATCTTATTTTATTATTTTCCTTATGGCAAACCCTATATTATTCTTTTGTTTTCTCCATTTTCTTGTTTTTGCAGGTAGGGTTGATGAAGGAAAAATAGCCGCCATGGATCTACCCCTCAAGGAGGTATATATATATGGTATTTGAAATCTAGAAATGTACATTTTTTTTGTCTATTTACAAAGAAACACAGAAGGATATATATATATTTCGTAAGGGACGAATGGCACATTGGTGGGTTTAAGGGTGAAGGGAACCGAACGCAACTTAGGGCCAACGGCCCAACGTCTCCTCCCGCCATAGTTTCTAAGCTTTATTTGATGAGGGGGAGGGCTGTGGTGAGGAGGCCGTGCCTCCACCCAAGGTGTGGGTGGGGTAATGGTCCCCTCCCCACACCCCACATCGTATGAAGTCTAGACAGTGGGTGGCGGCTATGGCCGCCACTCACTGTGTCTTTTTATTTTCTTTTAAAACTTCTAAAACCCTTACCCAAAGCAAGGGTTCGGCCCTCTAAAACAATTCAGTATTATTTCTTTTTATTAGCAACAATCAAAATAATAATATTTAGTTTGGTTTCTATTTTAAAAGATACAGTTTATTACTATATATATATCCAATCACAATTTCATAATAAAAGAATATAACCAGGTTTGTATATATACATACAGCTACATTAAAGGAAACAAATCCAGATTGTATTATAATATTTACCAGTAGTGTGTATATATCCCCTTTTTTTAAAAAAAAGTAAATATATAGAAATGTTATTTCATCCCCTTTTAAAAAAAAATTAAATAGGACAGCACCACATATTTACTTTTGACAACAACAAATAAATCAGATTTCTAATATTCCCCTTTTTGTTAAACAGAGGCATAAAGATGAGACTTCTACACATTTATTTATTTCTAAAACTCCTTTAATCAGCATTGATAAATAAACAGAAATTAACAATTACATAGGGCAACAAGACACATTTTTTTGAATATAAAATGATAGCAAGTATGCAATCTCTTTTATCAAACTTTCCAAATAAAAACACATAAACACTAACAACAACTTAATGCACATATTTTTGACATCACAATAAGAGGTATTGCTCATTAAAATTCCTTACAACCACAAGAACAAAGAAGACCAATATTTTTGACAACAACTACATTAAGGCCTCCAAGGCCATGGCTCTCAACTAGCCAATACAATAATGCAAAAGAATGCTGAAATAAACTTTTTTTTCAAATTTCTAAGACTCCAACAATGACCTGCAAAACATAAACACAAATAGGGAACCAAGGCCACACAAATTGTCCTCCTCCCTACCATAGACTCGCTAGTGGGTCACCCCCGAGCTAGAGAGGTAGAATTCACACGATTTCACAAACACACCACAACAATAAAATTTCCAAACACACAAAAATTACTCCCAAGGATTTGCACAAAACAAAACTCAATAAAATGAGTTTGCAGGGGTAGGGGAGTGGACCCCTCAACTCAAGAGGTCACCCAAGAACTCTAAAAATCACAATAACTCAAGGCCTCAAGCCAAAATAATTTCTCCACAATACTCAAAGAATCACTATGGCACTCATGCCAAATCAAAATGCTCCCAAACTCCATAGAATTCCCTCAAGGCTATAAATAGAACAACACTAGGAGGTGACCTCGAGGAGGTTCACTCTCCCCCACCCCTTACGAGTTGAGCCTTTTCTCCAATGGAGATGCTCTCACCAACACTCAAACCCACACAAAAATGAAAATAACAACCAACATAATTTTTCAATCACATACACTAAAATAAAACACATGCATAGGGAAATGGCTATTGCCATGGAGGTTACCTTCAAAAGCCCTACAATGGAAGCATGTTTGAAGAAGAGCTACACGCTTCTCCAAGTCTCCAAGCCTCCAAAATTCCTCCAACACTTCCCAAAACCTCCAAAGATAGAAAGAAATTTCCCAAAAAAGAAGAACCGCCAACTCCTCTCCAAGAGGAGATAAAATAGGCCTTCCAATTTGGCCTTGAGGGATGAAAAGGATGAGAAGGTGACACTTGTCACCTTAGCCTTCCTCATCCCATGCCACTTGCAAGCGAGAAGGAGTGTGAGGGTGACAAGTGTCACCCTCTAATCCATTCAAACCCTCACCTTATCCACTTGTGCTCTCACACATGTGTGAGAGACCAAGAGGAGAGGTGGAAACTCTCCTCAAGGCTCCATGAGGATAAGGGATGCCACATGGCATCTTCTTACTCTCCAAGAGAGCCATCTCCCTCCAAGCACACGTGTGTGAGAGGCTTGGAGGGAGATCCCACACACTTGGGGGTCTTGAAGACCCCCCAAGTCTTCTTGGTGGAGGAATCCCCAAGCTTTGGGAAGGGATATGGGTCTTTCCCAAAGCACGACTCATCTCCCACCCTTAGCCATTTTCAAATTTCGTCACATTTACTAAACCCAAGTTTAGAGTGACTAGATGTGAGTTACCCTAGGGTTTAGTAAGTCCAAATGGACCCTAGACCCTAGGGTTACCACCTAGGGTAAGTTTGGAACTCTAATAAATACCTAAGGAGGTATAAAATCACTTTAAATGGCCCATAAATAAAATAACACCAAATGGTGTAAATCAACACAAAAATTTACAACACATAATTTAAATTAATTTAAAAGGGGTGAACTAGGCTAATCAAATAAATCAAGCATGTACGAAAACATCATCTGATCAAACGTGATCCTCATCCCTCTTGGGAATGGATTAGTTTTACAGGGAATTACATATGTGTGAAAACTGCCTCCGATTTCCCATGGCCTAGGAATATAACCTATGCAACTCGATCAAGTGGTCAATCACATCATAGCTAATAGAAATTAAAGTCATGTCATTGCATACAACATTAATCATTCACATCATAATTAAGATTTAAAATTGCATTTTCTATCTAATGTCTCATAATCATCATCAAATAATAAATCCACATAATGAACTCGTAATCACATCAATAATTATCATCTAATGTATCTCACATGTCTACATCATAATAGCATCAAAATATGATCTAATCAAATCACCACATGACTAATCAATGCTAATTCAAAAATCAAGAGATATAGACTGAATCTGCATAATGGAAATAATAGTCTCTAAATGTCTGATAATGTCACCAACTATAATGTAAATTGATCAAAATAGGGAAGTGAAACAAATCAGCCTCACAAGGAAGACAA
Source organism: Cunninghamia lanceolata (assembly GCA_027924645.1). Classification (NCBI taxonomy): domain Eukaryota; kingdom Viridiplantae; phylum Streptophyta; class Pinopsida; order Cupressales; family Cupressaceae; genus Cunninghamia; species Cunninghamia lanceolata. The sequence goes on along the minus strand of BSBN01000446.1, from coordinate 1,379,571 downwards.
ATATGATGCTCTTGAAGAAGAATTAGAAAATGTAAAAAGGAGAAATGAAGAATTACAAGAAGAGTTAAAGTTATTTGAGTATGTCAAAAGGAGTTTTGAAGAATTGGAAGAAGGATGCAAGTTATTTGGTCAAATTGAAAATAGGAACATAGATCTGAAGGAAAGTTTGCATAAGTTGAAAAAGGAAAAGAGTTTACAAGGGAGTGAAATATTTGGATTGAAAGAATAGGTTAAGCAGTTAGAGCAGTCACTTGTAGCATGTAGGGAAGAGAATGAAAGTCTAAGATCTAAGCCTAAACTTTGTGATGCTTCTTGTGATACTAATCATTTGTGTGATACTATAGAAGCTTCTTTAGAAAAATAGGTTGAAGATAACAATGTAACTGAATCTGTAATTGTTGCCGATGGTGTTGTCAAAGAAAGTTCTCTAAACAATGTTGGTTACAAGATCATGAAAAGGATGGGATATGAAGGAAAAGGATTGGGAAAATATCAGTAAGGAATTACAAAGCCTATCGAACTGGTAATGAGATCCAGAAATGAAGGCCTTAGATATATTAGAGGTAAAGAGGATAAGGCTATTGTCACAAGTTCAAACAAATCAACTCAAGGAAGGAAAGGTATGCATTGTTCTTATTGTAATAGACATAGACATGGAAATGAAATGAGTTGGGATCTATACCCTTGTAAGTTCTATGGATTAAGGAATCACTCTGAAAAGATGTGTTGGAATAAAATGCGGAGGAAGTCTATGATAGGTTATATACAGAAGGATTATGGATGGATTGATGGACTGAAATAGAAATATGTTACTTGCATGTTCAAAAGGATGTATAGGCTGAAGTATTCGTGTGTTGGAGAGAAAAGAGGATATGAATCAAGATGCAGAGAGAGAAGACAACATGCAGAGAAAAACAAGGATAGAAATTCATACCATAGAGGGAGAGATGATAGAATTTTTTACCGCAACAACAAAGGAAGTCATAATTCTTACTACAATGAAGGATACTGGAGAGATGAAAGAGGATTTGATAGGAGAGGAACCTGTTTTCAAGTTTGGAGGTGAAAAGTATTGAGTGTTGAATGTCACCAAGAGGATATTACCAGAGGAATAGTAAATAATGCAGAGATAACATATGTAGAGGAAGAAGAACCTATTGAATCTATAAGTTCAGTAGAGAAGCTAGAAGAGGGTGAGACATTGATCTTAAGGAGAATTTTGTTGTAGACTAATCATCTGAGGAACCAGTGCAAGAGAATGTTTGTACACCAGAGTAAGGGAAATATGGATAAAGAAATAGAGGAAAGTATAGGGAAATTGCATACAGAGAAGGAACCAGAAGACTTTGATGTGTGCAGAAGGAGTTGCAGCTAGAACCATAGGTTATAGGGAATTAAAGAATGTATTGACTAAATCAAGGAAGTAAACTAATTATTCTAGAGTATTGTGGGATTATGAGATTATTTGACTCTTAATTGATTGAAGTTGGTATTGACTTGAGGTAGCCTACTAGTGTTTGAGAATAGAGTGTCGAACCAAGAGGCAGTTGCAACATTGTAGCCAGACTGTCAAACTTAGACCACTATAAACTAGATAATTTGAGGTAGCTTACGAAGGAGACTTTCTTAGACCACTGATCATTGAGGCAGTGTAATGATTTATAAGAAGAGCGTTGAATTTAGATCACCGAAAGAGAGAAGAAACTTGAGGCAGTCCACAAAGGACCTATACAAACTGCCAACCATGAGGTAGTGCAATGATTTGTGAATAGATCGCCAAACTTGAGGTAGTTTACATGGATGACTTGAATAGACCATTGACCTTGAGGTAGTTGCATGTACTTGTGAACAAACAATGGAACATATTCTAAGAGACAGCATTGATTCTAATAGAATATAGGCCAAAGTGAAGAGGCTCACTTTTTCTATTAACCTTGAGAGTCTGATGCAAGAGCATCCGAAAGCCATTCAATGAATTGGGATAGTTACTATTGAGTTACAGAGTGCTAGAAAGTGACAGTGGGGACTACTGCATTTGAGTGTATGGCCTTGCAGATTGGAGGTTATGTAGATTGGGACTAGAGGCATAACATAGCTGAGTTTTAGAAGTTTTAGATCACCACAAAGGTATCTGGAAGCGTTTGAGTCAAGACTGTGTAACTGGTTAACAGAGGAGACATTGGAGATTACTGCATTTTACTGCATCTTTATCTTAGAGCTTATAGAGTAGGATTTAGTTTCTATGACATGACATCTACATCATAATCAAGTTTCAGGTCATTTGGATTTGTCTGCTAAAAGTTATCGCTATCAGAAGATCATCAATTTTCTTAGAGCAGAGCAATCTGTGTTCAGTTGAAGCCTAATGGGTTTACAGAGCAATTTCAATGACTTGCGGAGCTTAATGGGACATCATTCAAAGTAATTTGGGACCTAGCCAACCTTCAATGGGGAACCGCATCAAGTTTCCATCATTTACGAAGCATTGCTGAGTGTTGGATGCTGACCTACTTGTTTCTACATGTTTCATATTACATGTTACAATTACGCAAACAAGATAATGTTTTGAAGGCTTGAAGATGATATAAATGAAGGGTAGAAGATTGTTTCAAGTAGTGACAAAGTGTGTGAAGACATGATGCAAAAAGATGAATTGTTTTGATCCTGGAAGGCAATAGAGTAGAAGCCGAAGACTAAGCAGAGAGTAGAAGAGGATACAGAGAAATGAATAGAGAAGGAGAAAGAAGACATGGAAGAAAGATGTTGTAGGAATATTTTGTAAGCCTGGGTTGCGGCCTAGCACATGAAAATTCGTAGAGGCATGTGTAATGAGATTTGAAATTCTAATATAATGAGAAGTGATCTATTGAAGGCTAGGTTTTCCCTTTTAGGGTTTTCCCAGGACAAATCTTGTGTCATGTGTTAATGAGTATCTCTTATCATTCTATTTCTATCTATATGTTGTTGTTACATCTTTTTTATGATCATGGTGTTGATTGTTTAAGGCTGCAAGGTTGGACAGTCCTTCATTGGACCCTCCTACCTTGACTACATCAAAAGAAGAACAAGAAGCAAAGGAAAATGAAGACAAACATGATGATTTTTGTTAGAATGATGATGATTTTTTAGAAGATGAACATAATCCTTTGGAGGAAGTTGAGTCCCCATTATTTTTTAATTGTAGACAAGCATCACTATAGCCTATATACGTATAGTTTAGCTTTTATTGCTTCCTTTTGTTTCATGTAATTTTGCACCTTGGCCTTTTTTATTACATTTTATTTTTTGTTCTTTGCATGGTTATTTATGTAATAACAATAATTGCATAGCCTACAATTCCTTTTACTATATTTGACAATTATTTTAGTGTTTTGCAAAGTTTACCCTTATTTTCCCTCATCTCCTTAGTTTTCCCCTTTCTATGTGTTTTGACCCCTTTGTAAGTCTTATTTATTTTTCCTATGCCATCCCTTTCCCCTTTTCATGTGTGTTCTTTCCCCTCTATCATTGTTTCCATTTCCAAGGTGATAGCTCCAAAAATTAAATGCTCTTTGATCCCCTCTAATGATTAGTTTATCATCACCTTATTTTGTATATAACTAACACATCATAACTCCAAATGAGTTGAAATAACCTCCAATGAGATTCTTTTCATCCCCTCTTCCTAAATATCTGATCTCACCCTCTTTAGGATAGGGAAAAATGTAACCCATACATTTGAAGAACCATCCTTTCACTAAAAACATTAAATTTCAAGTAGCCCTAAGCCAACTAATCTTGTTTTAGGTTGTTCCCACTCAAAAAATGTAGTTTAACCTCCAAAAATCTATAAAATAAGGCTTGTTTTCCTTATTTTACACCATATATATATATATATATATATATATATATATATATATATATATATATATATATATATATATATATATATATATATATATATATATATATATCACACTCATTACATATAAGAACTAGGTGAGTGGAAGTCATGATGGTCCAAATAGTGGCAATGGAGGAAAAAATTGCATGAAAGTGTTAGCAAAAATCATGAAATTTAAATTGTGCTCAAGTTTTTTACTTTTTTGGATTGGTAAGTCAAAAGGAAACAAATATTAGTTTTCAAAACATGGATATGGACATTTTGAAAACAAAATGGATATGAAAATTTTGAAAATAAAATGGATATCCATTTTGTTTTCAAATTCTACCCCCCCAAAATTGCGTTGGATTTCATAGGAATTAGGATATCCATTTTGTTTTGAAAATTTCCCCACAAAATTGTGTTGAATTACATAGGAACTAAACATATATCTATTTCCTCAAAATGGATATTTCTTTTGTTTTAAAAAAATTTCCCTCAAAAATTGCCTAAAGATTGCATGGGAATTAAGATCAGGAATCCCAAACCTACCTTTTCTATGAAAATCATGAGTTGAGTCTTTATAGATTTTCTTCAACTTCACCCTTGATGTTGACATAATTTTTATATAAATTTTATAAAATGAAAAGGTTACATTTGGATAATTCTTAGGATTCTAAAATATAAGATATGTCATTATAATTTTAATAGGATATTATTATTAATTTTCTACATACACTACGTCTAAATTCCTAATAGATGTACCTATTGAAAAACATCCATAACTTTCAAATTATTTTTCATTTTTCAAATCACAAAGATGTGTCACACTCTAGGCTTCATTGGCTACATATTTTTCAAAAAATCAATTTCATATATTTTTGACTAAGTTGGCCAAAAAGTTTCTTTTCAATATTTGAAAACATTGTAAACAATTCACAAAATATTATATTTAATCATAAAAAATCACAAAAACATGCATTGTGAAGGTAAGAAAACTGCACAAGGTAAATAAACTAAAATATGAACAACACAAAGCATTATACCTTTAAATCTTGAGTCATTCCCATTCCTTGATAGAGTAGAGGAAGCATGCACCCACCTGCAATCCTAACTATACTCCAAACGATAATATGGAATGTGGATTTCTCTCACAAAACCAACATAAACCCTAGGTCTAATGGAGGCAAATGAGAATATACTTGGACAACATATGGCTACTAAAAATGATGTGTTGAAAATGGCTATGAGGAGGGTTTATTTATAGATTGGAGATGAGATGGATTGGAGGGTTGAGATTGAAAGATGGGATGAAGAGCTGAGATTGAGAGGTGCTGAGGTCAAATAGGAATGAGAGGTTGTGAGGTCAAATGAGATTTTGATGTGGAATGGAGGGATAGGATTGCTTCTTATGAAATCTTTGAAATGGAGGGCTAGGATTACAATAAGAGTTGAATTTTGATTTTTCTTTTGGATTTTTGTGGAGGGAATTTAAAATTTGGTTTATTTGTGGGAGGATGAGGATAGTGACATATGGTAGGTACAATTAATTAAATAATAGGGATTATTTAATTAATTATGAGAGAGGGATTAAATGAGGGTTAAGATTAATAAAATAGGGTTTATTTAATTAACCATAGCTGTAGGAAATTAGTGGGATGGGTTAGTTAATTAAGGGACACTCATACGTGCAGTAATGTAAAGAGGTCCCTCAATGTGTCCAATTGTTCTATCATGTGGTGTAAAGGTTATTTCAAGTTTAGGAGTCTTCCTCTTCCTATAAACTTGAGGAGGGAACATACCACCCTTATTTTGATAACAAGCCATGTATGTGAGACTATTTCACACCAAAGCACTAGTTAGAAGAAATTTGGTTTTTGAAAATAAAAAACACATGAATTTCACTATGAACTAAGTAAGGATGATGTGAATAATCCTTCATAACAAGGCAATATGAATGATTATAAAATTTGGTCAAATAGTTGTGAAGAAAGTGTGTAAAAACCTTTAATGTTGAAATACACACTATGTAATTACAAATATTTGAAATTTTAATACAAGAATGCACAATGAAGCAACACTAAAAATCAAAATCAGATTTTGAATGAATATTTAAAGGAGAAACAAAATCTGAAATAAGATTTTGACTGCTAACCCTAGCATTTAGAAGAACTAGGTTAAATGAAAAATGCAAGTGTTTAACAAAACCCTTATAAATGATGTATGAAAATGCAAGATGTGATATCATGAAATGATTAATTATTGTAAGTTGTTTTATAACTGATGTGAAAATTAGAAAATTAAATGTTTCTAATGATATGTAATGAAATAATGCCAAACTATGCCTTTATGCAAGCCTAGAATGCTTATATTTTTCAATTTTTTCAATGAAGAATGATAAGTATGATATGAATTAATGCAAAAGACAAATTTCAACACTCAGTAAGATGCAAATTTTTGTTGCTATGGGTTCACCAAAATGTTTAATAGTAAAGAGAGAGAGAGAGAGAGAGAGATGAATGCATGTATGTGATTACACTAGATCAAACCCTCCTTTCACTACAACATTCAGGGACAAAATTGAGCTTGAGTCACTACAAGATGGAAGAGGACTCGGCTACTGATTTTGTGCTCTTGTTTATCAAGGAAAGATGAGATTCAACCAAGCCTTTTATCAAACCTTAGGTTAAGTATGAATAAGCCCTAGTTATGAGATAATCATCTTGAAATAGACAAACGACAATAGTAACCTAAAATCTAAACATATAGAGATAATTAGTAAGATGTCAAAACCTATATCCCAAAAGTAGAGGTGTCAAAGGACAAATTTGGTAACCACCCAAGTCCAGAAGTGAGAATCTATTGAAGTTCAAAACTAAGAATATGTTACAAATGATGCTCAAAAACTAGATCTAGAACCTAGAAGCCTAGTACACTAGGGTGCCAACTGCCCAAGTCTTTTTGGAGAGATATTCTAGAACTATTTTTAGATCCCGAAACCTTAATTCCCACATTACCTTCTCATAGCTCCACAAACCTGTATCTATAACCTACACACAAGATGAAAAGAGAGGGGTTTGGGGGTTGTGGTGTTTAGGGATTTGCCTTAGTCAAATCCTAGGTTAGCATTCAATCTTTCCCAACACTGTTGTTAAAGAGAGCATGTCCTTGCAGGACAGAGGCTAAAGATAATCCAAATAATGAAATGATTCAAATAACAATTATTTCACTTTGGAGGTGAAGTCCTTAGGAGGATGAATCTATTCAAATCATAAGGAGATAGATGATGATGCCAAATCTGTAACAAACACAAATCTACAACAATAGCACAATGAATACTTGGAATTCTCTTTGCTCCAATATCATAATTTCACAATATCCATCTAGGTTCAAAATGAAGTCAAAAACTCATATATTATTTCTTGCTAACATTCACAAAATAAAACCACAAAATCCAACAAAGAGGAACATTTTTAAAGATCCTAGGCTGACATAACATTAATTTACCCTGACCAATGAGGGAGGACTTGGGTAGTTGGTGCCCAAGTCTAGGGGATCAATTTAGGTCAGGGATAAGTTAAATGAAGGGCCCAAGGTCCCAAATTCACATGGGTGTTGAGCTCTTTTCTCTAGGATACTCAATTATAATGAATAATGAAGCAAATAGGACCTAGGAGCTAAACTATGAGGTAAAAAGGTATGTGTCTACTTTTTACTCCATAACAGGAATAATTTTTTCTTTTGTGGTGTAATCATGTTAGCACCAAAGTTGCTTCTTTTAGATGCCCAGCTCCTAAAAGGGACCAACTATGCAATGTGGAAGATGAATATGTGCACGATTCTCCAATTTGAAGAGCTATGGGGGATCATTATTGGTATTAGAGCCAAGATATGAGCCTCAAGCACTTGTAGTGTGGCTTAAATGGGGTGTTGGAAATAAGCCACACCCAGACTAATGATGGAGTGGTCACAAGGGACCATTAGCTCAGTTAGTAGAGCACTGTAGCAGAAAATACAAGGTCCTAGGTTTGAGTCCAAGTTAGTCCATATGAGCCATAGCTCACGAGCCATCTCCATGATAGTCCGATTGTCACATTCTACAATTCCATTCTGCTCAGGTGTATAGGGGGTAGTCAAGTGTTTTTGATGCCACAATTCTTCAGGAATGCCAATAAATTCTTTGACGTGAATTCCCCCCTCAATCTAAGTGAAGGAGAAGAAGAGATTATACAATGCCACATCCAACTAACATTGATGCGCAGAAGAAGTATGACAAGGTCGACGTAAAATTCTTGATGTTGATCACACTCATCATCTTCGATGAATTTCAATTACATGTTCAAGATACAACAATGTCAAAGGTGGCCTGGGATACTCTATCCACCATATACAAGGTGACGAACCAGACAAAGATATTCCATCTCTAGTCAAAGCTTCATACACTTAGTATAAAAGATGGCAAGAAATTAGAGTTCTTGTGTCGGGTGTCAAAACTACGAGAAGAACTTATCATGCTTGGAGAGAAGGTGGAGGACAAACTGTTGGTCCTGATCACTCTAAGAGCTCTTCCTCCCAATTCTATACTTTTGTCAGAACATTGAACATCACAAAGTAGACAGTGTCATTTGAAGAATTGATGAATTTGCTCCAGCAGGAAGAAGCCATCTAGTCAATGCAAGATGTGTTTGAAGGAAAAGCATTGATCTCGAGACAACAACATGGTCAATTTTTTTGAAAGGAACCCCATAGAAGCAACAACAACAATAGAAAAAGCCTCAAAAGGTGAATCAATGGTGTCACATATGCACTACAAATGTTACGTATGACACTAATGGTTGTTGGAATAATGCTTTGACTCAAGGCAATTTCAGTAAAGAAAGTACATCTAGTCACAGTGATTCTCAACAATCAAAATGACATCCTCAGTGAAGGAAGCATAAATAACATGTCACAGCCCAACAAGATGATGCATCTGATGAGGAAGTACTATAAATAGCTAATTGTGGTGCCCATCAGAATGTTGTTCTTGTCTCCCAAACCTCTTAGCCATCGAAGAATGTTTGGTTCATTGACTTTGGCACCAATAAGCATATGACAGGAGAATGAGAGCTATTTGATACATGAACTGATCAACCCACTGGAGATTAGGTTTAGATCATAGATAATAAAGAGTATGTTGTAGAAGGAATTGGAAATGTCACCATTTGTCTTGGGACAATAAGTTGTACCCTCACGAAGGTGCTCTATGTTCTTGGTTTGACAACGAATCTCTTGTCTATAAGTCATCTTTTGAATCATAAGCTTAAGGTTGAGTTTTAGGTCAAGGAAGGCATCAAATCATGTTTGATCTCATGCGAAGGTACAATAATTTCTAGAGCTTTTATGAAGGATCATTTATTTGCACTAGATGCAGTCTCATCCTTTGTAGTTTCTCTATCTACCTCTATGACTAAATCTACTGCTCTTTGGCATTATCGATATGGGTACCTTTCTATCAACTCCCTGTATCAACTCAGTTCTAAGGAGATGGTAAGAGGACCTCCTCAAATTTCCCGTTCTTTACCTATATGTCCTAGATGTGTTGTAGCAAAACAACATCAAGATTTGTTCGAGCCAAGTATCTTCCATGTCAAGGATTGTCTTGCATTGTGCATACCGATCTATGTGGACCCCTACTTTCTTCCTTCTTAGGATTCCAGTACTTCTAGTTATTGGTGGATGAATTCTCTCACAAGACATTGGCATACTTTCTCAAGAAGAAGAGTGAAGCATTTGCAAACTTTCAATACTTCTACCAGTGAGTTGTACAATACATAGGACAACCTCTTCTTCTCCTCTACTTAGATCAAGGGGGAATTCACATCAAAAATGTTCTTAGCATTCTTGAAGCACCACAACATAAAAAAACACTTGACTTCCCCCTATACACCCTAGTAGAATGGAATTGTAGAATGTTGCAATTGAATTGACATGGAGATGGATCATTGCATGTTTTCCACAACTAAGTTGGAGGATCATTTTTTGGCATAAGCAGTCCAGACAACTATGTATCTTCTCAATAGGGCATCTACAAAGATCTTGCAAGAAAAAACACTAGAAGAGGTATGGAGTGGTCATAAGCCTTTAATCTCCCATCTTAGAGTATTTGGTTATACAACATATATGCATGTCCCAGCTAACAAGAGGAAGAAGATTGATCCCAAGACACTCTAGTGTATGTTTTTTGGGTACAGTACTACCTCAAAAGCATATTATCTTATGGATCCTAAGACATAGAAGATTTATGAGATTTGAGATGTGGTCTGTGATGAGTCATCATTTGACTCATTGACACATAAAGGAGATTCACAATTGACCACTTCTCATAGATTGCTCTCACAGTCAGGTGATGAGCATGAAGAATCCTCTCACAAAGAAGAGGAGTTGCAAGGAGAATTATTTATTGATCTTGGCCATCTGGAAAATAATTCTTCACATCAGTAGCAACATCAATGTATGAAATGGGTCCAAAGAACCATCAGGGACTCCCACCTGAACTCTCTTCTAGATATTTCATCAGGAGTTAGAACAAGAAGACATGAGAGAAATGAGGTAAATCTCGCACTGATGAGTTTAGTTGTTGATAGCAGCAAACATGATATAGTTTGAGAGGTACAAAGTCAACCATAGTGGAAGAAGTCCATGGATGTCAAGTATGGCTCCCTAATAAAGAATCAAACATGGGAACTTGTCAATCTACCTGCAGGAAAGAAATCTATTGGCTACAAATGGATTTTCAAAATACGAAGCATGACTTGGTGCAAAGGGATATTCTTAGAAGGAGGACACTGATTATGATGAGACCTTTTCACCCACTGGAAAGATCAAAACAATTAGATTTGTTTGCACATTGGCAACATAGAAAGGATGGAAGATTCATTAGATGGATGTTAAGAGTGCTTTCCTAAATGGTGAATTAAAAGAAGAAGTATACATGACCCAACCAGAAGGTTTCATTGATGAACATCATCCTCAATTGGTATGTTGTCTCATTAAGTCACTTTATGGATTTAAGCAAGCACCTAGGACATGGTACATTAAAATAAATAATCACCTATTGTAGCATGGATTCACCCATAGCCCCTCAGATTCAAATTTGTATATTAAGAAGGTAGGTACAGAGATTGTCATTCTTGTTTTGTATGTGGATGATCTTGTGATCATAGGAAGCTCAAACAATCTCATCGATGATGTAAAGCATAATCTAAAGAAGTCCTTCGACATGACAGACTTGGGGCTACTTCATGACTATCTTGGCTTGGAGATATGGAAAAAGAAGCATCACATTTATATCTCATAGAAGAAATATGCCAAGACATTCTTGGAAAAGTATGGGATGTCCAATTGTAAATATGTGTCCACTCTAATGGAGAAAGGTTTGCAACTCTCTCGATTCTAGGATTCAAGTCAAGTAGATGCAACTCTCTATAGGCATCTCATTGGGAGTCTCATTTGCTTGACTTATACCAGACTAGACTTATGTTTTTCTATTTGCTATCTTTCAAGATTTGTGTAGGAGCTGAAGAAATGTCATTGGGTTGTAGAGAAGCATGTTTTGAGATATATTTAAGGTGCAATTGATTCTAATCTACAATACAAGAAGAACCCTCAGTTCTCCTTGTAGGGTTATACCAACTCAGATTATACTAGATCTATTGATGAATTTGGAGCACAACGACCTTGCAAGGTTATACCAATTTTAAAGCACAACCACATTTGGTTTGGAATACAAGAAGAACCTTTAGTTCTTCTTGTAGTGTTATACCGACTTTGGTACAATAGGGATTATGTGCTAGATCTCATATTTAGGCCTATCTCATGGATTAGTAAGAAGAAAACTAGTGTTTCTCTCTCATCCACCAAAGCTGAATATCATGTTGTACAAGGAGTTGTGTGTGAAGAGATTTGGTTGTCACATTCTGGCTAACATGGACATTCTCAAAGACAAGCCACCTATTCTTTATTGTGATAATCAGGGTGTGTTGAAGATTGTGAAGAATCTAGTTTTCAATAAAAGAACAAAGCATATTGAGGTTGAATGCCATTACATTTGAGAACATGTCTCGAACCATCACATCCAACTAGACAGTACTGCCCAACAGATTCTTAGGTAGCTAATATACTCCACCAAGTCTCTTGGCAAGGTGAAATTTGAGTTGTTTTGGGGGTATGTTTGCAAGAACAATGTAATAAGGGGGAAATGTTAGCATAGCCTATTTCACATATTATATTGTTTTTCTATCTGCTTAGTTATAGCGATTTCCTATTTTTAGTTATGCATTTTTCCTCTTAGGGTTTCTTAAACTATATTTTCCTTGTATAAATGCATACGCTACAAATCAAATAACATATTTATCTTTTTTCCTAAATCTCATTTCTTCCTCAAATATAAGCAAGGGAATCAATAAAATGTAAATGAAATAAACTAAGAAATCTTACTTGAAAACATGATCCATATTGCACCAAAGGTGGTTGTGCTCCAAAGATTTTTTTATGAAGGATGGAATGTGGTTGCTCATAGTAGCATTATGGTGTTGCATTCTGGTTGATCTTCAATGTGAAAATAGCTCCTAAAGGGTCCATTTAGAGATTTTCAAATGGGTATATTGATAGTCAAGATTGGTTGAGAATAGGTTAAACTATTAATGATTGAGATTTGGTTTATTAACTGGTTGTGAGATAGATGGTGGAGGGAAAAAATGGATTTTTACAATTCTTTTATTATATTTAGGTGTAAACGATTAATTCAGTGGACAATTAGTTGTTATTAGCTAATTAGGGTGGTTTAAAAGGGTTTTCTAGGGAAATTTAATAAATGCAAAGTATTTATTTAATTTTTTGGGATGATTAGGATGTATGGTACATGAAATTAATTAAATATATATTGAATTTGTTTAATTAACTTGAATATCATAAGAGAGATGAAAATGATGCTAGGAGGCACCAGGAGGTGGACAGTTTTGAGTGTCTATAGATATATAAGTCAAGGTGACATGTTTTATGCATAAAAGGAATGATCAAAAAGAAATATCACAAGTAGACACATGTTATATGGCACCATGATATGGAAGACCATGATGTTTTTGTCATGAAATGCCCCAAGAAATGCACAAATGTAAGAAAAATAAGCACACAAGCAAGAAAACATACACAAAAGATGAAAAGACAAGCAAGATTTTTCCCCTGATCATGCTAGAAGTTAAAGATTGATTGGATGATGATGATGATGATGATGATAGCATTGTTAATGTGGGAACAATATATTGTGAGAACAATGTAAGGATTGGGAATGATATATTTTGATAATGATGCAATGATTTGTTTAGAACTGAACAAGGCTTATAGAAAGACAAGGAATAAAGCCTATGGATGCATTCAAATGGGTTCTAAGATGCTTGGTGACATTCTTTAGATTTTTTTCTTTGATGTTGTGTTTGGATTGTAGCACTACGATAACTAGGATAGATCATGAAATGGATTTGAATTTCTTGCATTTATATCGATGGCTTTTAGGTAGTTTATTGCTTGGGTTGCTAGATGGGATTGTTGTCTCAATGTTGTAACCAATGAGAACATGGATTTAACCAAGTCTAGAGATAAGGGTTAAGGGAGGATTGGAAGGATCAAAGGATTATAGATAGTCGATGGAATGGTTGGAGGATTGGAGATGGTGTGGAAGGGGGATGGATTGATGGAGGCATTTAGGATGTGATCTCCAAGGACTATGTTGTATAAGAATAACATGACCCTACTAGATATATGTCATTCATGATTAGTATTGTAATATTTACAGGACGTATCAACTTGCTCCATAAGCCATGACAAGATTTTGTAGTATTTGAATAAGTACAAGAAGATGGGCCCACTTTTTGTGGAAAACTCATATGACAAGATTTTCAGACGGAATAGATTTTGGCAATATGGATGATGACTTTTTTAAAAAAAATTTCCAGACAAGATTAAAAACTATTATAGATGACAAGGTCTATTTTTCAAATATATATTTTTTTAATATTGAACATTTTATTTAATTATTAATTATTTTTTAAACAAAAATCCTCATAAATTTTTAGAAGGAATGGACTAGCAATATGGTTGATGACTTTTTGAAAAAAATGGACAAAATTAAAACACATTACAGATGATAATATCTATTTTTCAAATATATAATTTTTTTTGTGTTGAACATAATACAAAAAGTCTCATAAACTTGAAATGACATATATTACTTTTTAATAACTTTTTTTTATTTTTCATTTTTTAAATTATGTTTGACCAATCTAGAAATCATTCTCTACACAATGGAAAAAATCATGTTAAAATTATTTTAGGTCAAATTGTGTTGGTTGTACATGAGGGTTTTAGAAAGCACCTTTTTTTTAGAAAAAGGTGCTAGGGCACCTGAACTATATTATATTAAAATAGGAGAATTACAGAGCTTGATACAAAATGCCCTCAAGTAGAACTAGTTGAGCAAGAGAAGGCTTGAAGACACAGCCCAAGAGCAAAAAAACTACCAGCACCCCTTTAACATATAGAGCAAACTTCTCAACACCAGAGAAGGGGTGGAAAACAAAATGAAGAGGAAAGATACTATAAGCCTCTTCTACATTTGATACAGCATCATAAACAGTCTATATATCAGAATACATATACCAAAACATACATATATGAAATAAACTATATTAATTGATCATGTTTAAATCATCTAAGAGGAAGCCCTGTTGTGCATGTTCAATGGGGGCTTTAGCTTCCACAACAGGAGGGGGTGGAGGTAGATGGAAGTGAAGAAGAAAATGTAGATCTTGAAAGACTTCTCTCGCTGCCACTCCTAGATCAACACCCAACTCTCAAGCATGGCAGTGTAGGCTATTTTGAATACCAGTCATAGTGCAATTGTTCTAAAGTCCATGCAAAAATGCACTATAAGCATAATGAATGACTGTCTGATGCTCAAGATCTTTGTGCCAAAATAAACCTCCCACAGGCGCAGAACCCAGATGAAGATTATAACTTGCCACTACTTCATTAAATTTGTTAATAGAGAAGAGAAAACCCTGAATAAAAATATGACCCAAATTCCTTACCAGCTCTACATTCTGAATTAAGCCCATCACATTTGATAGAAAATGAGAAACAACCTAAGATGGGTACATAGATCTTGGAAAGTGAAGCATTTCCTATCCACACACAGTCACAATTGCCTTCTCAAATTCCTCATCATAAACTTTAAAAATCTCAGCCAAAGATTCTGCCCCCCTAAGACCTAACAATGGCCTTTCCCATTTCTGAGTAGGGAAGAAAATTTGTTTGTTTCGCTGAATCAAGCCCATCTTATAGAAGACTCCCCTCTCATAGTTTTGAAATGAGATTCAGAAGACATTGCATCTTGAAAGAAAATTACAGAGCACAAACTTCAAGTAGGTGAGTAGAAAATGAACCTAGAAGTTAAGTACTTAATGAATGGTGCCATGTGGCAATTGAATTCACTACAATCATTATAGACTTTGGGAGTTGAAGACAACACAAGCCGCCTTACTAATTGATAAATAAAAAAGTACCCAAAGTACTTTGCAATCTCCATTCACACAAGCCAATTATGTCACTTGTCACACATGAATAGCTTGCCACATTCAAGAAAATGATTAGCAGAAAATGGCAAAAAAGGAAACCAGCCAAAAAGAAACAAAAAATTAGTCGTTAAAAGCCTACTTCTCTAAATTAGAGAAGTAGAAATTTGAAGTTGGAATATTCCCAACTTCCTTCCAAATATTCCCAACACCCACCCGCTAGTCCAAACAAAGCACAAGGCACAAAGAAACCTTCAACTAACTCAACAAAGAAGCAACCCCAAAAATCATCAACATCTCTTACTGTCAACCTCCAAAATTCTAACAACTTCATCCAACTGTAACAAGGAAATTGAATCCCATTCCAACGAATCCTCCTCTTGGTCACAAGCAACATTGGCAAGAAAAATTGCTAAATTATTCCCTTCTCTGTATGTATACAAGATTTGAAAAGATTCAAAAGAATCTAAGATGCTTACAACATCATGAAGAAGATATCTTAACTTCCAACTAGGAGAGAATCTCCTTCTAATAGCATTGACAATATTCAAGGAGTCACCATCAATTATAACATTTTTAATCCCAGTCTTCACAACAAGATTAAGACCTATAACCAATGCCAATGCTTCAGCTTCATTATTAGAGCATACTCCTAACCGCATAGAAAGGGCCTTAACAATAGAGCCCCTATAATACCTAATCACACACCGAGCTCCTAAAATCCCTAGATTCCCATGACAAGCACCATCAAAATTCAATTTAAAGAAGTTATCTGGAGGAGGTATCCAAGAAATTTTACTCCTATCAACTTTCTGTATTCCTTCAAAACAACTGGAATTAGGAATCTTTAGAAAATTTGAAACTTTAATAAGCATATGTGCATCCCAAGAAGAAAACACTAAACATCCAAAATCTTTGAAGAGAAGCTGAGAAGACACTACCTCCACCACTAATTTCTCAATTTTGAAGATGACCTGCTGTAAAGAACACTTTGCCTTTCTAAAGATTCTGTTATTCATTTCCAACCATAAGTTTCAGATCATAATACTAGGAGAAACTAGCCAAAGAGCAAATAAAGTAGAATTCTTGTATAAAAGAGGCCAGCTTTGGAAGACTTGCAAAACTGTATTAGGGAAAGGCCCATACCATCCTATCTTGGAGAAAAGCCTTTACCAAATTTGAGAGGAGAAAGAACAACCCATTAACAAATGATTCACATCTTCTTCCTTTTCTAAACAAAGAGGACATAAAAGGATTGAGAAATATCAAACTTGACAAGTCCATCACTTGTGAGTATCTTGTTTTCCAGGGCCAACTAGGTAAAGGCTCCTTCTTTTGGTAGATAATGACTATTCCAGCATAACTAAAAAGGCCAATTTGAAGGGTTCTCGAGGTTCCTTCCCATAATACTTTGACACCCTTGTTTTACATTATACTTACCATATTTAGGAGTCCAAATAAGCTCATCATGAACACCTGAGATAAAAACCTTTCTATCTTTTAGAGCTCTGTTTAAAATCTCCTTTTGTGTAGAGGGAATAGGCATACTAGAAAATTCTTTCCATTTGGCTCCAAGGGGATTAGAAACTGAATCAACATGAAGATAATATCTAACTTTAATGCCCTAGGCCTAGTATAAAATCTCCTTAGCCTCTTACACCCCCTCTAAAAGAGAAAGGGGAGGGTGGCCATTCCAGGAATCCTCCCAAAACAAAGTTGAACATCCATCGTGAATCACCCAAGAAAGGTAAGAGGAAATTACCTCTCAACATTCTAATAAAAAGTTCCAAATCTTAGAATTTGAGTCTAGATTCTCAATAGTAAAGATTCTTTTCAGCTCAGCAGAATCTAACTACTTCACTTGCATAAATTTGCACCACTTAGAATTAGACTTAGCATACATCTGCCAAACCAACTTCACCCCAAGATCTTTATTTTGAGCCTCGATGTTATGAATACCAGTCCCTCCCAACTGCTTGGGTGCACACACCTTGTCCCACAAAACCAAAGGAATTAGGAATCTTTAGAAAATTCCAAACTTTAATAAGCATATGTGCATCCCAAGAAGAAAACACTAAACATCCAGAATCTTTAAAGAGAAGCTGAGAAGACACTACCTCCACCACTAATTTCTCAATTTTGAAGATGACTTGCTGTAAAGAACACTTTGCCTTTCTAAAGATTATGTTATTCATTTCCAACCATAAGTTTCAGATCATAATACTAGGAGAAACTAGCCAAAGAGCAAAGAAAGTAGAATTCTTGTATAAAAGAGGCTAGCTTTGGAAGACTTGCAAAACTGTATTAGGGAAAGGTCCATACCATCCTATCTTGGAGAAAAGCCAATACCAAATTTGAGAGGAGAAAGAACAACCCATTAACAAATGATTCACATCTTCTTCCTTTTCTAAACAAAGAGGACACAAAAAGGATTGAGAAATATCAAACTTGACAAGTCCATCACTTGTGAGTATCTTGTTTTCCAGGGCCAACCAAGTAAAGGCTCCTTCTTTTGGTAGATAATGACTATTCTAGCATAATTGAAAAGGCCAATTTGAAGGGTTCTCGAGGTTCCTTCCCATAATACTTTGACACCCTTGTTTTACATTATACTTACCATATTTAAGAGTCCAAATAAGCTCATCATGAACACCTGAGATAAAAACCTTTCTATCTTTTAGAGCTCTGTTTAAAATCTCCTTTTGTGTAGAGGGAAAAGGCATACTAGAAAATTCTTTCCATTTGGCTCCAAGGGGATTATAAACTGAATCAACATGAAGATAATATCTAACTTTAATGCCCTAGACCTAGTATAAAATCTCCTTAGCCTCTTACACCCCCTCTAAAAGAGAAAGGGGAGGGTGGCCATTCCAGGAATCCTCCCAAAACAAAGTTGAACATCCATCATGAATCACCCAAGAAAGGTAAGAGGAAATTACCTCTCAACATTCTAATAAAAAGTTCCAAATCTTAGAATTTGAGTCTAGATTCTCAATAGTAAAGATTATTTTCAGCTCAGCAGAATCTAACTACTTCACTTGCATAAATTTGCACCACTTAGAATTAGACTTAGCATACATCTGCCAAACCAACTTCACCCCAAGATCTTTATTTTGAGCCTCGATGTTATGAGTACTAGTCCCTCCCAACTACTTGATTGCACACACCTTGTCCCACAAAACCAAAGGAATCTTTTTACCTTCAAGCTTCGAAATTCCACAAGAATTTTCTAAAAATACTACACAATTAAAAAATAATTCCTCTTGTGACCTTCAAAACTGAGAACATATAAATTGGGACAGTAGAAAAACTGATTTTATCATCAAAATTTTACCTGCTAGGGTCAACCATGTACCTTTCCAAGAAGTAATTTTCCCTTGGAAAACACCTTAATCTCAGTAAAAAAAATAATTAAAAAATATTTACTAAACAATTACAAAACTATCTTGATCAAACTTCAGCATCATATGCATCATTCCACAAAAGGATTTTGAAAAATACTTTCATTAAATATTTGTGGCTTGTACATGTGTGTGTTTTAGCCTTCAACATACTTTTTTAAAAGGTCACTATTGTACATCCTATACAAAACTAACTTTTATCATATGGGTATTAGAATAAATTACATATTTGAAAACTAGAAAACAAAATCCTACATTTCATATTTTTACACCATGTTAATATTCTATCTATATCTGCTTCAAATTTCTACCCCAACTATGACAAACTCTAATTTTTAAGAAAAAAGGTGCCACTTTTTGGCCAAAAAATGGACCCATTATCTTGCAATGACTTAGTTGCGACAAAATTTTGGATATTATCAAATGTTGTCGAAAGCACCTTTTTAACAAATTTCCTTTGTCCTTGTCTAGGTCAACATTGTGAAGGGAGGATGGATTGGGTATGATGGAATGGGTATATAGTTATGATGGGATGGATGGGTGAAGCTTTCTTCCTAGTGTAAGGTACACATAGATAGCTAATTTAAACATCCATGTAAGAATGGTTTTCATTGTTGAACAAAATTTTCTCCTCTTTTGATTTTCTTAAAAAAATAATTTTTTGAATTTTTAGATTTTTTGGATTTTTGTCTAACTTGTGACTTTTGTTGCTTTAGGTATCAAGTTCCTATATATCTGATGTAGCTAACTTGTATTCTCTTATCATGATGGTCCAACAATATCTTACCTTGCATAATTGCTTTCTTAGGATCGTTCCATTGATGTACAATCTGCATGTGCATTGTGATGCTCTTTGATATCTAGGTTGGTTTTATCTAAATGTGAACATCTCAATAGGGTGCCATCATAGCCCTTATGGTAAAGTGTTGCTACCAAGATATGATAGATTTTAGATTTTAGGTGTTTGGATTTAGGATTGTGGTGTTTGAATTCAAATTTTGGATTTGGGAATTTGAACTTAGGATTTTTAGATTTGGATTTGGACATATGATTTGGATTCTTTGATTGGGATAGGGATTTTGAATTTGAAGATAGATTTGGATATTATAGATATGGATTTACATTTGAGGTTGGAATTAAGATCAACAATCTTATTGGATCGTGAAGCTTTACATGTTGGGATTGCTAATAAACATGTTGTATTCAAAGTGATTTTTTTGTAGTTAACTACATTTTGATTTGTCTACTTCATATTAATTTCTACTTCATTTAGATTTTTGTTTTGACTAGATCTACTATTGCACTTTGCTTTGGGATCCATATCACTTTTTGGCTTCCCTTGTGAATTTTGGATTCATGCCACCTTTTATATTCATTTTGATTGTGTACTTGTTTTTGATTTGGTACTTGATTTCAATCCTTTGCTTCATTTTGATTCTTTGCTCCATTGAAATTCTATTATTTGTATGATATATAAGCATGTTGGTCCTAATCAATAGATTTAGGATGTGGGGGTGAAGGTTGATGGTATGGATGGAGTTGGAAGTGAAAGGATCAATGGTTACAAAATTATTAAAGAGGTTATGAATGACCTCTATTTCAATATTTTTACTAGATGAAGTTCTCCCAACATTCACCTAAGTATCACTAACATCATTGGATTGCTTGTTAGGATGTTTTTAGTCAATGCCTTACTATCCATAATTTGCATACATTAGTATAGGTTCTAGGATGCCTTGTTCATGAAGACCTAATATTTTTCCTTTGTAGCTCATGAATTGACATATTCTATTTGTGATGGGATAATTGTTTCTTTTGAAACATGATGCTATCCCATTAGTGTATTGTCATGAACCATTTTGAGCTATCTCATCATTCATGATTGTGGTGCCTTAATCAATTATAGGTTCAATGTGATCCATTGTGACTTGCATGTCCTCATGTGTTTGATGTGATCAATATCATGTACAACTTGATTGTCAATATGCTCATTATGATAATTCTTATTGTTTATGTTGCATTTTAATATTTGTGGCAGATTTAATATGATTAATTTAAATATTTTACAATTTTATTATACTATAATCAAATGTAATTTAAACTAATTATTATTATAACTTAATCAAATGCAATGAAACAAAATTGAATACTTATTTGGATCAAACTACTATAATGGCTACCCTCACCCTAGGAAGATCTCAATGGTTTTGGCCCTCATAGCTATGGCACACTCTAGGAGTAAATAGTTCAATACATAACACACGTAAAACATGCACAACAATTTTTTTTTAACCTTTTAACCCCTCTTTTAATTCTTTTCACTCTTTTTTTTAATATCTCTCTTTTCTATAAAATAAATTGCTATGTTATTCTCTTACAAAGTTTATAAAATTTACTTGTTCAATTATTTTCATGGGAAAAAGTCCTGTAATAGAGTGTCTTTATTTGAGATGGGTGGTGTTGAAACACACCTTGGAGAAAATGTTTTGTGTAGAGGGAAGACTTGGATCTTCCTTGATAACAAGTCATCCCTCTTGGTCAATGAATAATAAGTCAAGACATGCCAAGTAAGTATGGAAGCGCCTATGATGATGCTTAATTTAGTATATGTTAGTGTGATTTTGATGCAAGCTCTACGATGTTACAATGCAAAATAAGATTCTTCAATGATCAATTAATGACCTAGGATTAAACTTTAATGCAAGATCTTAGATGCGCAATTCGAGGTATTGGTATGAAAGCATATGAGTAATGACTAGTTTTTTAAAAAGCTTATCTTAGAAGTGGAAAAAGGGGAATTTGAATTAGGAGGACTAGGTCATCGGTGTGACTTGGTCTAGGGTATAGATCATTGTGTAGAGCCTAGCTTAGAGTAGAGAAAAGGTTTGTAAAAATGGTCAATTCAAATTATTAGAAATAAGCAAAGATAGATTGACCAATAGGACAAAGGTTGGAGTTAACTTATTTCCAAAACAAAACAATGTAAACATTATGAAAAGACCAAAAATAAATAAAAGCATAAAGTAGAAGGACAAAGTAAACACTTTTATCCCTTAAGTAACCATTAAATTAAAACACAATATTTTCAAGAAAAAAAACAAATTCAAACCTAAAAAATTTCACTTGGAAAAATACATTTGAATAGATAAATCCCAAATTTCTTATATAATCATTATTCTAAAATTTAAATTTTTTATCATCCTACCAAAAAATAATAAAAAAATTTATTATAGACATCAAATTTCCATAGTTTCGCTCCTTCTTACATACTTGTGCACACCTATTTATGTGATAAACTTATTCATTTCATCTTAATATTTCTTTATGTTAAAAATGATATTAACATAATAAATTCTATTAATTAAAAAAATAAAATTAAAAGAAATTAAAAGAAAAAAAATCTCCCAAATATATTGAAGAAAAATTTATTCCGATAAAAGATAACTTTTTAATTTCGCCCAGAGGCGAACTACAGTTGTAGAGGGGTGGAGATGAGAGCGCTCATTTTTGGTCGTAAATATATGCTCAAAAAATTAAAAAAAAATCTAAATTGCATTTTAAGAATTAAATAAATATCTATAAATTGAAGATTTTCTATTAATCTTCTTGCATTAATATAATTTTTAAGACTGCCATAGCTAATATGCTAATATTAGAAAATGGCAGAGGTAGTTGGCGTTTCATTTATTTGAGGCTATTTTAATAAATATAACATTTATTTAAGGTTGTGCTAATATTAGAAAATGGCATAGAAAATGGGAGAGGTGGTTGGTGTTTAATTCTATAAGGTTGTGTAACGCTTTGTTGAATGGGGATTAAAATATTGAGAAATGAACATATAAGGGACAAGGAAGACCCTATAAATAAATACTCTGAAAACTTGGGATTCCTCCTCGTTCAATCCTTGCCAATGGATGTATGATTGTGAAGAACTATTTCAATGAAATCTAGAATCAATTGATTGTGATTTTTCTTGTTTGACTGTAATGTAATTTTTGCTCAGCTGAGAATGAGGAAGAGAGAAGAAGAGGAGAGTAGAGGTAAACAAAATTTAAATTGCTTTGAACCATACAAAATTTAAGCTTTTGAAAAATTATTCATTTGAGGAGGCAGCTGCTGGAGAATGTGACCTTTCCATAGACCCCAACTGCATCAAACATAGAATCCTCGACTTAGCACTCATCATCTTGTGATTCAAGAGAGCCCCTATGGATCATTTAAAAAAACAAGCACTCATTTGTTTTTGTTTATATGCACTGTATTGCTATGATATGAAGTATTCTATTTTTTCAGCTCTCTTTTACTTTATCTTTAAACTCATTTTTTTACAATACAAAAAATACTATTTAAATGTCTTAGGATTCATGTAGTTTAGATTTTTATGTAAATATTTTTGAAATGTTTAAAGAAGGTATATTCAATCCAAGAATTAAAAATTATTTCTTAAATCAACTATATACAATTTCATATTTTTTTTATTTTTAGTCTTAATATGCAACCAAATAAATACCCAGAATAAATTGCAAAAGTTTCTAAAATGAATTCATAGAATTTAAAGGTTTCTAAAATTTGAATAAATTACTAAAATTTCTAAAATGAATAAATTATTAAGTTTCTAAAATGAATTCAAATATAAAAGTTTCTAAAGTTTGTTTACCTTATCCAAAAGTTCTTTTATTAACATAATTCATATAATTATTTTTTTAATATAAATTTTCAAAAATATATAAGTCTAAAACACTTTATAAAAAAATAAATCATTTATTTTTATAAATAAAATTATATATTTATTTATTTTAATACACTCACAAATTTTTATTTTTTTTATGGAATATTAACTATAATTTATGCTATACTTTAAAGAATACTTAAATATTTATTTTTAATCTTAATATATATAATGAAGTAAATAGCAAACAAAACAAGATTTTTTAAAATTATTAAAATTACTAAAAGTTACTAAGATTTCTAAAGTTACCAAAATTACTCAAGCTTCTACAATTTACTGTTTCTAAAATGAATTCATAGAATATAAAGGTTTCTAAAATTTGTTTAATGCCATACAAAAAGTTTTTTGAATTTATTAAAATAATTCATGTGAATATATATATTTATTTGTTGATATATATATATATAGTAATGCACTCTCACATAATCTATATTTTTAAAAATATTAACTATAATTTCTTTTAACACAGAAATATTAAAATAATTAGTTAGGGTTTGAAAAGAATGCAGAGCAAAATAAAATTAGTTAAGGTTTGAAAAGAATGCTAAGCAAAATAAAATAAGATTGCAAAGCAAATTGAATCAAATAAAAATAATCCCTCTCAGATTTACACAAAAAATAAATGAATGAAGCAAACAAATGTTTTGTTCTGAATGAAATGTTTTATATGACTTAAATAAGTAGAAGTTTCAAAAATAGAAAAAAATAATTATTGCTTAAGTCACTACATGATATTTCCTTATTTGTAGCCAACTTTATTATTTGTTTTAAAATTATAGTCATGCTTATTAAATTTATGAAGTGTAATAATTAAATTAGTATATAACTCTATTAAAAATTATTGATTATGTGAGGTGTTTTTATTTTATTTTATTGATTTAATTTTATTTAAAAGGTAAGTTTAAATTTTATTTTATTTTTGTGAGTTAACATAATGTGTGAGGTTTTTTTCAAATATTTCCTTTAAACCTTTTTGAAATTTTAATTAGTTGAGATATTTATAATTAAATTTAAAAATGTCTATTACTTAATTGTTTAAAGGCCATATTCAAATTTATAATTAGAGTTCTAAATGATATATTTAGATTTATTTAAATGATGATAATTAAATTTAAAAGGGTCTTTAGACATGCCAAATGTAGATTTTAATATTAACTTAACATTAAAAATTAGATAGGGTTGATTATTCAATTAAAATAATTATTCCATTAAAAACATATTAAAGTTTAAGTTTTAATATTAACTTAGGGTTAATATTTTTAAAGTGAACACAATTTTAGTTAGAAAAGATTAATAAATGAGAAAACAACTCTTATTAATATTTCTATTATTTAGTAAAGGATTGATTATTGTATTAAAAATATATTAAACTTTAATTTTTAATATTAACTTAATATTAAAAATATATTAGGGTCAATATTTTTAAAGTGAACATAATTTTAGTTAGAAAATATTAATAAATGAGAAAACAACTCTTATTAATATAAGTGTTAAAAATAGAGTTTTGGTATGCAATTCAATTGTATTGTGAAAAATTCACACAACACAATATAAAATACATTACTAATTATAAAAATATTTAAACTTCAAGCTTATTAGAATAGTGTTAGGATTAGAATTAGTGGTATATTACATATAGTAGATCTCAACAAAGCACAAAACTCTAAAATAAGAGATATAATAATGGAATAAAGATAAGTAAGAATTTGAAATGACCCAACCCTAGCCCTAACCATAATTCTAATTAAGGTTAGAATTAGGGTTAGGGTTATGATTAAAATTAGGGTTAGGGTTCGGGTTAGAATCAACGTTATGATTAGAATTAGGGTTAGGGTTAGAGTTAGGATTAGGGTTTCTATTATAATTAGGGTTAGAATTAAGGTGGGTTACAATTAGAATTACGATAAGAAATAGAGTTACAATTAGGGTTAGGGTTCAAATTGCATTTCAACTAATTCTAATAGTGATTAGGGTTAGAATCAATGTTATTATTAGAATTAGGGTTAGGGTTAGGATTAGGGTTCCTATTAGAATTAGGGTTAGAATTAGGTGGGTTACTATTAGAATTAGGGTAAGGATTAGAGTTACAATTAGGGTTAGGGTTCAAATTAGAGTTAGGGTTAGAGTTTAATTAGGGTTAAGGTTAGTATTAAGGTTAGGGTTAGGATTTGAATTGTAGTTAGGCATAGGGTTAGAGTTAAGGTTAGGGTTAGAATTAGGGTTATTGTTAGATTTAAAATTAGGTTTATAGTTAGGGTAGAATCAGGGTTATGATTCAAATTAGAATTAGGGTTAGGGTTAGAGTTAAGATTAAGGTTAGAATTAAGGCGGGTTACTATTAGAATTACAATTACGGTAAGCATTAGTGATTATGGTGGGTTACAATTAGGATTAGGGTTCAAATTAGAGTTAGGGTTAGAGTTCAATTAGGGTTAGGTTTTGAATTATAACCAAGCTTAAGGTTAGAGTTAGGATTAGGGTTAGGGTTAAAATTAGAGGTATGTTTAGGGTTAAAATAAGGGTTATGGTTAGGGTTAGATTTAAAATTAGGATTAGGTTTAGGGTTTAATGTTTAGGTTTGGGGTTAGAGTTAGGGTTTGAATCAGTGTTAGAATTAAAATTATAGTTACAATCAATTTTATGGTTAGGGTTAGAATTAGGATTAGTGTTAGGGTCAGTGTTAGGTTTAGAATTAGAGATACAATTATGGTTATAATTAGGGTTAGGGTTATTGTTATAATTAAGGTTAGGGTTAGTATTACGGTTAGGGTTATTGTAAGAATTAGAGTTAGGGTTAGTATTAGGGTTAAGGTTGGTATTAGAAGTAGGGTTAGGGTTCAACATTTATATTAAAATATTCGTTAAAAATAGGCACCCTTTTTTCAAATCTAGCCTAGGTAATTCTAATATAACCTTGGTTCTGACTGTAACCCAAACCGTAATTCTAAATCTAACCCTAATTATATTTCTAACCCTAACCCTAACCTTAATCCTAACACTAATGCTAACCCTAACTCCAATTCTAACCCTAACTTTAATTCTAACCTAAACACTAACTCTAAACCTAATTTTAACCCCTAACTCTAATCCTAAATATAATATATAAAATAATATAAAATTCTAATTATTATATATTATAATAATTATTATTATAAACATAATATATTATTATATAATATATTATAATAATATATTAGATATATTATAAAAGATATATCTTATATAATATTTTTTTTATATATTATAATTAGTGTTAGAATTAGGCTTGCGGCTCAGGTTGCTACTAGCATATTTATATTAAATATAATATATCTAAAGTACGCCAAGAGATATCTTTCTCGAGGCGCCTATTTTTTTAATCACTAATCCTAACATTAGGCGCCTCAAGAAGGATATCTC
This sequence comes from Cunninghamia lanceolata, assembly GCA_027924645.1. Classification (NCBI taxonomy): domain Eukaryota; kingdom Viridiplantae; phylum Streptophyta; class Pinopsida; order Cupressales; family Cupressaceae; genus Cunninghamia; species Cunninghamia lanceolata. The sequence goes on along the minus strand of BSBN01000446.1, from coordinate 1,352,571 downwards.
TCGGCGTACTTTAGATATTAGATATCCTAGTGATCGCAAAACCTTAAATCATAATGGTTGCCACACTTACAGAAAAAAGAAGTCATTATTATTATTTTAATGGGTCATCTCCTTTCTACATGAAATGAAGGATAATTTAAGCCTATCGACTTAAATGTACCAAAATCAAATTGCTATCAGCCCCCATAAGCCGCCGAAAGCCTCCAAAAGTCTTTGCTCTTCCCTCATCACAAGCAATCCTTTCTCCACTTCACCTATATTTGCCTGTGGCAGGTAATATCTGGTAGCTGTTTGATATGTGCCGTTTGGAAAGCTGTGTGAAGACACCCATCCACACCCATTTCCCCTCCTCCACCAGCAGTCCACATATAGCTATATGCGATCCATCAGTTATAAAAAATGGCATATGTGGACTAACACAATTAATAACAAAACATACAATAATTGCATTGCCATTGGTAATCTCCTTCCCTACCAATTCAGCCCAGGCGTGCTCTTTATCTATATCTCAAGAGAGTAGGAAAGGCGAAGGAGTTTACACCTGAGGCCGCATCTCGGACTGCCTGCGCACAAACTACTATTTCGCCGGGTCATTTCTGCAAATAATTTATAAACATTCAAGCGAAAGCACAATCATACGAAAATAATTAGAATTCTAAATTCCTAGAAACTTTTATTACCTGCATGCTTTGAATGCAACCTTCAACAACTGATTTACTCATTGCTTTGAGATGCAGCGTTCTCAATCTTTCCATGCACTCCAAACTTTGAATACCCGGCACCTCCCACCCTGTATATGCTCTCAACACCTCCAATTCTCTGCTTTGACTGCTTAGGTGGCATTGGGACCGCTCCTTTTGCAAACGTCCATCTCCGTCTCCAAACCGTCGTCGTTAAGGCCCAATTCAAATTCTCTTCCCGCGCAGTAAGTTTGGTGGATACCAGTAAAGTGTTTGATTGCAAACAAAAAAAGAGCGATTGCGTCTCATGGAAGAAAGTCGCGCTGTTTCACCATATACAACAGACAGGTCTCCAACCCGCGATCAGTTTACATTTGCCACAGCCTGAGCCAAAGCTTAGGGGCCAATGAAGTGCTTTGATTCACCGATTGAGGAGATGAGAGCTTTGGAGCAGGGTATACGCATTTGTGAAAGCAAGGAGGACAGAGGAATTTTATGAGATAATGTAGTTGGAAATGTTCTGGTAGAAATGTATGCGAAATGTGGAAGCAGAGACAAGGCACGTCAACTATTTGACCGAATGCCTCTAAGAAATGTGGTCTCATGGAATGCCATGATTGCCGGAAACGCACAAAATGGATTTGTTGAAAAGGCTATAGAAACTTTCAAGCAAATGCAATTGGCAGGTGTAAAGCCAGACTCCGCAACCTTTGCCAGCATCCTCCCTGCCTGTGCCAAAATGGGAGCTTTGGAACAAGGTATGGACTCCATCAAAGGATAAAGTATAGATGAGCTTTGGAACAAGGTATGGACTTACAATATACACAAAAACAACCACAATAAGAAGAACACCCATCCAAGTTTAACACACAACGAAATCTATGAGGGATGGATTTAGGGGGTAGGAGAGTGGACAGCTCTCTATTCAAGAGGTGCACTCCTAAAACCCAAAATCTCATAATGCTCAAAAACAAGGCCTCAAGCCTTAAACACCACAAATAATGAAATACATCTCCAAGGCACTCATGCCTTCTCAATAAATTCATAGGCACTCGTGCCATATAAAATAACTCCATACTCCTCCAAATGCTCTCAAAGCCATTATAATGTCACATAGATCAAGAGGGTGACCTCGAGGAGCTTCACTTCTCTCCCACCCCATACACGATGAGCTCTCCAAAAATGGAGAGTCTCATACAAACACCCACAAAAACCCACATAACAAAAAGGATGCAAACACTCAAAACCACAATCACACAATGAAATTTAAATACATGAGAAAGGCTTCAAGCCTCGAATCTTACCTATGAAAGCCCAATAATGGAAGAAATTTGATAAAGAGCTTTCCAACCTTCTCCAACTCTTCCCTCCAAGTCTCCAAAACTAGTTAACTCCCCAAAAAGCCATCATAAAAGAAAATAAGTGAAAATAGAGAACCCTCTTCCTCTCTCAAAGAGGGAGTATTATAGGCTCTTCTCAAGAGCCTTGAGGGATGAGAAGGTGACACATGTCACCTTCTCCTTCCTCCTCACAACCCACTTGCAAGTTCCATGGGATGTGGAGGTGACACATGTCACTCTCCCATCCCACCAAGCCTCGCCCTCTCCACATGTGCTCTCACACATATGTGAGAGCAAAGGTGGAGGGAAGGACTCTCACAAGGTGGACTCCAGGAGGATAAGATATGACACTTGTCATAGTCCTATTCTCCAAGGAAATCCCATTCACTCCAAGATGCTCTCACACATGTGTGAGAGCATTGGAGATGGGTTTCACACACTTGGGAGTCTTGAAGACTCCCCAAGTCTTCATGGCAAGGGAACCAAAGCCTTGGAAGGAGGAGTGAGTCATGGTTGAATGTTTGACCTATCCATCACTTCTTCCAAAATTTGAATTTCGTCACTTTACTTTAGGGTGAAATTAAAATGATTAGATAGAGGTTACCCTAGGGTTTAGCATGCTCAAATGGGCTCTAGACCCTAGGGGTACAACCTAGGATCAAAATTAACCCATAATAAACACCTTAAGTAGCATAAAATCACATAAAAAGGTAAATAAAGATAAAAAGCACAAGACCTAATCGCAAGGACAACAAAAGTAGACATTACGAAAAATCATCATGCAATACACATATGACCTTGCTCCCTCCTGGGATTAGGTCAGTTTACACGTAATTCACCTAAGGGTGTGGGATGATCTCTAATTTTCCATGGCATGGAAATCGTCTGCACACTTACGAAAACATATTAGTAACACATATATATCATAGCTGAAGCAAAAGAAAGCATACACACACACAATGTCGCAGAATCATCAAATCCTCAATAATCAACACATAACAGCATCGATAAGATTTACTATCTACTACACTTCTAATCATCAACTCAATATCAGGATTGCATAATAATTCATTCTTTAATACCAACATTTAAATTTCATCAAAATCAAATAATTGCATAACATTATAATTTCAAATGAAATCTAACATGTAAACTATAATCAACATCATAGTATAGTCTATCTAATCCAGTCATAGCATAAGAAATAAATCAAAAGGTCTGCAAAATAGGATCAACAGTCCCAAAGTCCATATGTCATCAAAATGTAAATGCGATGTAAGAAAAATATAGGAGTGAAATAAATAGGCCTCACACTTTGTCTCCAAGACGTGGGTTTGCTGTGAAATCTAATGAAACAATGAATGAAACACAGGTGTTTTTTTTAAATAGTAGAGCATAATTCACTCGCATTATAATGCGAGCACGTTATGGCTTAATTTTTTTTTTAAAAAGTTGGCCACATTTTGGCCCCCCAACTTTTTGCACCCATGTAAGGACCATAAAGACTTTCAAGAGAAATACTGCAATCAACATCAGATTGAAAGCATGAGGGATGACATGCACAAGTACCTTGAAACAACTTTTTAGAACTATAATGCTAACAATGGACAGGTAAAGGTTGTCATGCCTAGTGATAGAGTTCAAGGACTAGACTCTTGCAGGGATAGTGATAACATGGACTACATCAGGGCATAGAATTATCATACCCTCATCAATCAACAAAAGGAAAATAAGAACAACACAAGGGTAATAGTAGAAGACTAGGGAACAAAACTAGATGATAGTCAAGGCTATTATTTTGGAGGCTACTTGTAGGGCACAAAGGGCAATCAAGAGCAGCATAACAAAACTTTAAGAATGCAAATAAGTGATGAGGAAGAGTACAAGAATAGAGAGTATACCAAGGCAATAGACAACAAGGTAGTAACTATGGATTAGGACTAAGAAAGCTAAACATGTGAACAATATCATATTTTGTACTTGACCATAAAATGTTGTTAGTTGTAAATGTTGATAGTATGATGTTGAGGCACTCTATTATATAATTCTTATTTTGATCCTATTTTGACAAGATGATTAGTATGTAATAGACTTGGGTTTTGGATTGATATAGGTTGTCGGGGGATAATTGTTGTGGCTTTCTTGGCCACCAAGTTGTACTACATCTCTATCTTTTTTGAATAAATTTTGTGCATGATGTTCAATTAAAAAAATAATTATTGAAGGAAAAATAGTTTAATTAATTAAATAAATATAATTTATTTAAATAACTAGTGAAGGTAAATTAGTCTAATTAATTAAATAAATATAATATTTAATTAACTAGTGAAGGCAAGTTAGCTTAATTGATTAAATTGTTTATTTATTTAATTAGTAAAAATTGATGAATTAATGATGTGTTGATAGATATATGACAATGTTAAGTTAAAATCCAGGAGAAGATTTTAGGTGTCTAGAAATTTTAATTAGTTCATATTATGTATATTACTTGAAAATTAGACCTTCTATAGAGCCACCAACAATTTCATAACTATATGCATCAAGGATGAGGTGATGTTTCTCAACTCAAATATAGAAAAGAAATTTTGTAAAATTAAGAGTAGAACACAAACAAATATGGTGATGCATTGAGGCCAAAACTTTTGTATTTATAAAAGACAGATTTTAGCCTAGAAAAGATAATGTAAGCATTAATTTATGTTTGTAGGATTTCAATAAATTACAAAAGTAACTTCCAAGTTTAAACCAAAACATATAGTCCAACAATAAAAAATTCATCCAATCAAATATGATAAAAATTTTGAGATTATAAAAACATATAAGAAAAATAAAATATCTATGTTGTTTACATGGGCTATTTAGATGCAATAAACCACATACAATTATTATTTAAACAAAATATTATATCAATTGAGTAATAATGTAGTTGTATGGAAATAAAACACATTGTAGGACTATCTAGGTTTAAAATACTAGTGATAAAATAGTATGAATTAATTAGACCTAAATAATGATTTGAAATTGATATTTGTAAATGTAAATGCGAGGGTTAAAATGACTTAGTTGTATTTGTAAATTTATATGGTCAATGATTAATATTTTGATGTAAACTATGCTCTATGATTGGGATCTAGATCTTCGATTCGCATTATTTTAACTATTACATACATGTTTAGTGTTTCTAATCTACACTTGGATGAGTCCATGCCATAGATTAGTCCTTGGATGCTTTGTCTTGGAGTGAATTTGTCCTTTGTGGTACTTATACACTTATTAGTGTCTTAATTTGAGATGGGTGGTGTTGAAAAGCACCTTGGTGAAATTGTCATGTGCAAAGAGAAGACTTACATCTTCCTTACTAACAAGTCATCCCTCTGGGATAATGAACAATAAATGAAGATATGCCAAGCAAGTATGCAAGTGCCTAGGATGATGATGAGATGCAGTATATGTCGATATTATGTTAATGCAATCTCTATGATAATGCTTTGTAATTCAATGCAAAATAAGATTATTCAATGATCAACTAATGACCTAAGATTAACCTTTAATACAAGATCTACTAGATGCTCAATTCAAGGTATTGGTATGAAACTAGACAAGTAATGACTAGTTTTAAAAAAAACTTATCTTAAAAGTAGGAAAAGGGGAATTTGAATTAGGAGGATTAGGTCATGGGTGTGGCTCGATCTAGGGTATAGATCCTTGTATATAGTTTAGTTTAGGGTAGCACGAAAATGTTTGCAAAAGGAGTCAATTTAAATTATTAGAAGAAAGGAAAGGTTGATTGACTGATAAGACAAAGGTTGGAGTTAACTTATTTCAGAAATAAAAATAATGTGTCAATTATGACATTATATTTATGACAAGACCAAAAGTAAATAAAACATAAAATAAGACAAAGTAAACACTTTTATCCCTTAAGTAACCATAAAATTAAAACGAAATATTAAAAGAAAAAATAATTCAATCCTAAAAAATACACTTTGAAAAATACATTTCAATAAATAAATCTTAAATTTCTTATATAATCATTATTCTAAAATTTTAAATTTTTTATTATCTTATCACAAACCAAATAATCAATAAAACATTTTATTGACTTTTGCTTCTTATTACATACTTTGTGTGCACTTATTCATGTGGCACATTTATTGGTTTCATCTTAATGTTTTATATTAAAGATGACATTAAAATAAAAAGACAAATAAAGGTTAAAATCAATAAAAATTTCTTATATTGAAGACCTTTTCTTATTTCATATATATATAAAAGATATAAACACTCATTTGTGTATATAAACTTTTTAATTAACGGATAGGCTTTTATGTGTGAACATCGAATTCTCTCATGCCGGAAAAATTCACACTGTTAAAAAAATTCACGCCAGGAAAATTCTAAACTGTGTTCGGTGTATTCCTTAAACCTCCTATGGGTGGAGTGCTAGTAGATATACCAATGATCACAAAATATTTTTTTTTATATTGGATGAAACACAATAGAAATATACAAACAAGTTAACAACTGTAAGAACAACAACCTATACAATGCAAAATAGCAAAGAAAACATTAGCATAACTGTAAACAACATATACAAACATGATCACAAAATCTTAAATCGTAAGGGTTGCCACACATTTTAGAAAAAAAATCTGATCTTATTGGATTCATCTCCTTTCTATTTAAACTAGAGTAAAAAATATAATAAAAAATGATAATATGAAATTGAAATGAATTTAACATTATATAAAATATTACAATTTAACTATTTAAATGAATTTAACATTATACAGTTTTATATAAAAGAAATAACTACTTAAAAAATAATAGTTGATAATTTAACATTATAATTATAAAATTTCATATAAAAGAAATATTAGAATTTATTACTACTTAAATGAATTTAACATTATATAATTTTATATAAAAGAAATAACCACTTCAAAAAATAATCGTTGATTTAATATGGTTATGCTCATGGTAAGACTTACAAAACCTTAATCGTTCCATTTATTTTTTCCATGTTGGCATTTGAATAAGCCGTGAAGTCCTATCCTCTTTTAATTTTTTGAATACATATTATAACGCGAGGAGGATGGTAACTGCATTGATGTCCCTTCCTAGAAGATAGCTTCGAATAAATTAAATGGGAACGATAGGAAGGACGGTTTTTTTTGTTTTGTTTACAGCGGAACAGCAGGAAAAAGAAATTCCGGCAGCTATTTCCCGGGAAGGGCGTTAAAAATAAAAATTTAATTGAAAAATGAAATTGACTAGGGATTAAAAAGGATGTACCAGGAAAGACCATTACAAGTGCACAACCGTGAAGGAAAAAATGGCAGCAAGCTAAGGCGCATTCCTACAAATATCAAAAGCTGAACAAACTGATTCACAGAATCCTTTGCAGGCAACTTCGAAAGATTATCTCCATTTGCAAGGAAAAGCATTGTCAATTCAGGCACCAACACCTCAGGCCCATATAAATTAAACTTCCGGCGAAATTTTATTCTTAAGCCAAAACTCTTTAGAAAAATGCAGGTTAATTTTCAGAACTAAACCATGGGGTTTCGGCCCAGTGGAATGACCCTATTATTCCAACGAGCTCCATTTCCAGCTGAACAGTGCAAGAAGCGGGGTCTGTGCTAACATCACACCAGAAAAGAATTTGTTCTCCAGATTTCTACTACAGGAAGGAACAGAAAAGTGGTGCCCTGACTGCCGGATTATCGAACAAATCGGGCGATCTGAAATTTCTGGCCAACTTCGATTCCCCTACAGATAGCCTATCGGCTAAATATAGGATAATTTATGTCTATTGACTTGAGAGTAGCAAAGTCAAATTTCCATCAACCCCAATAAGCCGCGGAAAGCTTCCCAGACTATGTGCTCTTCTCCCATCACAAGCAATCCTCTCTCCACTTCACCTTTGTCAGGTGAGAATGTCTGGTAGCTGTTTGATGCGTGCCATATGGAACGCTCTGTGAAGATACCTATCCATACCCATTTCCCCTCCACCATCTCCGTTTAAGATATTGTGCGGTGTGATTCTCCATCCACTATACTCAAATTCATACATGAAGAATGACAATCAATAACAAAACATACAATAATGGCATTGCCATTGGTTGGCTGCTTCCATATCAATTCAGCGCAATCAATTTCCATGTTAGAGCAGGAGTCGACCACAGAGAGAGCAGGAAAGGCGGCGGAGTTTACAAGTGAGGCCGCCTTATGGACTGCCGGCGTACAAACTATTATTTCGCCAGGCCATTTCTGCAAATAATTTGTAAATCAACATTCAAGCGAAGGCACAATCACACGAAAGTAATAAGAATTCTAAATTCCAAGAAACTTGTATTACCTGCACGCTTTGAATGGGATATCACCAGTCTTTGAAGATTAAGCAGTTGACTAACTGATTCTAGTAAAGATTTCACTCCTGAAAATTTTATATATAAACTCTCTAAGAGATTAAGACGCCCCACAGAGTCTGGTAAAGATTCCAGTCTGCCACACCCTTCAATGTGAAGTTCAGTTAAGGAAGACAAATCTCCAAGAGAGACCGGCAAGCTTGTCAACGAATTACTCCCGATATTCAATTCTCTCAACTTCCTCAGTTGACCAATCTTCATTGGTACCTCCCTTAACTTTTTCATACCTTTCAAGTAGAGCTCTCTCAAGGACGCCTGATTTGTGATGTGAAGAGGCAACTCTTCCAATTGATCGAATTCTGAGAAGTTCAAATACTCTAGCTTTGACATATTTTCCATAATGTCCCACCTACAGGTGAGATTAGAACATCTCTGTAAGTCCAGATGTTGCAGGAGCGTCAACTCCTTAAAAGAATCTAGCAACCTCCCCAGTTTCCTGCAGAAGAGCTTAACCAGCCAAACAACCGGTTGGTCGAAGCCTGTACGGCACCACGTAAACAGCGACAAACTTTTCGACCAGCAGTATAGTCATACTCGTCGGCAGTTTCTGATTGGTTTTCATTTATAGTCGAATGTTTTTGTCAGAACCGACGCTCCATCCGTACAACGTACCGGCTGTTTACCGTGGACCGTTTCCTGCACCCCCTCAAAACTAAATGCCGCAGATTCCTCAAATTGCCCTTACTGTTAGGTAGTGATGACAGCTCACCACACCAATTTAAATTCAGGTGCTCCAGCGATTGAAGAAGGTAAAATTCTTCTGGAAGACACTCCACATTATTCATCATCTCTCCCATCATCGAATCCAATGTAAAAACAGTCCCAAGATAATGAAAACAGAATAGCAACAGCAAAACAGAGAGAAAACAGGGCAAACAGAGTTGAATAAACTCAGAAATATTTATTCATCTAACTTGCATTACATCCAAAATGCTTATCCGACAGCTCTCTCTAAACACATATATATAGCTACAGAAGCTTTGAGGCTTGGAAGCTTCTGGTATTCTAGATGATTCTAAATTCCTAGAATGTTCTTTTCTAGAACAGCTGGAAGTTTCTCTTAAAAAGTTCTTTTCTAGAACAACTGGAAGCTTCTTCCTGGAATGTTCTTTGGAAGACTTCTAGAAACATTCTAGACAATCTTAATAATTCCTAACATCCCCCCTTAAGATTGGCTAGAATAATACAAACATAATACAAAAGGAGAGGGGAAATACAAAGGAGAGGAGAACATTATACTACTATCCCCCCTTAATGTTCACCTCTAACATACCAAGCATGCCTCTTAATTTTAAGAATTTGGCTTCAGTCATACTCTTAGTGAATATATCAGCTACTTGTTCTTCACTTGGACAAAACTGAAGAGTGATAATAGATGCTTGAACAAGATCCCGAAGGTAGTGAACATCTATCTCAATGTGCTTTGATTTAGCATGAAAGACTGGATTGTTGGCAACCTGTATGGTACTTTGATTGTCACAATACAGAGTGCTGGTTGAACTTTGTAGAAAACCAATCTCAAATAGAAGATTCCGAATCCAAACTGCTTCCTTGCCTGCTTCTTTTGCTGCTCTATATTCTGCTTCACATGAAGATAATGATGTAGTTGTTTGTTTCTTGCTACTCCATGTAATAGGGCCTGATCCAAGATTGAAAACATAACCACCAGTAGATTTTCGATCATCTATATCACCACCCCAATCTGAATCAGTAAATCCAACCAAAGAAATTGAAGACTTATAGCCATAGTAGATTCCAAAGTGTATGGTTCCATGGATGTATCGTAAAATTCTCTTAACAGCCAGCCAATGACTTTGTTTAGGTGCTGCATAAATCTAGATACAAGATTGACTGCAAAACAAATATCTGGTCTAGTATGAGTTAGATAAACCAAGCTACCAACAAGTTGTCTATATAAAGTGGCATCTACACTCTTGGAAGTACATTCTTTAGTAAGCTTGACTCCGGATTGAAACAGGGTAGATGCTGGCTTGCATTCAAGCATGTTAAACTTTTCTAAAAGGTCCAAAGCATATTTTGATTGTGAGATGAACAATCCATCATGTAATCGACAAACTTGTAAGCCAAGAAAATAGTTTAGTTCACCCAAATCACTCATATGAAATGTCCTCTTAAGATCTGATTTTAAATCATTGATTAACCTAATATTCGGTCTAGCAATGAGTAAATCATCTACATAAAGTGCAACAAGAAGAATATCATCTTGAACTTTCTTCACATAAAGATTGGGATCTGACTTACATCTCTTAAATCCATGAAGCTGAAAATACCTGTCAATCTTCTCATTCCATGCTCGTGGCACTTGTTTAAGACCATAAAGTGACCTTAATCTGCAAACAAGATTAGGATGTTGCTGATCCACAAACCCTAGTGGTTGATCCATATATATTTCTTCATATAAATCTCCATTTAAGAATGCATTTTTGACATCCATTTGATGAATATGCCACCCAAGACTTGCAGCCAAAGAAAGAATAATTCTAACTGTGTTCATTTTAATGACAGGAGCAAATGTTTCTTCATAATCAACACCCTCTTTTTGATTGAACCCCTTAGCAACCAATCTAGCTTTGAATTTTTCTATAGCACCATCTGATTTAAATTTAGTTTTGTAAACCCATTTGCAACCAATAACATTCTTACCTTTGGGCCGGGGCACAAGTTCCCAAGTTTTATTCTCTAACAATGCATCATATTCCTCTTTCATGGCTTTCTCCCATTCCTTCTTTTCTCTAGCTTGCTCATATGAGATTGGGTCATTTACTTGTAATACTTTGGCCATGAGAGCACTACCATTCCTTCCTTGGATGTTTGAGCCTTGTCTATATATTTCTTCAACACTCCTTGTCTTTTGTCTAGCTGAAAGGACATCTTCTTCATCATCACTACCTGCAGAAAATCGCTGAGTACAAGCATTAGTAGTTTCATTTCCAATAGTATTATCATCATCAGTAGTGCTATCCTCATTAATATTGGCTTCATTTCTTTCTAAAATATCTAAAAAATCAGAAACATTTGCTGTTGTAGAGTGAGAGGAAGTAGCTGTAAGTTGTGAATACTCATCAAACTTTACATCTCTACTAACAAAGACCTTTTTTGTTGTCAAATCATATAACCTGTAAGCCTTTGATTCTTCACTATAACCCACAAACAAACACTTATGACTCTTTGGTTCTAGCTTTTCTCTCTTTTCATCAGGAATGCGTGCCCAAGCAGTACACCCAAATACTTTAAAATACCCAATGTGAGGCTTTCTACCTCTCCATGCTTCTTCAGGGGTGATATTTGTGAGAGCTTTAGTGGGAATTCTATTCACAATATATGCAGCACAAGAAATAGCCAAACCCCAAAATTTGTTATGCAAACTTTTAAAATGCAACATACAACGAGCCATTTCTAAAAGAGTTCTATTCATTCGTTCAGCCACCCCATTTTGTTGAGTATAAGGAACTGTTCTTTGCACCTTAATACCACAATTTTCACAAAATGACTCAAATGCATAATTGCAATATTCACCCCCATTATCTGTCCTTAAACACTTAATTCTTTTTCCACTTTGATTTTCAACTAATGCCTTAAACTTTTGAAAGACTTCAAATACTTCATTTTTCCTTTTCAAAAAATAAACCCATACTCTCCTACTGTAATCATCAATAAAAGTGAGAAGATACCTGGCACCTGAAAGTGAAGGATACCCTAGTTCACATAGATCACTATGAATGAGTTGCAACGGATAATTAGCTCTGATACCATGTAAAAACAGTCCCAAGATAATGAAAACAGAACAGCAACATCAAAACTGAGAGAAAACAGGGCAAACAAAGTTGAATAAACTCAGAAATATTTATTCATCTAACTTGCATTACATCCAAAATGCTTATCCGACAGCTCTCTCTAAACACATATATATAGCTACATAAGCTTTGAGGCCTGGAAGCTTCTGGCATTCTAGATGATTCTAAATTCCTAGAATGTTCTTTTCTAGAACAGCTGGAAGTTTCTCTTAGAAAGTTCTTTTCTAGAACAATTGGAAGCTTCTTCCTGGAATGTTCTTTGGAAGACTTCTAGAAACATTCTAGACAATCTTAATAATTCCTAACATCCAAGACTATTTTTTTCAAGTGCTTGAGATATCCTATTGACTTGGAAAACCTTGGAATTCTAGGCAGTCAGAAATAACCCTCTTAACTGCAAAGGAGCCTGCAACATATTTTCAAAGAGATGAACTAAACATTCAATTGTTGAAAAGAAATTGAAATATAACAGCCCGAATATACTTACATCGCACTCAGCCACCCAAAGCTCTCGTAAGTGATGATTTGCCCGCTCACAATCTTCATAGAGTTCTAAAACCCTCAAATTTTTCAATGGAATTAGTGACTGAAGATTTCTCTGCCCAATATCAAACCAGCGAAGCCAGACTAAATCTCTTGCTGCTGCACAGATTACATGACTTAAATTACGTCCTCGAGCAACAATAATTTTTAGTCCAAGTCTAGAAGGCGCCAGGTTCCAAATTCCTTTGCTTGTGTTAACCGTGAGTTCCGCGTCCGATGAGCAATCACCAAACTCCTCATTAGGTAAACTATTCATGTAGTCCCGTCTTGTTCGATATGAGGTGGCCATTATTCCTCGAATTCCTATTCCTTTCTGAATTGAAATAAAGCATAAAATTACATAACTGTGAAAATAATAGAATTTCCTCCAACAATACAAACAGAAACAAAGAAGATTCCTTTGATATTGATGAGTGCGACAAATAAAAAATGTTAGCGTTACCTGTTCTTCATTATAAACTTTAAACCAATTCAATACTCGAGCTAAGATGGCCATTATTCCTCCTATGCCTTGTCCATTCTAAATCCAAATAAAACATAAGTTAAGAAACGGTGAATTTCCAAGAAGCAACCAAACAAACAGAAACAAAGAAGAATCATTTGCCATTGATTAGTGACTGATGCAGAGCATCCACCACTCAAACCCTAACATACAAGTGCAAATGTATGTCTATGCATTATATGCATACATCTTCATTTTATAAATTCTTCTCTTTATTTTCCATCGGCAAAACATAACACCATCAGCTTAACAAAATGCTTTCATCCCGATCACTGTAGCACTTGCATCTATCGCTTCTTCCACACTGAACATACAACACATGACTTCCCTTGTGTCTACCTGATGTACATTTTCGATGTACATTTATCACATACAACCCGCCAGATGCAATTGACGGATACACAGGAACTGTCTTCACATGCAACAGGGGTATACACATACACTGCATCCGATATACATCTCAAGTATACACAGAGATTGTATATTCGATCTTCTTAACTTTTGACATGCATTTTCAAATATGCATTCGACAGATACTCACAACCTTCACTGCGGAATATACAGGAAATATGCTTGACATGCATTTGCGATATACTTAGACAATGTATATCTTCAATGTACATTTGAAATGTACATACTCAACATGCAAACTAATTATACATCCGTTAACTCCTTTGTATCCTTTGACCGCGTTGACTGCTTTGTATGCACCGAAGCTTTCTCTCTCCCTGGTATTTGAACCGATGTATGTTTCTCACATACAACAGCGATGGGCCAAAAGCGATATACTCACAGATTGTATATCCTTCATATAAAAGTGATATACACACAATTTGTATGTTTTTTTTCAAACCACACGTATTTTCACTATTTCAATCCTCTTTCTACTTAGTGATTGCTCAGATTGATCTCTTCCTCAAACATGCAGCTCTCTGCACTTCAACAATCTAGCATACAACCATGCTAGAACCCTTTAATGCATTTCCTGGCCCGATCCTGCAAGCATGAACATGGAAAAACAGGAAAATAAAATAAAACCCTAAACTAATATATACAACCATTCCACCGATTCAGAGAATCAATCAGTGGAATGGGTAAATGAATCCATTCGGCCTCAGTACAGAAAATCAATTACACAGTGAATTCAAATGCAACAGAACCTTGTTTATTATGCTTCTTCAAAAATGTATACAGACACTCTATTTACACTTTCACAATTGAACTACAACTAACCACAACTCATACTATGTCTTCATTCGATCATCTGGGGGGTATTTATCTACTTACCCGTGGTAGTACAGACTTGGATTCCCAGTGGCTGGGAAACACTTCCAGGCGGCTAGGAGATACAGCTGTTCAATAGTCTCTAACTAACTCTTAACTAACAACCTAAAAATAGAATGCATCGGTCAAACATACCTTATTACATTAAATGATCATTTGAGACCTTATTGAAAACATAAACATAAACATAAAACAACTAATGCCCTAAGGAGGCCACTATGGGTTAGGTGCACCTGCACCAGTGACAATTTAAAAAAAAATGTTAATCTCACCTGTTTTTCATTATGAACTTTAATAAGTTGTTGGGAAAACCAAAGACGGTAGGGTTGTAATTTGCCTTCCCAAATCCCTTAAGTGGTCATGCATTCTTATAAAATTATTTTCATCTACTTCAACCAGACACATATTCCTCAGGCTCTCCAAACTATATAGACCACTCCACCCTAATGCATTCCATACTTCAATTGCCAGATTGCTTTCTTCTCCATTGAAAAAGCATGCTATATCCAAGAATCCATCTTTCTCTTCATTATCTAGGGCATCATAACTTATTTAAGCCTATGCTTGATATCTTCGGGTACTATCCTAGAGATCTTCTCTAATAAAGACTCCTAGTGATCTTTCCTAAAGTTTCCATAAAGGTGCCATGTTAAGGATTAAGATTGTCTAGAAAATGATAGAATGTTTCTAGTGTCTTCCATAAGCTAGAACATTCCTGGAGCTGTTCTAGAAAAGAACATTTAAGAGTTGTTGTCAAAAACAACATTCCAGGTTTAAGAGTTTTCTAGAAAACTAGAAGCTTCCATGCTTCAAAGGTTCTATAGCTATATATATGTGATTGTAGAGAGCTATTGGATACAGCATTCAGATTGCTGTCAAGCAAAGCATCTGGATTGCTGCTAGACATATCATTTAGATTGAATGTAATTCAAGCTAGATAAATATAATTTTTAAGTGATCCAACTCTACTTTGCCCTACCTCTTTTATGTTTATTGCTGTTATGTTTTACCCTATCTTTTAGTGTTTTTTGGCCTATTTTTACATGGTATCAGAACCAGGTTACGGGTTCGAATCCCCTTGGGTAACGCTGACGGGGGGATTGTCGATCAAAAAAAAAATCAGCCAGAGTTTTAGCCAGGTTCAGCTAGAATATTTTCTTGGTTCAGCTAGAATGTTTTCCAGGTTCAGCTAGAGGACCATCAAAAGGTTCAGCTAGAAATATATTGCTAGAGTGATTTGTTTGCAGGGTAGATATATTGCTAGAGTGATTTTTGTTTGCAGAGCTGTTATATTGCTAGAAATTTAAGTTGGAACAAGCTAGAGGTATTATTGGTAGTGCTCTTATGGCCAAAGTATTACATATAAATAATTTAATCTCATATGAGCAAGTTAGAGGAAAGAAAGAATGGGAGAAAACCATGAAAGAGGACTATGTTAGAAGAATGCTTGGTATGCTAGAGGTGAACATTAAGGGGGGTAGTAGTATAATGTTCCCCTCTCATTTGTATTTTCTCTGTATTATTCTAGCCAATCTTAAGGGGGGATGTTAAGGATTAAGATTGTCTAGGAAATGATAGAATGTTTCTAAAGTCTTCCATAAGCTAGAACATTCCTAGAGCTATTCTATAAAAAAAAATTCTAAGAGCTGTTGTAAAAAAGAACATTCCAGGTTTAAGAGTTTTCTAGAAAGTTAGAAGCTTCCAGGCTTCAAAGGTTCTATAGCTATATATATGTGATTATAGAGAGCTGCTGGATACAATATTTAGATTGTTGTCAGGCACAACATCTGGATTGCTGCTAGACATATCATTTGGATTGAATGTAATTCAAGCTAGATAAATATAATTTTCAGAATTATCCAACATTGCTTTGCCTTGCCTTTTTTCTGTTTATTGCTATTATGTTTTGCCCTGTCTTTTAGTGTTTTTGGGCCTGTTCTTACATGCCCACCAAGAACTTTGAGAAACAACGGCAACCCACTACAAGCTTTTAAGAATTTTTCAACAAGTTCTTCAAATCCATCCCATGGATATGGTTGCAAGAAAACATGCCAACAAAAAAGCCTCTTGGCATGAAAGAGACTATGGTTTCACTTTATATTTGGAGGAGATTCTCCCAATCTAAGGACTTCTAATTCCCTAGTAGTGACGATAATCAAAGACCCTGATCCAGTCAAACTTTCGGATCCTAGGTTGTCTTTAGTGGGCAATAAAGCATGCAGTTGGTCCACATCATCAACATCATCTAGAATAATTAACGCTCGGACAGATCTCAAGTGGCATGCAAGAATCGCCTTCGCATTTTCTATATTGTCAATTGATACAGTTTTGAAACCATGGTCGTTCAGGAGTTTTTTCTGTTGGTTGTGCAGCAAATTTTTGTTAGTAGCATCTCTGACATTTAATATAAGGCTGGACTTCTCCATAGATGGGATATATATCATTATATAACTTTTTAACAAGAGTAGTCTTGCCGCAACCACCCTTGCCCCATATTCCTACAATTTGCACATTATGATGATTTCCATCAGATTGAAGTGTAGTAAATTCAAAATCTTTTACAATTTCTTCTAAACCCACGAGATGTTCTGTTACCAGGAATGGCAACTTTTTAACTTCTCTCACAACACAATAAGTAATATTCTTCAGCAACATGTCCTCGTTTTTAGACATATACAACAACAACAACCATGGAAACAGAATAAACATCACACTTTAATAGTTAACATTATTCTGATAAAAGAAATCTATGGGCCTAAAAAATAAGGGGGGATGAAAACACACACAGAATTAGGATAAGTGCGTGAGATGGAGTAATTGGTACTTACTCCTTGCTATTAACAATGTAACCGATATTATATGAAACATTGGATAGTGCATCCTTCCACTCCTGAAGCTTTTCTGAGTTATATCTGCCCTTCTCTTTGTACCGTTCAAATGCAGCAGCGTAGTCTCCTTTTGCATATCGGACATCTTCAGGGTTAACATGGTAGAAGATGGGAACAATTTAATTGCCCGTTCTGAGCATAAATGACAGCTTATCCAAACACCAACGAGATTGTGCATAGTTCTTTGAAAATATAGCTATATGAAGTGAAGTACTCTTTATTGCTGCTTCTAGTTCTCTAGGCAAGTAGTCTCCAGATTCAAGCTCTTCTGAATCTAGAAAAACCCTCAGTCCCATGCCATTAGTAAACATTTTATAGAGAGTAATGG
Source organism: Cunninghamia lanceolata (assembly GCA_027924645.1). Taxonomy (NCBI): domain Eukaryota; kingdom Viridiplantae; phylum Streptophyta; class Pinopsida; order Cupressales; family Cupressaceae; genus Cunninghamia; species Cunninghamia lanceolata. The sequence goes on along the minus strand of BSBN01000446.1, from coordinate 1,334,760 downwards.
CTAGCGTGTGCTTGACATCGACACCGCGATAATTAATAAATACATCATAAGATCTACCAGAAGTAGATGTAGATGGTGCAAATTCCTCAACCTTTGAGGTGCTTTTAGTTCTAGAAGTAGATGCCATGAAATTGGATTGAACTAAACACAAAGAAAGATTAAAAGAGAGACCAATGAAGGGCTTCTTGTTGAGGTGGAGAGGAGGTAAATTGCAGAGTACATATAAAAGAGGAGGGGGCAGATTTAGGTAGTGACAAAGACAAGAAGTGACCAAACGCGTAGATTGCGTGGTTGACAGCTTGTGTTTGCATAGGAAAGCGCGTGAAAGAAATGGAGAAGCATCGACTGAGGTAATTAAGATAAACAAATATGAGTCGATGTGGACAGCATCAGGAGTGCAGAAGCACGGGAAACTGTGTGAAAGAAATGGAGAAAAGCAATCTAAATGAAAAGCATCAAAATTTTCAATTTTGGCCATATTCGATGGCTTTTGGCCATTCTTTCGCCTGTTATTCCAACCAATTTTCGTGGTGTAGCGCCAGGTATAGGATAATAATTTGATAGGAAAGCATGTTGTGTGAGCAAGGAAAATCTTGTGCAAAGTTGTAACCATAGCCTTCACGATTCAGAGTCTTGTGGATGTGGGAGGTGGACCCCGCTCCCTATTGTGTAAAAAAGTTGGTCTAATGTCATGGTCTACGCAGTTGCATAAGTTTTTTTTGGTTTAAATTTGAACATAGTGTTCTATGCAAATTGTGTAAAAAGGATAATTTAAAATCGTTTTTTATTATAGTCCAGTAGCTACATTTTAAAGATTGAAAATTTGTAGGGGCTAAAATTATGTAGCATAAGTGGTTGAAGTGGCTGCATATATTTCCTTTTCCTTTTCTTTTTCTTTTTCATTTTCCTTTTAATTTTATCTCCTAAATTTTCTTTATTAATAAATAGTTCTTTATTAATAATTTGGTTTTTAATTTATATAGTAAAAAATTACAATTTAAGATAATTGCTTAAAATAACTAGAAAAAAAAAATATTCATGGGACCACCAGCTCCACAAATGAGTCCTTAAAAAATTGAGCGGTGGTTGTTAGACAAATTAAGCTGAAACAATCGCATGGGACTTGCTCTAAGGAATGAATTTTATGCAAGATGCAACTATCCCCATCATTATGCTTCTTCCATCATGCAAGTGTTGTTCAATTATAATCAATTAATGATTACAAATTTTTATTTTATTTTGTTTACTCTTTGTTTTTAGACATTTTAACAAAGTGAAATATTGAAATTTAAATATTTACATTAATTTTAATTTAGTTTTGGATTTATTTTGAAAAAATGTCTTGATGTAATTATATATTGACAAATGACATAATTTTGTATGAAGTATGACTCATTTTTCAAACCTTTAACTAGTCGCACATACACAATTTCCACATTCCAACCATACCTTATCTAATCCTATACATTCATCATACTATTCACATATTTTATACCCACCATGATCAAGGATTCAACTCTTACAAAGACCTTACTACTCCATTATCCTTGGTCGATCCCAAGTCTATGAATCTAACCCCTAAATTATTAATATTCAAATTTATATTTGGTCAACACTCACCCATTTCACAAGATATTGTGAGATGACTAAACACATAATCACATGATTTTTTGCTATGTCCTTATATGTAAAGGCATTCAATTACATTCAAATCATACATCCTCACATCAACAGTATCATTCGAATTTCATTTGCACTTAAGGAAGGAGCATCTAAAAGAAATTTGAAAACTGCATAATCATTCTGGTGCACTTATGCATTACTTGATGTCTAATCCTTTGCATGACCATTTAAGACCAATCTTTTCTTGGCGTTGAACTAGAATAACATGTCTCCTAGTTAAGGTATTTAAATACAACTAGACTTTAAAGAGTAAAGTAGACATCAATAAATTTGGTGAACTAGGGATTAGAGGTACACACAAATTACAAGATTAGATCCCCATGTCAAAGGACATGTTTGTAGACACAAGAATGATCTATAGGTCTGGAGTCAACCTTGTTAGAGACATAGATCTTGCATAGAATTCAAGGTGTTACATGGACAAAAAGGTCATATTTCTAGTCCTAAGAAAATATAAGTTCTAAAGTTACATTAGGTGCATCAATCTTCATGCCTAGAGCTAAGTAGAGCTTTCCAAGTTCTTAACATTTACTTTCCTAAAATAGCATTTATTATCAATTATCACTCTCCTTACTCTTAATTCATTGATCTAGGATAATTTTTTATATGCATACGCATCTTATTTGATTAGCATAGATAAATATTTGGGAAAGGCTCTTTCCCTTTACATTTTAGTGAATTCAGTTGCTCTTACTTGACCTGATAATTCTAGTCCCAAAAAAATCTAAATTCTAAAGTTACTATAGATGCATGCATCAATCTTCATGCCTATAGCTAAGTACATCTTTCCTTCTTCACATTTACTTTCCTAAAATAGTATTTATTTTCAATTATCATTCTCATGACTCTTCTTATGTGTATGAATCTTATATAATTAACATAGATTAATCTTTAGGAAAGGTAATTTCTCTTTATATTTTGGTGAATCCATATTCTCTTACATGATCTAGTTTTCCCTTATGGTAAATTCTCCTAAACATTAGGGTTTTTTTAATTTGTAATTTTTTAAGTTGTAATTACATCTTAACTCTCGATATAAAACTCTATTTTTTTTTGGATTCATTTCTATTTAATTGTTACATCTTTTGTTTTAGGGTTTTGAGCTTTGTTATGATATCTCCTTTACCTAGCCTACCATCCTTGGCTACCCTGTTAAGGTTTCATTTTTATATTTGATATATGACTAGTATTTAAAAAAAAAAAGAATTATTGAGCTTTATCTTTCTATCTTTTGTTTATGCCACAAACTACTCATGATTCTATTCTTCCATTGAGAAGGGGTGCTTGCCTAAACCTTGACATGGCTACCAATCTAGTAAGACAAAAATATATTTTTATGTTCATGTTGAGAACAAATCAAAGGGAAACTAATGTTATGACTATGATGCTCATGTGGCCAACCAAGATTTTGCTAATGACCTTCCTAGTTTGGCTAATGTTGGAAATCCTACACAACTAGGCAATATGAGTCATAATGTGTTTGTCAACAAGCCACATGGATTAGAGATCTTGTAAGTAGTTAATACTAAGATTGCTTCATCTACTGTGATTATTACCTCTACCTCCTTTCCCACTTCTACCATTGATCCATTCTCTACTATTTTCCCTTCCACCACCACTCATCCTCATTGTACTACTAGTACTTGTGTTTCACCACAAAGTTCTTATCCCTTCTTCACTTTTCCTCCTCAGTGTGGCCTTCCTCCTAAAAATATGCCTCTTGAGATACTCACATCTCACAATATACATTACATTTTCATGTTTATCTCATTGACTCCTACCCAACCTATCACTACCTCTTTTAGTCATGTCATCCTTACATCTACTACCAAATCCCATGCCATAGTTATCCCTCATTTTACATCTACATCCATCTCCATGCATACCATCAATTTCTATTCTTCTTCTATTGTGGGAAATATTGAAACTAATGCTAAAACAATGAGAGAAAATGATCAAAGGTAGTATCTCTTTAACCCTACATTAATGGTGAGCACTCTTGTCAATCTTGGCATCAGTCATATTTTCAAGGTTACTATTATATTATGGATGATTTTTGTTTTGTATTTTGTAGGTTTAGATTGGGACAATGGAAAGTGTAAGTATAGGTAAGTTTAGGGTCCCACACACTTGTTTCAAGAAACAAAGCCTACCTTCCATGTAGACTATCATATCCAATGAGTAAATATGTAAGTTCCCAAAATTGCATGGGCATACATGACAATCTGATGATGATCCAACAGTTCAAATCACATGAATAAAACTCCCTCCCAACCTTTTTGACCTTGATGGAAGTCTCTACTTAGCATCTAGGACCCTCCCTCAATCTTGTCTTATCCTTCCAATCCTTTCACCTTGCTTGTGTACACTTCTATTTGTTTGAAACTACATTTATATGTTTTAAATAGTGGGGTCACCCAAGCATTCTTGGGGTTTCCTAACCATTCTTAGGGTCACCCAGGAGATTTTCCCTAGTGAAAGGGGTGACCCTATCTAGTAAAAGGGGTGAAATTGATATTTTGGATTGGCATGTGAAATTTTCAATTCTAACTATTTTTCCCCCATTTTTGCACTTGAACTCAAGCCTAGGTTAGTCGTAACTCCACATACTTCTATTAGCTCTTGATTTCTCCCACCAATCATGAATTTTATTGAGATTTCAATCCTATTTAAACAAACCCCATTTGGATTCCAAATTGTTGTTGGTTGTTCATTGAAAGCCTCTTGTAAGAATTGTGATTTTGTTGCCCCACCTTCTATATTTGTTTGAGTAGGCTAGAAGGTCAATTCTAAGGTCTCTAATCCTAACTCCAATTTATTTTTGTAGCATCCATGCTTCATATATTAGGTCTAGGATTTTTCTTAGTTAGTTTGAAGCTTCAAGGATTCTATTACAATAGGATAGTACTCTACCATTTCCCTTTGCTTAGTTTCTTGTCTTCCTATCCTTCTTCCATCAAGCAGAGTACCCTAGGCTAGAGAAAATATTGAAGAGACTACAAAAGTTGAGCCAGTAAGGACATACATACCATGAGCATCTTCACCAAGCATTTCAATTGTTAATCTCCAATGTGAGACCTTTTAGATCATTTACTTTCAAAATGTTAAGTAGTTTACTTTCAAAAGTTTGAATTAAAGAAGCAAGTATAGTAGATTAGCCTATCTTCACCTTGCCTAGTTCTTTGAAATTTTTTCATTATATCATGGATTAGTAGTACTTACATAGGATTTACTTTTTTTACTACATTAGATTAGTTTAGATTCTATTTTAGATTTTTATCTTAATTCAATATAATCATTCCATTACATACCATAAATTCCTTGCTAATAGGACAAGGTAATCAACAAATCAATAAAAAAATAAAACATTTGCTTGAATTGTATTTATAATCGCTTTCACCATATTTAATTATTAATTAATTCATATTTCTATTTGGGAAAATATAAAAACATAGAGTAGTTGTTATTTTTTACATTTAGGTTAGTCATTAATTTACTTTATTTTCATTCAAATATCAAGCAATCAAAGTCCTTGCTAACAAGCCAAGGCAATCATTTGATCAATGAAACAAAGGGCATACCAATCAAAAACTTTTCTTACTAGAGAAGGTGATCAAGAAAAACAAGGAAATCAAACAAAATAAAATAGAAACAAACACTAAGCAAGTAAAACACACAACACAATTAACACACTAGAATTTGGTGTATATTCATCTCTTCTCTCTTCCATAATCAAGATCATGTGTCCTGGGGTTAGAGAGGATTTGGTAGAATCCATCCTTATATCAAAATCAGAGAAACTTTTTCGAACTTGGAAGTAATTTATCAAGAACAAGTTCAAGAGAAAACTCTCATTCTAGAATAGATATAGGAAGATTATACTAGGTGATAAGAGAGAGAGTTATCTCATCTCCAAGAGTTGGTAAAAGAAAAAAATAATTGGCTACTCATCAATGCTCAATAGTAGCTAAACATAATTAGTGCTAACAATGCACCCAACAACACAATAATTGTCATAACAACACCTCTTTACTGTTGGGAACTAAGATGTCTCAACCTTGGTAATGCCTTGCATTATTTATGTTTATATTAATTAATTCATTGCCTATGTTGTAAATAATTGTAAATTCCGTATTGTCATGTTGTGGGATGTGGCACAGTGATGTGTCATCCTACATGGAAGATGACAACTTGTAATTTTGTCCTCACATGAGGATATAGGTGCCCACTTAGTGGTAGGAGAATTTTTCCATGTGTCGACATCTTGGATGTTGTGTAAGGGAATGTTGACCGAAATGGTTATGATGGATTCCTATGATGAAGTTATGACATGTAAGAGTTGGAAATAGAAGGTTGTAAGATAGGTGAAGAAATGTGTCATGAAGCATCTTTGAAAAAGGCATATTTGGGCACCCCAACGTGGAATATGACATGTTGTAAGAGAATATGCTATTTATAGCCTATGTATGACAGATTCTCTTACAGCTGTAAGTTGTAACTGCTATGACAGATTCTATGATGGTCGTAAGAGTCATAAGAGCATTTGTCATAGCCTATTTTAGAAATATGTGACCTCTTTGGGATGGGAGCTGTGGACAAGTGTCAGGCACATTCTATAATATTGACCAAGTGTCCTTAGCCATGGGTTTTGGGCCATGACGCCAAGTTGGATGCCCATCTCAAGATAGGACCAATTATGCCTTGTATATTCTATATAAACAGGTGCTTGGAGGAGATGTATTACAGGTTTTACAGGTACTGTTATGCTACCGAATTGACTCCAGACACGAGTGTCAAAGACCATTGAAGCTTGCATTGCAATTGTATTGTAAACAACTTTCAGATTTGTTAATACATTGTGCAAGTTTCTGAGTGTGGGGTTTTTCACCTGATAAGGGTTTTCCCCACCATAAATCTTTCTCTCTTCTTCTGTCTTCTTTCTGGTTCATGTGTATTGCTGCAATATCTCGTTTACATGTTTCATATTGTTGTTATTGTAAGGATTAATTTGAATTTGTATAGCTCACCCCTCATTAGATTAGTGTAGGAAGCGATTTTCACACACCTAGCTTCCTTTCAGTTGGTATCAGTGCTTGATCACCTTTGGTCCTAGTTATTAGGTAGGGGTTTTTTGAGTTGATCTTAAGTTGAGTGGGAGTTTGTACAGAGTATTCTAAATCTTATTGTAGCAAGGAGATGGCAAGCACATCCAGAAGGATAGAGGTGGAGAAATTCAATGGCACATTCTGGATAGAGGTGGAGAAATTCAATGGCACAAATTTTGAGTTGTGGAAGCTCAAGATGGAAGACATGCTTGTAGACTGAGACCTCTAGAAAACTATCAATGGCACTAAACCAGCTGCAATGTCACAAGTTGATTAGGATCTTAAGGATCGGAAGGTTAAGGGTCTCATAAGACTTAGTCTTACTGATTCTGTTATGTTAAATGTCCCTGAGGAGGCTACTGCAAACTTGCTTTGGAAGAAGTTGGGAGATGTGTATCAAGCCAAATCCCTGGTTAACAAACTTTTTCTGAGAAAGAAGTTGTATTCTCTTCGAATGGAGGATGGAGGATCTGTTGCCAAACATATGAATGCTTTCAACATGCTAGTTGCACAATTGACATCCATTTGTGTGAAGATGGAGGAGGAGGATCGATGTATGACCCTGCTTTGTTCTCTACCAAATTTGTGGGATCATCTTGTCATGGCTATTGGAAGCACCACATCCACATTCAAAATGGATGAAGTGGTTTCTTCGCTGTTGTCTGAAGAGATGCAGAAAAAGTCCTTTGAGGCAGCCAAAGAGGCTCTTACAGTCCGTGGAAGACCCAAGGAGAAAGGGAAAAGGAAGGACAAGAAAGCTGAGAAGGGTAGATCCAAATCCTGTGGGAGATCCAAATCTCCTAGAAAGTCCAAGGCTCTCTATTGAAACAATGGCAAGACTAGGCATTTCTGAAAGGAATGCAAAGAGGAGAAGAAAAAGAAGAAGAAAGCTCTTGATTCAGATTCTGACAAGTCACAAGATGATGGTGATACCTTCATCGTAGCCCTGGCAACCCATGCATTTGATGATGTGTGGCTGATTGACTTTGGTGCATCATTCCACATGACCTCACATCAAGACTGGTTTACCAAGTATGAGGAGTTCAATGGTGGAAAGGTGTATCTGGGTGATGACTCTTATCTGAAGATTGTTGGTCAAGGAAGAGTCTCTATTCGATTCCTTGATGGACGAGTGAAGGGGATCTCTAGGGTTATGCACATCCCAGGCTTAGCACAGAACTTGCTTTCTATAAGTATGTTGAATGATGCAAGTGTGCAAGTTGTCTTTTTGAAAGAAGGATGCAAGATGACTAGAGGAGCTATGGTGCTTGCTAAGGGTACTAGGAGAGGTACTCTGTTTCAGCTGGAGACATGCATTTCACAATGCAATAGTTCTTCTGACTCAAGGAAGAGGGCAGCAGTCACTTCATCCCCACCATCTAAACAACCAGTAAAGAAATCTGTTGTATCTAGTCTTGATGGTTGTAATCATGCATTGTAAGTTAAACTTCCTACTGAAAAGACAATGTTATGGCATAAGAGATTTGGCCACATTGGTGAGAAGGGTCTATGTACCCTGAAAAATAAGAACCTCGTTGAGGGGTTAGATGATTGTAATCTTGAGTTCAACTTTTGCGAACATTGCATATATGGAAAACAAAACCATGTTCAATTTTACTCGAGTTCTCATAAGTCTTTTGGTTTGTTGGACCTTGTTCATTTTGATGTATTTGGTCCTGTTAATGTTCCTTCATTATCAAAATCTATATATTTTGTATCTTTCATAGATGACTATAGTAAAAGGACATGGATTTATTTTCTCAGAAGTAAATCTAAAGTCTATAGTAAGTTTAAGGAGTTTAAGGCCTTTGCTAAAAATCAGACTGGTGAAAAGATTAAATGTTTGAGAATTGACAATAGTGGTGAGTTCTGTTCTACAAAATTCCCTAAATATTGCAAGGAACTTGGGATTGAAAGACATCAGACAACTCCATACACCCTGCAACAAAATGGAGTTGCAGAAAGGATGAACAGGACACTGATGGAGAAGGCTAGGAGTATGCTTAGTGGATCTAGCCTAGAACAAAAGTTTTGGGCTGGAGCTGTTGCTATTGCTTGCTATCTGGTAAACAGATCTCCTACATCAACTCTTTTTGGTAAGATACCCATGGAGGTGTGGTCTGGTAGAAAGCCTTCAATAAGACATCTTCATGTTTTTGGTTGTGAGGCATATGCACATGTGCCTAGGGAAAAGCAGTCAAAATTGGAGAATAAGGCTGTTAAGTGTATCTTCATTGGCTATAGTGTCGGTGTGAAAGAATATAAGCTTTGGGACCCTATGCCTAAAAAAGTGTTGTATAGTAGAAGTCTCATCTTCAAAGAGCTTACACCTTCTTTGACTATTTTATAACCAGAAGAAAAGGAGAAGAAAGAGGATGTTGTTCAATTTCCTGCTACCCCTGAGAGGACTGAATAGAAAGATAATGTTGCACCTGATGATGAGGAGAGCTCTGAAATCTTAGATGAAGAAGCTAAACCTCAACCTCAGCTCTTAAGGAGGTCTACATGGATAAGAAAGCAACCTGAAAGGTTTGGTTTTACATTGCTTGATTCTAGTTGTGCTTTTTCTTTGTTTACTAATAGTGATGAACCTAGAACTATATCAGAGGGTATGGAAATGAAAGATGCAGGTTCCTAGAAGGAGGCCATGGAGGATGAAATGGCTTCTTTGGAAAAGAATCAAACTTGGGAGGTGGTGTCTTTGCCTCCTGGACGGAAACCCGTTCAATGCAAATGGGTGTTCAAGAAGAAATTTGGTGTAGATGGCAGTGTTGAGAAGTATAAGTCCAGATTGGTTGCGAAGGGGTATTTAAAAGTGGAGGGTATAGATTATGGTGAGATCTTCTCTCCCATTGCAAAGCTGACATTCATTCAATTATTGTTGTTTGTCGCAGCAGCTTATGACTTAGAGGTAGAACAGATGGATGTAAAGACAACTTTCCTTCATGGTAACTTGGAGGAAGAAATCTACATGTCATAGCTAGAGCATTACTTGGTGAAAAGTAAAGAAAATTTGGTTTACAAATTAAAGAAGTCTTTGTATGGTTTGAAGCAGTCTCCTAGGAGGTGGTACTTGAAGTTTGATGCCTTTTTGTTGTCAATTGGATTTGTAAGATCAAAATCAAATCACTGTGTGTATTTTAAGTTTGATGGTGATCATATTCTCATTGTTGCACTGTATGTTGATGATATGTTGCTCATTGGGAAGGGAAAGAATATGATTTCTAATTTTAAATCTTAGTTGTTAGTATAGTTTGAAATGAAAGATTTAGGAGTAGCCAGGTACATTCTAGGAATGGAAATTAGAAGAGACAAAACTAACAGAAAACTTTGGTTAAGCTAGAGTAAGTATGTGAAGACCATGTTGGATAGGTTCAACATGGCAGATTGTAGACCATTGTGTGTTCTTGTTTCATTAGGGACAAAGTTGTCTATTGAGGATTGTCCAAAATCTCCTAGTGAGGTGGAGGACATGAGCAGAGTAACTTATGCAAGTGTTGTTGGCATTTTGATGTATGCTATGGTCTGCACAAGGCCAGACATTGCCCAAGCAGTGGGAGTCCTTAGTCAATTTATGGCTAATCTTGGATGGGTTCATTGGGATGCAGTTAAGCGAGTGTTTAGATACTTGAGGAGTACTTCTGAGTATTCCATATGCTATCATGGTAATGTTACAGGACCTCCGCATTCTATTGATATTCGTGGATTTGTGGATTTAGATTGGGCAAGTGACATTGACAGTAGGAGATCCACCAGTGCTTATGTGTTTACACTTTTTGGTGGTGTGATTAGTTGGATGAGTAAGTGACAACCTGTGGTTGCTTTGTCTATGACAGAAGCTGAGTATATGGCAGAAACTCATGCTTGTAAGGAAGCCATTTGGCTTAAGAGATTGTGTTTAGATATTGGTGTTGATGCAGGTCAGATTACAATCAGTTGTGATAGTCAGAGTACGATTTGCCTTGCAAAGAATCCAACTTTCCATGCCAGAAAAAAGCATATTGATGTTCAGTTTCACTTCGTGCGAGACATGGTAGAGGATGGGAAGGTAAATTTGGAGAAGGTAGATACTTTGAAGAATGTTGCAGATGCATTAACAAAACCAGTGAGAAAAGAACAGTTTAGATGGTGTTCGAAGTCTATGGGCCTCTCGGCCTATAGCAGTTAAATCTTGTTATTCTATTGGCTCTTACAAGGTGTTTGACAAGTGGGAGAATGTTGGGAATTAAGGTGTCTCAACCTTGGTAATTCCTTGCATTATTTATGTTTGTATTTATTAATTAATTGCCTATGTTGTAAATAATTGTAAATTCCATATTGTCATGTTGTAAGATGTGGCACGGTGATGTGTCATCCTACATGGAAGATGACAACTTGTAATTTTGTCCTCACATGAGGAGATAGGCATCCCACTTAGTGGTAGGAGAATTTTTCCATGTGTCAGCATCTTGGATGTTGTGTAAGGGAATGTTAACTAAAATAGTTATGATGGATTCCTATGACAAAGTTATGACATGTAAGAGTCAGAAATAGAAGGTTGTAAGACAGGTGAAGACATGTGTCATGAAGCATCTTTGAAAAAGGCATATTTGGGCACCCCAAGGTGAATTATGATATGTTGTAAGAGAATATGCTATCTATAGCCTGTGTATGATAGATTCTCTTACAGCTGTAAGTTGTAACTGCTATGACCGATTCTATGACTGTCGTAAGAGTCATAAGAGAATATGTCATGTCATAGAATCTTTCATTGCCCATTTTGGAAATAGGTGACCTCTTTGGGATGGGAGCTGTGGACAAGTGTTAGGCACATTCTATAATGTTGACCAAGTGTCCTTAGGCATGGCTTTTGGGCCATGAGGCCAAGTTGAACTCCTATCTCAAGATAGGACCAATTCTGCCTTGTATATTGATGCAGAGTGTACAGTGGAAACGTTCAAAATAGCTTTGAATACCTTTCTCTAGGTTCACACAGCACCAAAACAAACATATACTTCATTATCAGCAAGATAGCATTCCATCGGCGAGTCTAAAATTCCATTGGCTAATAGGCCGATGCCACCATGCAACTTTGGTTTCTCACTTGTTGACTCACTATTGGTCATATACAATACCGTCAGGAAATGTCTTCAAACTCTAGCCAACACACCGATGACACCTTCTAATTCAACCGTCGGTGTGATTTGGATCGTCGGCGAGCACTTCGTTTGTCCTTCTGATACACCGATGAACTTCAACCATTGGTGTGATATCCCACATCGGCGCAGCTCTCAACAGCTCTACCGACACACCGATGGGATTGTCTTTCAAGGAGACTTCCTTCTTCGGTGAATGTCTATCAACACTGGCCGATGTGCCGATGGGCACACTCTTGACATCAATTTTGACATCCGTTGATTGGCAACACTTTGACCATCGGTGGACTCCTTACTTATTACCCTGATGTCGTCCCTCTCACTGATAGACCAAACTATTATATATACAGGACATGATTTGTTATCACCAGTTCTTTTTACCATTCTTACCAATGAACTTTTGTATCCAACTCAATGTACATTCTCACATACATTCTTGAGATACATTTGCGATATACATTCGCATTACACCGTCGGTGAAACAAAATAAACCTTACACCGATATATGTTGTCCACTTAGCCTTCCTCTATCGGTAAGACCACCCTCTGTCAACGTAACTTCTCCTTTGTGTGCCGATACACTTGGTCACCCTGACTACTCTTTGCGTAGACTACTACCTTCACCCAGAGTATTAAATACTCTGTCGATAACCCCCAGTCTCACCGATGATACTCCAACACTTAGGCAAAACTTCACTTCGCCTAACTTTTGACAAAACCCTAGCACATAGAAATGCTAGGGTGCTTACTATGCAATACCCTCAACTCGGTTCTCTACACTGTTAAACAAAACACAACACACAGGAACAAGAACAAAAAATAAAAACACATATGTACACAACGAAGCTATTCCACTGATTTCAATAGAAATCCCACCAGTGAAATGCTTCATCGATTCATACTTCGACAACTTGCAGAACAAAAATGACTACGTTACAGGAAAGGAAATATACCAACAATTAACAGATTTTTCACACCACGAACAGAACAAAGTTTTTGTTATTCTTTTTGCACAGAATTGAACATATGCAACTGAACTCAGAACTAAACCCACATGTTCGGTCTGCTGCCAATTTATCCCAATACAGTGGGAGATCAATTGTTCATGACAGTTAGGGAAGGCCAACCGCTTCATATCCCCGAACTGCCCTTATTACAACTAAACACAAAAAAAACTAAAAAACAACAATTGGTCAGTTTGACCTTATGACAAACAAACAACAAAATAAGCTGAGTTGTTAGGTGCCCCTGCACCATATATTCTATATAAATAGGTGCTTGGAGGAGGAGATGTATTATAGGTTTTACAGGTATTATTATGCTTCCAGATTGACTCCAGACATGAGTGTCGAAGACCATTGAAGCTTGCATTGCAAGTGTATTGTAAATAACTTTCAGATTTGTTAATACATTGTGTAGGTTTCTGAGTGTGGGGTTTTTCACCTGATAAGGATTTTCCACACCGTAAATCTTTGTCTCTCTTCTTCTGCCTTCTTTCTAGTTCATGTGTATTTCTGCAATATCTCATTTACATGTTTCATATTACTGTCATTGTAAGGATTAATTTGAATTTGTATAGCTCTCCCCTCATTAGTTTAGTGTAGGAAGCGATTTCTGCACACCTAGCTTCCTTTCATTTACAAGTTTACTAGATCTCACCCTCACATTAACACCACAACACCATCATCTACCATCAATAACTCCTTCTTTGTGAAGTGAGTGATCAAGTTAGCACAACAACTACCCTATGCACAAACATTGTTGACACTCCTTCCTCATAAAGAGGGTAGTCCAAGGTTTAGACACTCCCTAATTCTACTTGCTTCTAGCACATGAGTAGGAGTGATCTATCCATAGATAGGCCACATTAATGTAACACATGATATCCAATGTCCAGCTCATACATGGTAGTGGTGAGTAGATTGGAGCAACTTAAAACCCAATTAGATGGAGGTGGTCCATCTAAAATGGGAAGTTGATACCAAAATCTAGAGTATTATTCAACAATTAGATTGAGATCTTATGTTAGTGTCAAGTTTTATGTCATGGCTAGGAGAAGTGTTGAAATACCACAACTACATTTATTTATGTAACAACTCCTACTACAAACATCAAGTACTCTTGAAGATGTACTAATGCATCAAGCAAAATTTTATTTAGGATGAACTTAAGCAACATGCTGTAAATTTCATGGTTGATAGTGAAGTGTGTCAATGCAACAAAGGAGAGAAATTCAAATGTTAGGATCACTACAACCCCTTCCTATTCCAAACATAGCTTATCTTAGAGATATTTCTAAGTTAAATTTCATTGTAGGAATTCCTAGGTCTACTGGTAAACATATCATTTTAGTGATTATTGACCATTTGACTAAATGTGCTAAATTTTGTGCCATACCCCACCCTCATAAAGCACATGTCATGGCATAACACCTATTGGACATAGTCTTCAAGCTTCATGTTATGCCACACTCCATCACAAGTGATTGTGATCCTACCTTCATGAGCAACTTCTAGTAGAAATTATTTAAGTTAAAGGGCACTTAGTTGAATGTGAACTAAGAGGAAAATGGAGGCTATTAATAATTGCTTGGAAACTTATCAAAGATGTTTTATTGTCAAAGCTAGTAAAGGAAAAAGGCTTCATGGTTTCCATTACAATAATGACATTATAATACCACTTATCATCATGCTTAGAAGATGACCTCATATGAGACTCTCTATGGTTAGTCCCCACCTTCATTAGATTCTTATGTTTCAGGTTGTTCATGGTCCAGGCCATTGATAGCCCCCTTTCCAAAAGGAAGAAGGTTCGCATAGTCCTTAAGGGAAATTATAGCAAGTGTAGAACCATATGAAGTAGTAGGTGGATTGGCACAAGTTCAAGCATAATTTTTGCTGCACCCACAAGTTTATAATACTAATGATAAAATAGTATGAATTAATTAGACCTAAATAATGAGCTAAATTTGATAATTGTGAAAGTAATTGAGAGGGTTAAAATGACTTAGTTCTATTTGTATGTTTTATGTGGTTGATGATTGATATTTTGATGTAAACTATGCTCCATGCTTGGGATCTAGAGTTTTCTATTGGATTAGCATTGTTTTCACTATTCCATACATGTTTTGTGTTTCTAATCTACACTTAAATGAGTTCATGTCATGGATTAATCCAAACATGCTTTTATTTGGAGTGGATTTGTCCTTTGTGATACTTATGCACATATGAGTGTCTTTATTTGAGATGGGTGGTGTTGAAAAGCACCTTGGGGAAATCGTTATGTGCATAGAGAAGACATAGATCTTCCTTGATGGCAAGTCATCCCTCTTGGCTAATGAACAATAAGTGAAGACATGTGCCAAGCAAGTATGCAAGTGCCTACTTGATGATGATGTGGTGTAGTATATGTTAAAGTGATGTTAATAAAGTTATACTATAATGCTTTGTAATTCAATGTAAAATAAGATTCTCCAATGATCAACTAATGACCTAAGATTAACCTTTAATACAATATCCTAGATGCTCAATTTGAGATATTGGTATGAAATGAGACGTGTAATGGCTAATTTTTTAAAAGGCTTATCTCAAAAGTGGGAAAAGGGTAATTTTGAATTAGGAGGACTAGGTCATTTGTGTGGCTCGATCTAAAGTATAGATTCTTGTGTATAGTCTAGTTCGAGGTAGAAAAAAAGTTTGCATAAAAGAGTTAATTTGAATTGTTAGAAACAAGGAAAGATTGATTGATTAATTAGATAAAGGTTGGAGTTAACTTATTTCCAAAACAAAACAATGTACGTATTAAGGCATTATATTCATGACAAGATCAAACATAAATAAAAACATAAAATAGAAGGACAAAGTACACATTTTTATCCCTTACGTAATCATAAACTTAAAATAGATTTTTTTTTTAAATCAAACCTAAAAATTTCACTTGAAAAAATATTTCAATAGATAAACCCCAAATTTCTTAGATAAACATTATTCTAAAATTTTAAAGTTTTTATTATCTTACTAAAAACCAAATAATTATAAAATATTTTTTTGGTCATTCCTCCTTACATGCTTGGGTACACCTATATATGTGACACTTATTCTTTTCATCTTAATATTTTGTTATGTTAAAGATGACATTGGCATAAAATCTATTATTAGAAAAAAGATATAGAAATGATAAAATGAATCAAAATTTCATAAAAGAAATTTATTTAAAATATATTAAAGAAAATTTCATTTGGATAAAAAATCACTTTTTAATAGGTAAAATCTTAAATCGTCATGGTTGTGTCACACGGTGTTTTAAAAAAAAAAATATTATTTTATTGGATTCAACTCCTTGAATGTAGAAAATCATTTTTTCATCAGTCTCAATAAACTGTGCACAGCCTCCATAACTCTATCCTCTTCTACCGTCGCAAGGAATCCTTTCTGCATTTGATGTGTACCATACAACCTAAATGCATTTGATGTGTACCATTTAGATCGTTGTGTGAAGACACCTATCCATACCCATTCCCCCTGGTTCAACTCCACTTCAGATAGAATCGAATTACCTGAATTACATATAGTCAATGTTGTATATGTGTTCCTCATCAATTTCGTACACACAACAAGAAAACATACAATAATGGCATTGCCATTGGTT
The DNA here is from genome assembly GCA_027924645.1 of Cunninghamia lanceolata. Classification (NCBI taxonomy): domain Eukaryota; kingdom Viridiplantae; phylum Streptophyta; class Pinopsida; order Cupressales; family Cupressaceae; genus Cunninghamia; species Cunninghamia lanceolata. The sequence continues at coordinate 1,318,190 of BSBN01000446.1, read as the reverse complement.
GGTTGTTCCCGTAGCAATTTACATTCAGTGAAGGTATCCATGTTAGAGCAGGACTCAATGACAGAGAGGGTAGGAAAGGCGAATGAGTTTACTAGTGACGCCGCCTTTGGGACTGCCCGCGTACAAATTATTATTTCGCCAGGCCATTTCTGCAAATAATTTGTACATCAATATTCAAGCGAAAGCACAATCACAGGAAAATTATTCGAATTCTAAATTGCTAAAGACTTGTATTACCTGCACTGTTTGAATGCAACCTTCAACAACTGATTTGCTCATTGCTGTGAGATGCAGCGTCCTCAATCTTTCCATGCACTCCAGACTCTGTATACACGGAACCTTCCACCGTGTATATGCTTTCAACACCTCCAATTCTCTGCAATGTTGTACACCTTGAATTTCATTAACTTGGTAGCAGCCTGTCATTTCAAATTGTTGGAGAGAAGTTAATTGTGCAAAACTGGGAAGCGCAGACAACTTGGGGCTTTCAGTTATAACCAGTTTTCTGAGTGAACTTGGTAGCCTTTCTATCTCCATTAGATTGATATTATCTTCAAGTCTGAGAGTCTCAAGGCCAGCGCAACAGTCTTCTGAGATGGAGATCTTGGACAATTTATCATTACCTGATAAATGTATCCACCTAAGCTTGCACAACGAAGAACTAAACGACCCTGCTCCAAGATTCAATTCGCTGACTAGACAAGAAATTATCGACAGGCTTTCAAGATTAATCAATTGAATAATTGATTCTGGTAAAGATATGACTTTTGAACTTTGTATCACTAAACTCTCTAAGAGACTAAGGCGCCCCACAGAGTCTGGTAAATATTCCATCCTACTAGAAACAATTACGAGTCTAGTCAAGGAAGACAAATCTCCAAGAGAGTCCGGCAAGCTTGTCAATGAATGACCCCCGACAGACAATTCTCGCAACTTTCTCAGTTGATCAATCTTCATAGGTAGCTCCCTTAACCTGTCCATACGTGTTAAATCGAGCTCTCTCAAGGACGCCTGATTTGTGATGTGACGAGGCAACTCTTCCAATTGATCGCATTCTGAGAAGTTCAGATACTCTAGCTTTGACATGTTTTCCATAATGTCGGAGTTCAAGGTGAGATTCGAACAGAAACTTAAGTCCAGATGTTGCAGCAGCGTCAACTTCTTAAAAGAATCTGGCAACCTCCTCAATTCTTCGCACCGACACAAAGATAGATGCCGCAGATTACTCAAATTGCCCATACTGTTAGGTAGTGATGTCAGCGATTGGAGAAGGCAGAACTCTTCTGGAAGCCTCTGCATCGACACCGTCCAATGCAGGACTATTTTTTTCAATTGCTCAAGTCGTCCTATTGACTTTGGAAACCCTTGGAATAGTGTGCAGTGAGAAATAACCAACTCTCTTAACTGCAAAGGAGCCTGCAACATATTTTCCAGGAGATGAACTATACATTCAACAATTGTTGAAATATAAATTTAAAAGAGCTGGAAGATACTTACGTTGCACTGAGCCAACCAAAGCTTTTGTAAGTGATGATTTTCCCGGCCCCCTTTTTCATAGAGTTCTAAAACCCTTAATTTTTCCAATAGAATTAGTGACTGAAGATTTTTCTGCTCGCTATCAAACCAGCGAAGCCATACCAAATCTCTTGATACTACACTAATTACAGGATTTAAACTACGTCCTCGAGCCACAATAATTTTTAGTCCAAGTGTAGAAGGCGCCAGGGTCCAAATTCCTCTGCTTGTGTTAACCCTGAGTTCCGCTAGCGAAGAGCAATCACCAAACTCCTCAGCAGGCAACCTCGAATACCAATAGTCCGACGCTGTTCGGAATGGGGTGGCTACTATTCCCCGAATGCCTATTCCATTCTGAATCCACATAAAACATAAAATTAAGTAACCGTGAAAATAATAGAATTTCCTAAAAGCAACCATACAAACAGAAACGAAGAAGATTCCTTTGACATTGATGAGTGCAACCATTAATAAATGTTAATGGCACCTGTTCTTCATTATAAACTTCAAAGCAAAAACACTTATTCAATACTCGAGCTAAGGTGGGCTTTTTTCCTCCTATGCCTTCTCCATTTCGAATCTGGAAATAAAACATAAAACTAAATAACGATGGAAACAATAGAATTTCCTAGAAGCAACCACACGAACAGAAATTAAAAAGATTGCTTTGCCATTGTTGTGTAAGACAATACAAAAATGTTGATCTCACCTGTCCATTATGAACTTTAATAGTCTGTTGGCGAAACCAAAGACGGTAAGGGGATTGTTCATTTGCAATTCCCCTTCCCAAATCCCTTAGATGGTCATGCATTCTTATGAGGTTCTCCTCATCTATTTCAACAAGACATTTATTCTTCAGCCTGTCCAAACTGTAGAAACCATTCCACCCTGATCCATTCCATACTTCAATTGCCAAATTGCTTTCTTCTCCAATAAAGAAACATGCTGCATCCAAGAATGCCTCTTTCTCTTCATCATCTAAGGCATCATAAGTTATTTTAAGCCTTTGCTTGATATCTTCAGGTACTATCCTAGAGATCTTCTCTAATAGAGACTCCCAGTAATCTTTGCTTAAGTTTCCATAAAGCTGCCCACCAAGGACTTTGAGAGACAACGGCAACCCCTTACAAGCTTTTAAGAATTTTTCAACAAGCTCCTCAAATCCATTCGTTGGAGATGGTTGTAAGAAAGCATGCCAACAAAAAAGCTTCTGGGCATGAATTGCATTCAATGGTTTCATTTTATATTGGGAGGAGATGCTCCAATGCCTGAGGACTTCTAATTCCCTTGTAGTGACAACAATCAAAGTACCTGATCCAATCAAACTTCTGGATTCTTGGACGGGCAATAAAGCATTCAGTTGATCCACATGATCGACATCATCTAGAACAATTAATGCTCGAACAGATCTCAACTGGCTTGCCAGAATTGCCTTCCCCTCTTCTATATTGTCAACTGATACACTCTTGAAACCAAGGTCCTTCAAGAGTTTTTCTTGCTGCTTGTGCAACAAGTTTTTGTTAGCAGCATCTCTAACATCTAATAGAAGACTAGCCTTCTCCATAGATGGATATATATTGTTATATAACTCTTTAGCAAGAGTAGTCTTGCCGGAGCCACCCATGCCCCATATTCCCACTACTTGCACATTGTGACAACTTCCATCAGATTGAAGTGCGCTCGATTCAAAATCTTTTACAATTTCATCTAAGCCCACAGGATGTTCGGCGACAACAAATGAAAACTTCTTAATTTCTTTCTCTACACAATACGTAATACTCTTCAGCAGCATGTCCTCATCTCTAAACATATGCAACAACAAAGGAAATGGAAATGGAATAAACATCACACTTTAACAGTTAACATTATTCCGATACAAGAAGTCTACCGGCCTAAATACTAAGAGGGAAAAGAAAAACACAGAATGCATTAATAGGAAAAGGACAAGTGCGTGAGGTGGAATAATTTTTACTCACTCCTTGGTATTCACGATGTGACCGATATTATCTGAAACCCTGGAGAGCGCATCCTTCCACTCCTTAAGCTTTTCTGGGTTGTATCTGCCCTTCTTTTGGTGACTTTCAAATGCAGTAGCGTAGTCTTCTTTTGCATACCGGACATCTTCAGGCTTAACCTTGTAGAAAATTGGAACAATTCTAGTGCCCGTTTTGAGCATAGATAACAGCTCATCCAAACACCAACGAGATTGTGCATAGTTCTTTGAAAATATAGCAATATGAAGCGAAGCACTCTTGATTGCTTCCTCTAATTCTCTAGGCAAGTAATCCCCCGATTCAAGTTCTTGTGAATCCAGAAAAACTCTCAGTCCCATGCCACTAGTAAGCATTTTATGGAGAGTAGTGGCTAGTGTATCTTTGACATCGGGACCGCGATGATTAATAAATACATCGTAAGATCTACCAGAAGTAGATGCAGATGGTGCAAATTCTTCAACCTTTGAGTAGCTGCTAGTGTTAGAAGTAGATGCCATTTCAATTGGATTGAACTGAACAAACTGGATTGAACACACAGAAAGAAGAATAAAGGACAGACCAATGAAAAAAGGCTTGTTGTTGAGATGGTGGGGAGGTGAAGTGCAGAGTATATATAAAATGACCAAACGCGTAAATTGCGTGTTTGCATAGGAAACCGCGTGAGAAAACATAGGGAAGCATCACCGACTCTGAGGTACCTAAGTAAGATTGACAGGAGTGGAGGAGTGCAGAAGCATACCAGAATTTTTTATTTCCTGATGTTGTCATTTCAAAGCCTGTGGTCCCATAGGCTGCTCTGTCATTTCCTAATGTTGTCGTTTCATTGGCTGCTCCGTCTTGTGAACGTTTAATAACTTTCAGACAAATTACCAAACGCGAAGATTGTGCGTTTGCATAGAAAACCGTGCTAAAGAAATGGAGCGGAGAAGCATCCCCACTCTGACGTAACTAAGATCAATAAAAATGAGTTGATGTGGCCGGCGGAAGGAGCGCAGAAGAAATCTAAATGACAAGCATCAGAATTTTCCACATTTTTTTCGAAAGTTATCCCGTTTCGTTTCACATTTCCTACTCTTTGACCATTCTTTCGCATGTTATTCCAACCAATTGTAAGGATAATAATTCGATAGGAAAGCACGTGGTAGGAGGAAGGAAACTTACGTTAAGGATAACCACGATGAGTCCTATGGGTTACTCTCCAATGTCCATATTGCTTGGGAAAACATGTGGTTTAAGTGAGGAAGGAATCTTTGTAACTTGCGTATTCCGTTACACAAGGTTGGGTCAATTACAATTAAGTAATGATTATAAATTTTTATTTTGTTTATATGTTGTTTTTAAATTTATTTTAGAAATTGTAATTGTAAAATTTAAACATTTATATTAATTTCTATTTATTTTTGGATTTATTTTGAGAAAATGTCTAAATGTAATTATATATTAACAAATGAATTTTATATGAAGTAGGGCTCATTATTCAAACCTTTACTTACCTACATTTACACATATTTCCATATTTCGACAATACCTTATCCAATCTATACATTCCCCAATAATATTAACATTTATTATACCCACCATGATTAGGTATTCATCTCCTACACATATGTTACTACTCAATTGTCTTGGGTCAATCCCATGTCCACACATTGATCCTTGAAATTTCAAATATTCAAATTCAAATTTGATTGACTCTCACCCATTTCACAAGTCAGTGTGAGATGACTAAACACACAATTATGCAATTTATTGCTATGTCCTTGTATTTAAAGGCATTCAATTGCATTCAAATCACACATCCTCACATCAATAAGCATCATACAAATATCATTCACATTTAAGAAAGGAGCATCCTAGGAACACTTCAATTAGAGCATCTAAAGAAATATAAAATTTGCATAATAATTGTAGAGCTCTTATGTATTGCTTGATGTCTTCGATCCTTAGCACAATAGTAAGATTGGTCTTTTCTTGGTGTCGACCTAGGTGAACTCATCCCTTAGTAATCTAGTAGTCCTCCAAAGGTATTCTTAAATACAACTAGTCCTTAAAGTAAAGAAGACATTAAAAAATTTGGTGAACTAAAGAGTAGAGACACAAATTACAAGATCAAATCCCCACATCAAAGGACATATTTGTAGACATGAGAATGATCTATATGTGTGGACTCAACCTTGTTAGAGACATAGCTCTTACATAGAATTCAAGGCATTGCATGTACAAGAAAGGCCCTGTTTCTAGTCCAGGCCCTGTTTCTAGTCCCAAGAGAATCTAAATTCTAAAGTTACATCAAATGCATCAATCTTCGTGCCTAGAGCTAAGTACATCTTTCCTTCTTCACATTTACTTTCCTAAGATAACATTATTTTAAATTATCACTCTCATCTCTCTTAATTAACTGAGAGGAACCTCCTGCAACAATATAATGAAAAATGCACGAAATAACAGATTTATAAAAATAACAGAAACACAGAAGGAATTTATTGATCGCAGGCCACTTCCACGAGGCAACCTCCTTTGAGCAAGCTCAATATAATAAATTTGTGGATGCCTTCATTAGCCTCAACACATACTTATATACTAAGTCTAATCTAAACAACTACTACTTCCCATGAATGTGGGATAATACAATATGCTTATGGGATGACTTACAAAGCATATGCATTCATAGCAACAATATACTATCAAAGTAAATAGAAGGGTTAAACACGGGTTCCTAACATCCCCTCCCTCTTAGAAAAGTTTTATCCTCAAAACTTGAAATGTGGGAATTGTTGCTAAATCTGAAATAGTGGTTCACACGTTGCATCCTCTGGTTGCATTCCATGCCACTGAATCAATACCTTCGTGATGGATCGGGAGCGAAGTTGACGAGTGTGCCTATCGAGGATTGCCTCCAGCTCCAAAAGGATGGATCCTTCGTTATCAAGTTCTGGTAAAATAATATGTGCTTTGATGTTGATACCAAGAACTTTCTTTAGACAAGAGACATGAAATACTGGATGAACTCGGGAAGAAGGTGGGAGCTCCAATTTATAAGCAACTGACCCAATCTTCTGGAGAACCTTATATGGCCCATAGAACTTTGGAGTCTGCTTATGATACCCTTTGAGTTTTAGCGATGATTACTTGTATGGCTGCAAGAGAAGAAAAACTATATCACCTACTTGGAAAGTGCACTCGGAACGGTGCTAATTAGCATGTTGTTTCATTCTATTTCTTGCCATGTGAAGATTGTCCTATAAGATGCTAAGAATCTGATCCTAGGTTTGGAGAACCGTGTCAACTGCCTGAACTAGTGAACTATTGGGGGTGTATGGAAGGAGCATTAGTGGTGCCTGACTATAGACTACTTCATATGGAGTCATTTTAGTTGAAGTGTGGTATGAGCTATTATACCACCATTCAGCAAGAGGGAGCCACTTTGCCCACTGATGTTATTGTTCAGAGGTGAAGTAATGAAGGTAAGTTTCAAAACATTTGTTGACAATTTCAGTCTGGGCATTCGTTTGTGGATGATACCCAAAACTCATCTTTAGTTTGGTGCCAGTGTGTCAAAATAGTATGTCCAAAAATGACTAGTGAAGGTTGCATCACGATCTAAGACAATGGAAGAAGGGATGCTATGAAGATGGAAGATCTGGTCTAAGAAAATTTGTGCAACTGAGGAGGCAATATAGGGATGGTTGAGGGTACAAAAATGACTATACGATCAACCACAACCAAGATCACTGTCTTCCCTCCAAATTTAAGGAGCCCCTTAATAAAATCCATAGAAATATCTATCCAAATCCTTGTAGGGATGGGCAAAGGTTCAAGTAAACTAGGAACGAGTGTTGTTTCACCCTTGTTGCATTGGCAGGTATCACATTCAACTACCATCTATTGAATTGCCCTTTTCATTCCCTTCCAAAAGAAGTTACGTCATGCCCGCTCGTAAGTTTTGAGAAGCCCTTAGTGCCCTATTGATGGAGAAGCATAGAGTTCATAGAATATAGCCTGTTGAAGATCTGTGCTCTAGGGAAGCACTAGATGGCCCTTGTATCGCAGAGAAGCACCATCCCAAGAATAATGTGGTATAGCATAGGGGTTAGTGGCCAACTGTTGAACGATTTAAGATAATGAAGAGTCATTGACGTAGCCCTGCTGTACAAATTTGAACCAATTTGGAATAGCCATGGAAATAGCTGAAAGTGAAGCTTGGTCATCAAATGTATGAGAAAGAGCATCCGCCACAATATTGTCCTTACCCTTCTTAACTCTGGTGATCAATTTTGATGCAAAAATGATTCCCTAGTAGGTATAGCTACCATTTATATACTGCATGCAAAATGGCCATCATTTCCTTCTCATAAGTAGAGAGTACTAAATTCCATGTTCACACCAACGAGATCGTGCATAGTTCTTTGAAAATACAGCAATATGAAGTGAAGCACTCTTCATTGCTGATTTTAGTTCTCTAGATAAGGGATCCCCCAATTCAAGTTCCTCTAAATCCAAAAAAACTCTCAGTCCCCTACCATTAGTAAGCATTATATAGAGAGTAGTGGCTAGTGTATGTTTGACGTCGGGACCACGATGATTAATAAATACATCGTAAGATCTACCAGAAGTAGATGCAGATGGTGCAAATTCATCAACCTTCGAGTACCTGCTAGTGTTAGAAGTAGATGCCATCTCAATTTGATTGAGCTGAACACAAAGGAAGAATAGAAGACAGATCAATGAAAAACGGCTTCTTATTGAGGTGCTGTGGAGGTAAAGTGCAGAGTATATATAAAAGAGGAGATGGGGCAGAGAGAGGTAGTGCCAAATGGGTAGATTGAGTGGCTAACAGCCTGTGTTTGAATAGAAAAACGTGTGAAAGAAATGGAGAAACATCAACAACTATGAGGTAACTAGCAATCGCACCTTGGTGTGCAATGGGTACACCGAACAGTTGTAGAAGTTCATTTGCTATGTCTTTAAGTGAATGATGATTGTGATGTATCTCTATGGCCCATTTCATTTTTTTTTCTCTCAAATATTGTGAATTAATTTGCATAGTCTTAAGAGATTTGAAGATCTGATTGTTTTGCTTATTAACTACTTCAAATTTATGAGTTTTCATGTTTGGTGTGTAGCCTTTGTTTGCATGCATCTCCTTTATAGATTCATGTTTATGCACTACACCTAGGTTCACTTGCATTCCATTAGTTGTCACCTATGCATATTATTTGAAGCGTGTATGTTTGTTTATCACAAGCCTCATATTTCACATCTTGACACCTACATTTTACAGGGATTGTCTTACAAATAAACTTGCACATAGATCATGTTTAGTTGTCATCCTACCTACCATCATTCATCCTCATGGGATGTCACATGATACAAAATTTGATAAAACTTAGTAACCCTCATTTATTTTATAATTTCACACCATTGCATAATTTGGAGGTCAAATGGATTAAAATTAAATTTAAACATTCTATAATTTTAGATTGAGAATTTCTAATTGGGTAAGTGCAAGAAGATGGGGGGCCAAAAAGGGGTCTTAAGTGGCCACTGTTTTTCTGAAATCAAGAAATACTGGCCTTGGATGAGAAATTGAGCATAGTTACACTCAAAATTTGGAGATGCAACCAAAACAATGTTTGTAGTTCTCCGAGTCTACTTTCTAAACTACTATTTTTTTTTAAATGGCATAGATTAAGGGGTTCAAAAGAGGGAGCCATAGAAATTGGTGTTGTTTCTGTCAAAAAAACATAACATAGCATGTTTTGTGGCTCCCTCAAAAGGTCAACTTTTTTTTGGTATTTTTAAAATTGCTTCAATGAGAAATTAGCTAATAGCATGTAGTTTATGCCTGATTTTTATAATAATTTTTTGATGAATATTTGATTTTTTACTAATTTTCAAAGTGGACACATCCTAAAAAATAGAATTTTGGCCGTGCTACCCCTATAAATTTTGAAAACTAATCAAAAATTATTATTTTTTTTTTTAATATTTGTAGAATGGAGTCTAGTTTCTAAATATTTAATTTTTTTGAAATTTTAATGAATAGTTAATTTACAATGAAAAAAAGACCAAACAGTGGTTTTTGCCCAAAAACGGACACACAAATAAAAGAAATTAAAGATGAAAGGCTCAACATTGTTAAAATGTGAAAAAAATCACATCGTCAAATAGCTAAGAGAAAGCCTAACATTACCCAGGTGTTTGATTTGTTCAACCTTGAAACACGTGCAAATCTAAGGGTTAGCATGAACGAAATTATGTGAAATCTTTAAGAATATGGAAAAACATGTATGTGGCTGTTCAAAAGACACTCCAAGCCTTTGGGTTGGAAATCCAAAGCAAATCCCAAGCCCAAGGCTTGGGATTCCCAAAGCAAAACATAACGCGAGCGCATTATAACGCGCTCGCGTTATGTTTTGCTTTGCATTTTTCCTTTTCCGCAAAAGTTTGTGTTGTTTGTCATGTTTAAAATAACGTGAGTGCGTTATAACGCGCTCGCGTTATGTTCCCCTTAAATTTTTTTATATTCAAGGCTATTAATCATGTATGTATGTATGTATGCATGCATGCCTATATGCCTATATGTATGTATGTATGTATGCCTATATGTATGTATGTATATATGCCTATATGTATGTATGTATCTATGTATGCCTATATGTATGTGTGTATAGTGTCGAAGGTAGAGGACGGTAGAGATGGGAGTGAGCCAGATAGGGGAGGAGAGGGGTGGATAAGGATTGAGTGATTAAGGTTTAAGGTTGAGGGTTGAACGTTTAGGGATAGGATTTAGAGTTTAGGGATAAGGGATTAGAGTTTAGGACCTTGAGGGATTAGGGTTTAGGGTTGAGGCTTTAGGGATAGCGTTTAGGGTTAAGGGTCGAGGTATTAGGGTTAAGGTAGAGTGTTGAGGGTAGAGGGATTAGGGATAGGGTTTAGGGTTGAAAGTTTAGGGTTGAGGGATTAGGGTTTAAGGTATAGCTTAGTAGTTCTTGTGGATAGAGCCAGTAAACAATGGGAGATTATTTGCCTATTTCATAACAATATACCTCCCCTAAGTGCAGGGTGGACAGCAAGAAACATAGATGTACCCCAATGCAAATATTTTCTCATAATGATCATCCTTCTAATTTCAACTATTAATTACTCACTGTGGATGTACCATACGCAAAGCTTTTCTCATAGTGGGTACACCTATTGGCATAATGAACCCTAGATGGGCCAGAAAAACATGCCATATAACATTACTAACATTAAAAAAGTTCATAGCCATTTTTCTAACATATTCTTGCAACTCAAATATCTTTAAGAGAAGAGTGTAAAAAATGATGGGTTTAACAACCTAACATAAGGCAAAGCAGTTTTGTTGGGTTTAGGGATAGGGTTTAGGGTTTAGGGTTGAGGGATTATGGTTTAAGGTATAGTGTTGAGGGTTAAGGGTTTAGGGATAGGGTTTAGGGTTGAGGGATTAGGGTTTAGGGTTCACAGATTAGGGTTTAGGGTTGACGGATTAGGGTTTAATGTTGAGAGTTGAGGGTTGAAGGGTGAGAGTTTAGGGATAGGGTTGATGGTCAAGGGATTAGGGTTAAAGTAGAGTGTTGAGGGTAGAGGGATTAGGGATAGGGTTTAGGGTTGAAGGTTTAACGATTGAGGGTTTAGGGTTGAAGGTTTAACGATTGAGGGTTGAGGCTTTAGGGTTGAGGGTTAAGGGATTAGGGTTTAAAATATAGTGTTGAGCGCCAAGGGTTTATGGATAGGTTTTAGGGTTTAATTTTTAAGGGTTAAGGGTTGAGGGATAGGGTTTAGGGTTTAGGGATAAGGGATTAGGGTTTAAGGTATAGTGTCAAGGGTTGAGGGTTTAGGAATAGGGATAGCATTTAGGGTTTAGGGATGAGGGATTAGGGTTGAGGTTTGAGGTATTAGGGTTGAGGGTTGAGGGATTAGGGTTTAAGGTATAGTGTTAAGGGTTGAGGGTTTATTGATAGTGTTTAAGGTTGAGGGTTGAGGGATTAGGTTTTAGGGTTGATGGATTAGGGTTTAAGGAATAGTGTTGAGGGTTGAGGGTTGAGGGTTTAGGGTTGATGGATTAGCATTTAATGTCGAGGTTAGGGTTAGAGTGTCAAGGGTAGAGGGATTAGGGATAGGGTTTAGGGTTGAAGGTTTAAGGATTGAGGGTTGAGGCTTTAGGGATGAGGGTTTAAGGCTTAAGATATAGTGTCAAGTGTTGAGGGTGTAGGGATAGGGTTTAAGTTTTAAGGGTTAACGGTTGAGGGATAGGGATTAGGGTTTAAGTTTTAAGGGTTAACGGTTGAGGGATAGGGATTAGGGTTTAAGGTATAGTGTTGAGAGTTGATGGCTTAGGGATAGGGTTTAGGTTTGAGGGATTAGGGTTTAGGGTTGATGAATTAGTGTTTAATGTTGAGAGTTGAGGGTTGAGGGTTGAGGTTGAGGGATAGGGTTAATGGTCAAGGGATTAGGGTTAAATAAGAGTGTCAAGGGTAGAGGGATTAGGGATAGGGTTTAGGGTTTAAGGTTTAAGGATTTAGATTTGAGGCTTTAGGGATGAGGGTTCAGGGATTAGGGTTTAAGATATAGTGTCGAGTGTCGAGCGTGTAGGGATAGGTTTTAGGGTTCAAGTTTTAAGGGTCGAGGGATCAGAGTTAAGGGTTGAGGGATTAGGGTTTGACATTGAGGGTTGAGTACATTGAGGTTCAAGGGTTAAGGGTTTCAGGATAGGGTTGAGGGTTGAGGGATTAGGGTTAAAGTAGAGTGTTGAGGGTATAAGGATTAGGGATAGGGTTGGAGGGTTTAGGGATAAGGGATTAGGGTTTAAGGTATAGTATCGATCCCGTTGAGGGTCTAGGAATAGGGATAGCGTTTAGGGTTTAGGGATGAGGGATTAGAGTTGAGGGATGACAGATTAGGGTTGAGGGTTGAGGGATTAGGGTTTAAGGTATAGTGTTGAGGGTTTAGGGTTGAGGAATTAGAGTGAAAGGTTGAGGGATTAGGATTTGACGTTGAGGGTTGAGGCTTTAGGGTTTAGGGTTTAGGGATAGGGTTGAGGGTCGAGGGATCAGAGTTAAGGGTTGAGGGTTGAGGTTCGAGGGTCAAGGGTTTAGGGATAGGGTTGAGGGTCAAGGGATTAGGGTTAAAGTAGAGTGTGGAGGGTATAAGGATTAGGGATAGGGTTAGAGGGTTTAGGGATAAGGGATTAGGGTTTAAGGTATAGTATCGAGTTTATTGAGGGTTTAGGAATAGGGATAGCATTTAGGGTTTAGGGATGAGGGATTAGAGTTGAGGGATGACAGATTAGGGTTGAGGGTTGAGGGATTAGAGTTTAAGGTATAGTGTTGAGGGTTTAGGGATAGGGTTTAGGGTTGAGGGATTAGAGTGAAGGGTCGAGGGATTAGGATTTGATGTTGAGGGTTGAGGGTTGAGGTTTTAGGGTTTAGGGTTTAGGGATAGGGTTGAGGGTCGAGGGATCATAGTTAAGGGTTGAGGGATTAGGGTTTGATGTTGAGGGTTGAGGGTTGAGGTTTGAGGATCAAGGGGTTTAGGGATAGGGTTGAGGGTCGAGGGATTAGGGTTAAAGTAGAGTGTGGAGGGTATAAGGATTAGGTATAGGGTTGGAGGGTTTAGGGATAAGGGATTAGGGTTTAAGGTATAGTATCGAGTCTGTTGAGGGTTTAGGAATAGGGATAGCATTTAGGGTTTAGGGATGAGGGATTAGAGTTGAGGGATGAAGGATTAGGGTTGAGGGTTGAGGAATTAGGGTTTAGGGATAAGGTTTAGGGTTGAGGGTTGAGGGATTAGGGTTTAAGGTATAGTGTTGAGGGTTTAGGGATAGGGTTTAGGATTGAGCGATTAGAGTGAAGGGTTGAGGGATTAGGATTTGATGTCGAGGGTTGAGGCTTTAGGGTTTAAGGTTTAGGGTTGAGGGATCAGAGTTAAGGGTTGAGGGATTAGGGTTTGACATTGATGGTTGAGGGTTGAGGTTCAAGGGTCAAGGGTTTGGGGATAGGGTTGAGGGTCGAGGGATTAGGGTTAAAGTAGAGTGTGGAGGGTATTAGGATTAGGGATAGGGTTGGAGGGTTTAGGGATAAGGGATTAAGGTTTAAGGTATAGTATCGAGTCTGTTGAGGGTTAAGGAATAGGGATTAGGGAGGAGAATTTGTTATGCCTATCATATGGTAGAGCATCTAGCAAGCTCTTGCAAGAAACAGGAAAAGTTCTCCCTCAAAAACCTTGTGGTCATTCAAGTCTGAAGAGGAACGTTTGGAAAGAGAAATGGATCACCAAAGAGATGAAGAATTTCTTATTTCTCAAACACCATTAGTGGTTTTTCTCTAATGCAGAGGACCTACCAAGATGGAAAGCATTTAAAGATTATATGATCTCCAAAGGAAAATCTCCTAATTCTCCCAGAATGTCATTCTTCAGCAAGGCGGGACCAAGTGGCTTGGCTCTTCTAGTCATGGATCCTCCCGTATTTAAGAGGAATTGTAAGGCTTGGAAGTGTCAGTTGATGAAGCACAGGATGTGGTCATCCCTGCTTGTGTTAAGGAAGATAATGCACAGGATGTGATCAATCTATAACGCGCTCGCATTTTGTCCTGCTATAAAAATGGTAAAAAAGTGTTGACCCCCATTATCCAGGCCCACATGCTCTGTTTTCATACTAATTTTGCGCATGCTCCAACAAAAAAGAAGTGCTTTCATGCTGTTGGGAAGTTCACATGCACATTTGACACATTCTACCACCTTTGCATGATCTTTCCACCACCTTTTTTGCTTTGCCAACTTGAGGAGGAAATAACATAGTTTTCACACCAAGTTTGATATATATCTATTCAAGTTTCAATTTTTGTAGTGTTGCAATGTTAATTGTGATTCAATTTTAGGAATTTAACATTATAGATTGGTTAATAGTATTGTTGTTAGTAATTATATATGAGTGTTATTCAATTTAACATTGAAAATGAAGCAAGTGGTGAAAAACTCAAATTGTCGAGGAGTTTGATGCAAGAAAAAAAAAAAACACTACATAATTGGGTACTCTCTCCATTCGAATCTTCATTTTTTAGGTATGTCAAGTCTTTACATGCATGTTCTTTACATTTTCCTTAATTCTATTTGAATTAATTTATCATGCTTTATCATACATGTTTAAAATAGACACATTCCCAATCAAGAAAGCAACCTACAATCTCACATGATGCCATGTATATTTTCTACACTTGGGCTCTTTAATAATTATGTGTAATAAACAGACCTTAACATACCATGATGTCAAACTATACAAGAATAAATCCTTACAACATAATAAAAATACAATCCCACTATTATCTTGTATTCATTTCTTAGGAAGTAATATTGGTCTCTTTATCATGCTACAGACAAATTCTCCGTCATGCCAAGGAAACAATCAAGAATTAAACCAACACAGGAAGAGATAGAAGATAAGAATGCAAAGAAAGCAGTGGCTATGAGGGAACTTCGTGAGAAAAGGAAATTGGACACGATAAATGAAAACATGCCAATTGAAGAGGAACCACAACCATCACAAAGAGATATGGTATTGGTGACACAAAGAGAACGAATGCAAAAACTTTGTGCTACGAGAGATTTGAATACCATAGTTGGAGACACATCCTCTACCGCAAGTCAACATGTAGGGACACCATCTACCACATCTCAAGTTAAGAGTACATCATCACTCACATGTGATGAAGGAGGTACGCCATCGTTCCCACCTCAACCTCAAGGTATGTCATCTATTCCATCTTCGATCGAAGATATGCCATCTAGCCCATCTCATTTAAATATTGATGAAATTCTTAATGTTGAGATGAATTTACCTAACTTAACACCACCTAGAATTTTGCATAGAAAGCCAAAGTATTTGATTGATATTGATGAGAATATTTTGCAGTCAATGGAAGGTAAGATTCCAAAATGTACTTGTAGAAGATATGCTCATAAGATTTGGAGATTGTTCTTTGAAAAGTTAAATGAGACTGCAAGATGTCAACTATTCATTGAAATGATGCGAAGTATAAAGTATAGGTCCATCATGAAGATTCTTGGGTTGAGAACATCAGAGGCTTCAAGTGAAAAAACTATTGTCAAGAATCTAATGAGTGCGTATGAGAGTGTGGGTAACACCTCACGCACAAAAGATAGTAATGCAGCACGGCATGTGATTACATCGACTATAGTAAGTAGTCAAACAAGGAAATCTCGTCTCATTAGAAAGATGAGTCTAGAATTGAGAATTGATAGGAAAACTATATCAAGAGCCATTGGAAGATGCCAAAGAATTGAGGACACTAATGCCAATGAATTATGGGCATTCTCAGGGAGACTACCATGAAAAGATAAACCAATTGTTGAAGTATTGAGATCACTAATTGAAAACTTTTGGAAGAATTACACAAGGGTATCTCCGAATCAAAGGGATGTGGTAAGAAGGAGAATCGGTAGTCAAAACTGTGAGCCACATCCAAAGCATTTTTTGGATGAGACTCAAACACAATTTTATGGTAAATTTCTAGAGAAGTATCCTCAAATTAAAATTTGTCAAAGATATTTTGAAATGGTAAAACCTTTCTATGTCAAGATAAATCACACACGCACTACTTGTTGTTGTAGATTACATATTGAATTTTCTAACCATTTTGATGCTTATAGGTCTATATGTTTAGATATGCATACTAACAATGATTTGCAATGTTGTGCCATATGTGCCCCACCAACATCTTCAAGAGACTTCATATCAAGAATTTTATGTGAAAGAGAGGAAGGTCAAATATTCTACAAGAAATTATGCTTGGATGGCACATGTCATCATTGCGGTGGCTTGCAACATTTGCCAATATGTGAACATATGGAAAGAACACATGTGGTTGGAAATGAACTAGTAGAGTTTGGCAAGTATAAAACAGTGGCATACAATACAAAAGATGGTAAAGAAGCAAAGAGGTGTGAATTGGTTATTGAAAAGATTCCAGTGTATCAGTTTATGCCTATATTTCGTGACAACATAGTGTATGAGTATGCAAGACATGCCCATAGAGCTCGATGGTTGGACTTGCAATTCAACTTATGCAAGGACACATTTACGGTTGGTAGCATTGTTTCAGTTATCGACTTTGCAGAGAACTACAGTCTACAGCCACAGCGTGAGGTGCAATCACAATATTACAACTCCACACAGGTTTCTATATTTGTGCACATCGCATTCATTCATGCAAATGATAGTACAGAGGATGACAGAAAGATCATAAGGGAGTATAATTTCTATATTAGTGATAATCACATGCATTCTACGGAGTTCGTGCAAGGTTGCTTTCAGGTGTTCTACAATGATTTGGCTAGAAGGGGCATATCGTTCAGTCAGCATATCATATGGTCAGATAACTGTGTGTCACAATTTAAGAACTTGCAAAATTTCTATTGGCTGAGTAGGAGGCATAATTTTATAGGTATTTAGCATATGTGGAACTTTTGTGAGGCCGGGCATGGAAAGGGGGAGCATGATGGTGTAGGAGCATGTATCAAAAGAGCCATAGCACGAGAAGAGTTAAAGTATAAAGACAATGCAAAGTTGACAGATGCAAAATCAATTGTCGAGTGGTGTAATGCTTCCATGGGTCCAGGTAATGAAGGTAAGTATTCAGTTCATAGATTTTTTTGGTTGATAGATGATACTAACATTGCACCATATGAGGACTGTTGTACACTGACAGGATCAAATGAGATGCACTCTTTCAGAAGCTCAATTGCAGGTTCATGGAGTATCCATACATGAAAGATGTCATGCTTTTGTTCTTTCCTATACAATTCAAGTCTGGGATGAGTGTGAGTCAAAGGAGTGGGTTGACGAATGGCAGTTAAGTTATCTTAGCCCACTTGACACGTATCGACCCCCGACGGCACTGGAACTAACACAGATGGAATCATCAGTTGACTTTGACCACATATCAGATTTAGTTCAACTAGGTAATATAAGGCACGTATATGCATCTAATTTCATCTAGTTCAACCAGGTAATGTCATCTTACTTTGTAGTGTTTTTGTAATTGTGTTGAGGCCAAAAAGAAATTGGAGGCCCCTGTTACCGATGGAGAAAATATCGAATACCCTACAGGCTCAGTGGTTATTATTATAACATGGGTTAGAAGGTACCCACATAAGAGTGTTAATATTTGGTTATTTCAGGACTTTGACATGCATTGGAAGATTCTTCATTACTCGAACCTTGTTGTGGCATCCAATGTTCATTTGATAAAGTATCGGGGTAGACCTTTAAACAAAATCTTGTGGAAGGTGCGTGAGTCTGACCATGAAGCAATACTTGACACAATAAAGAGTAGAGAAGACCCGGATGGTTCATTGGATTAATTTATAAGTATTCACATTGATTTTGTAAAGTCATGTTACATTGAGTTGTAAGTATGCACATCAATTTGTAAGGTTTGTCTTTTTTAATTTCTCGCTGCATTTTTACACATATACACATTTTTACATCATCATGTTATGCATTTTTGGTGTCCTGCTCTTGATGCGACCAAATTCATAACTCACCCTACTTCCTCTAGACACTATTTGATGATCTCTCCAACACTCTGGATCCAGGGCGCCCAATCATGATGATGACCTATTTACCATTCTCCCAAGGCACTCATAATGAATGAAAAGAAGACCAAGGGCGCCCAAGCTTAATAGACTTATTTCTTTCAATTTTGATGATCCAAACTCTTACAAAATGACATCCACTTTCATGCCTTTAGATCTTCCTTCACATACAGGGCACCAAATCAAGTTGAAAAATCTACATAAGGGCGCCAAAATGGATGAAAGGAGACATGAAATGCGCCTTAGGACTCCATGCTAAGGTTTGAGCCATTAAAGTCTCTTGATATTAGGTGCTCATAATGATGAAACTTAGAGTTTTTTCCTTTTCTAGGCGCTCATCTAAGATGTTTGAATGATAAGGAGTGCCTAGACCTCTATAATGTACATTGGGCATGAAAATCAAGGTGATTTTAAGTCACTTTGAGTCATTTGGGGTCAGTTTGAGTCTTTGAGTCATGCTACAAAAAAGTGTCAATGTTGTCAAGTTGCACAAAACAACTTTTGCATTTTTGGTGTCCTGCTCTTGATGCAACCAAACTGACAGTTCTAATGCATCCAGATGGGTACGTTTAGGCTAGGCATGGTTCTATTTTTCACCCAAACATGTCGAAATAGTCCAAGCTACATTGTGCCGACAATATCCCTGAAGAGTCCAAAGTGCAAAAAGGTAGCAATCTTTGACGAGATGTTACTCAAAAACTGTGTCACTTAGAAACATTTCATCTAAGGCAACACGATCACGTAGAGTGCCTCTACAATAACCTCTCTCAGTTTTTTATATCTCTAAGGCATTTGCCCGTGGTGAAAGGTTTTCTGCTGCCCCAAAAATCCTCAGAAGGAGACAGTGTAAAGTTGCAAAGGGGTGTACCTTTCATCCTTCTCCTAATGCGACCAAACTGACTATTCCAATGCGTCCAAATGGGTACATTTACGCTATGCATGGTCCTATTTTTCACCCAAACATGTCGAAAAAGTCTGAACTACATTGTACCGATGATATCCCTGAAGAGTCCAAAGTGCAAAAAGGTAGCAATCTTTGACAAGATGTTACTCAAAAACCATGTCACTTAGAAACATTCCGTCTAAGACAACGTGATCACATAGAGTGCCTCTACAATAACCTCTTAGTTTTTTATATCTCTGAGACATTTGCCCGTGGTCAAAGGTTTTCTGCTACCCCAAAAATCGTAAGAAGGAGGCAGTGTAAAGTTGTAAAGGGGTGTAACTTTTGTTCTGCTCCGGATGCGACCAAACTGACTATTCGAACGCATCCGAATGGGTACATTTACACTAGGTATAGTCCTATTTTTCACCTAAACATGTCGAAACAGTCTGAGCTACATTGTACTAACAATATCTCTGAAGAGTCCAAAGTGCAAAAAGGCAGCAATCTTTGACGAGATATTACTCAAAAACTGTGTCACTTAGAAACATTCTGTCTGAGGAACGCGATCATGCAGAGTGCCTCTACAATAACGTCTCTCAATTTTTTATATCTCTGAGACATTTGCCCGTGGTGAAAGGTTTTCTGCTACCCCAAAAATTATCAGAAGGAGGCAATGTAAAGTTGCAAAGGGGTGTAACTTTCGTCCTGCTCCTGATGCGACCAAACTGACTGTTCCAACGCGTCCGGATGGGTACATTTACGCTAGGCGTGGTCTTGTTTTTCACCCAAACATGTTGAAACAGTCTGAGCTACATTGTACCGACGATATCCCTAAAGAGTCCAAAGTGCAAAAAGGCATCAATCTTTGACGAGATGTTACTCAAAAACCATGTCACTTAGAAACATTTCGTCTGAGGCAACGCGATCATGTAGAATGCCTCTACAATAACCTCTCACAGTTTTTTATATCTTTGAGGTGTTTTCCCGTGGTGAGGTTTGTTGGATCTAGGGCATACAACTGAGAGGGGGGGTGAATCAGTTGTATAAAACTTTGCTTCAAACACTCGATTCTCCTTTGTTAGTTAACAGCATATTAATTAATCATCCATGAAAGCATAAAGCATAAACATAAGAGCAGATAAACATCAACACATTGAACACCAAGATTTTGACGTGGAAAACCCGGTTAAGGGGAAAACCACGGGGTGATTAACCCAAGGATTATTCTCTGTTAGAAGAATAAGAAAAGGAATGGCACTTGCCAATTAGGGCTCACTACCTGAGCACACTGCTCACAAAGAGGCTCACTGCCTACAAGGAGACACACTGTCTACAAAGTGATAAGAATCACAATCTTGAACTGGAGAATGACATCTCTACCATGTCCGGATCAGTTCCATTTAAGCCCAGAAACTTCTGCTCTGCCTTTTGCACCTCTCTTCGCTATGCCACACTTATCCACTCAATCCACTCTACAAAATGAATTCACAAACTCTTATTTATACAAGACATCGACTTAGGAACAATCATCTAAGTCGGCAATCAACCTTAAGGACATTCGCAAGATGATTAATACATCCGGTTGGCCATCACAAGAACATTCATAGGATGAACAACTCATCCGGTCAGCTAGTCTGAACAAGAACTTCATCCGGAAGAATATCTTCAATTCTGGGCTCTACCACCAATGCGGATCAACAACACAACCTCAACACGATCCAAGAACCTTCACAAGCCTTCCTGAATGACCGGGTACATCTGCACTTCATCTGCTTACTGGAATCTCTTGTCTTCCTCATCTGAAACTTCAAGAACGCAGTCTGTTGCCACTGTCATAATGCAAAAGGTACTTTCGGACCTCCAAATCATGTACAACTCGAGATGACACATCCCAAGGACATCCCAAACACTCCTTCTAGTCCGCAGATTAGGATAATACAATTCCAGACCTCACCAGACCTTTCTGTGATCCTCTGTTACCTCTAAACACTTGCCGGAACCAGTTCCATATAGACAGCCACAACTTCTTCAGATTTTCATGTGGACCTCTGAAATCTTAACTGAAGTATCTCAAGACTCATATCTACAAACCCTTTAATCCGTATCCTCCGGTTCCCAACCTATACAATATATTTGCCTTCTTCTCATCACTGTTCTTCACTATTCCTGACTGAGGCTAATTTTCTCAATACCCTCAGCACACAGCTCGTCCAATCCTTCTTGTCAATGCAATATGAGTATGTTGACATCAATGACAACACTGGTTCACCTCATACTTGCAACAATCTCCCCCTTTGTCATTGATGGCAACATATGATGTGAAAAACCATCAAGACAAGAACTTCTCCTTTCTGTCACAGCTCCCCCTATCAGCAGCATGTCTTCTCCTCATTTACTGCTCCCCCTTTGATCATTAGCCACTTATTTTTCACATGTCTTCTCTCCCCCTTTGACATCAATGGCAAAGGGCTCATACTTGCAATTCTCATACATCAGAATCATACCAGCTGCTCCCCCTTAGTTGCATCTCCCCATCATCAATCTGGATCACAAGATATGACTGTGATATCCACTAGACTGATGCACATTAGTGCATCCTAGTTCATCACCGGAGGGGCCGTGACCCCTAACTTCTCCCGGAGATATTCAAAAGAGTCCTTGGGAAGAGGTTTAGTAAAGATATCTGCAATCTGATCCTTAGAGGGAACATACTCCAATCTGACTTCTTCCTTGTTCACTTGTTCTCTCAAAAAGTGAAACTTGATAGATATGTGCTTAGTCTTATAATGCAATACTGGATTCTTAGAAATATTAATTGCATTTGAATTATCACAGAAAATTGTGATAGGCTCCTCATATTCAACTTTAATGTCTCTTAGCATCTGCTTCATCCATAAGATTTGAGTGCAACTACCTGCTGCTGCAATGTATTCTGCTTCAGTTGTAGACAGAGATATTGCATCTTGTTTCTTGCTTAGCCAAGAAACCAATCTCTTCCCCAAAAAGAATGCTCCACCACTGGTGCTCTTCTGGTCATCCACATCTCCTGCCCAATCTGCATCTGTGTAAGCATGAAGAGAGAAATTCGGATCTCTAGGGTACCATAGACCATACTCAACTGTTCCTTTCAAGTACCTAAAAATTCTTTTGATTGCCATAACATGAGATTCTCTAGGATCAGCCTGGAATCTTGCCACAAGACCAACAGCCTGCATTATATCTGGTCTAGTCTGAGTGAGATACAACAATCCACCAATCATTGATCTATACTTTGTCTGATCTGCCTTTGGAGAATCATCATCTTTGCTCAACTTACATCCGGTTACCATAGGAGTGTTCATTGGCTTTGAGTCTTCCATACCAAATTTCCTTAACAATTCTTTTACATATTTGGTCTGAGAAATGAAGATCCCTTCTTTTGTTTGAGTAATTTGCAGACCCAAGAAGAAATTTATTTCACCAAGCATAGACATTTCAAACTCACTTTTCATCTGATTTGCAAAAGTTTTGCACATACTATCTCTTCCTCCAAAAATGATATCATCCACAAACACTTCAACAATCAAAATGTTTTCATGATCAATTTTGAAATATAAGTTACTGTCAGCAGTACCTTTGTTGAATCTAATCTTCACAAGATGCTTATCCAACATTTCATACCATGCTCTTGGGGCTTACTTCAATCCATACAAAGCTTTCTTCAACTTGCAGACCATATCATCATTATCAGACAATTGAAATCCATCCGGTTGTTCAATGTAAACTTCTTCTTCCAGATCACCATTTAGGAAGGCAGACTTGACATCCATCTGATATACCTTAAAGTCTTTGAAGGCAGCAAATGCAAGAAGTAATCTGACTGCTTCAATTCTTGCCACCGGAGCAAAGGTCTCTTCAAAGTCAATTCCTTCTATTTGAGAGTAGCCTTTGCAGACCAATCTAGCTTTGTTTCTGATTACTTCACCAGCTTCATTCAGTTTGTTCCGGAAGACCCATTTGGTTCCAATCACATTCCTGTCTCTAGGTCTGGGAACAAGATCCCAAGTATGATTTTTCTCAATTTGCATCAATTCATCTTCCATTGCTTTGGTCCAGTTTTCATCATTGCAAGCCTCATTAATTTTTTTAGGTTCAATCTTTGAAATCAGACAACATTCATCCTAATTTTGAGCAACATTCCTTCTAGTTTGCACACCTTTGTTTCTGTCACCTATGATCTGATCTTCAGAGTGGTTCTGTCTTACATACCTTAGAATTTTGGGAGTATCCTGCACTGCTGCTTCTTGATCAGGTTCATTCTGACCTATTTCTTCTTCCTGATTTACTGGATCAGGTTGATTCTAACTTACCAGAGAGGATTGAATCCCTTGAACCTGAACACCATCTTGATCATCTTCATCAAACTCATAAAATCTTGAAGGCTTCTCAATTCCTTCATCAACTTTCACATTGGTGCTTTCTATCATCTTCCTTAATCTCTTATTGTAACATCGGTATGCTTTGCTTTGAGTGGAGTAACCCAAGAAAATTCCTTCATCGCTTCTAGCATCAAACTTTCCTAGATTTTCATCTCTTTTAATATAACACTTGCTACCAAATACTCTGAAATATTTCACAGTAGGAGTGATGCCAAACCAGAGTTCATAGGGGGTCTTACCGGTGTTGTTTCTGATTTGAACTCGATTGAGAGTATAGACTGCAGTGCTGATAGCTTCTTTCCAAAACATTTGAGGAACATTTGCTTCCAACATCATTGTCCTGGCAGCTTCCTGGATGGTCCGATTCTTTCTCTCAACTACTCCATTCTGTTGTGGAGTCCTAGAAGCAGACAACTGTCTTCTTATACCCTGCTTCTCACAGAAGTCAATGAACTCACCAGATGTAAATTCACCACCTCTATCAGACCTTAGACATTTCAGTTTCAATCCGGTTTGATTCTCTACCATAGTTTTGAAGATTTTGAACTTTTCAAGGGCTTCTGATTTCTCTTTTAGGAAGGTAACCCACATCATCTGGGAATGGTCATCAATTAGCAACATGAAATATCTATCACCTTGCAGACTCTTGATTCTTGTCGGACCACAGAGATCAGTATGTACTAATTCCAACAATCCGGTAGAGGACTGATCTTTGCTTTTGAAAGAGACTCTGCTCTGTTTATGTAGCTGACATTCTTTGCACAAACTATTTGTAGGTTTCACTAATTTTGGAAGGTCTCTTACAGCCTGAATATTGCTTATCTTGATGATGTTATCAAAATTCACATGACACATTCTTCTATGCCATAACCAACTCTGATCAACTTGAACAAACAGACAACTTTTATTTGAACCAACCAGATGAAAGATATTACCTTTTGTTTGAGCACCGGATGCAATTTCAGTTCCAGAGCTTGAAAAGATTCTGTATTTTCCATTCTTGAACCGGAGATCATAGCCTTTGTCCACTAACTGACCAACACTGAGAAGATTGTGCTTCAATCCTTCAACATATAGTACATTACCTGTTTTGCTCTTTCCATCAAAGGAAATAGTTCCCCTACCTCTAATTCTGCCAGCAGAATTATCACCAAACTTTACCATTCCTCCTTCATACCTTTCCAAATCTAAGAACTTATTCTTGTCACCAGTCATATGGTGAGAACATCCACTATCAATAACCCAATCATCCTTTTCTTCCGCTTGAGCAGCCAAAGCTCTTTCCACAACCTTGTGATTGACAGATTCAGAGGATATTGAATCTTCTTCCTTAATGGCAATAAACACCCATTCATTTCTGGATTTGCTTCCTAGTTCTGATTCATCATCTGTTACTCCTTCATTGTCATCTTCTTCATGAACATAATAGTAGTTCTTTTGAAACCTTTGTCTGTTAGTATTAGACCTTGCAGATCTTTCCGGACATCTTGAAGCAAAATGACCAATCTTATTGCAGTTGAAACACTTAAAGGGTAGTTTTCCTTCATACTTACCGGATCCTCTTGGCAGTCTCTTTGCAATGAGGGCTTCAAGTTGAGCTATTTTTGCTTCTTCTTCTTCCATGTCTCTTCTTGCTTGATCATACCATGACATCTTCCTTGAAGAGTTTTCTCCCGGATCAAATCTCTGTTTGCCTTTCACATAGGCACTGGCTTTGAAAGCAGATTCAGTCTTGGGAGGATCATCTCCAAACTCTATCATTTCAAATGCAGCTAGTTTGCCAACCAATTGTTCTCTTGTGACAGTTGTGTGGGCTCTGAATTCATCAATGGCAGCAACCTTGATTTTGTAGGCAACAGGAACGGATCTGAGGATTTTGCAAACAATCTCATTTTCATCCAGAGTTCCACCAGCATTTCTAATTCCACATACCAGCTCATTCACTCTTGGCATAAAGGTAGTGATGTTTTCATCATCTCTCATTTTCAATCTTTCAAATTTCCCTTTCAGACTTTGCAACCTTGCACTCTTGACAAACTCATCTCCTTCATATAGAAGTTCCAGTTTAGTTAAGATCTCATATGCAGTTGGTAGGTCAATAACATTTAAGAGATCTGAGTCATTCAATGCGCTTAGAAGAGCTTCCTTGGTCCGTAGATTGTTTTCAGCTTCAGTGATTTCATTCAGAGTTGTCAGACCACCTTGTGGAGGTACATATGGTTTTGAGACCATGGCCAAGTATGCTTTTCCCATACACTCCAAGTGACATTTCATGCGACCTTTCCAGAGAGTGAAGTTGGTTCCATCGAACTTCGGACTATCCTTCTTGTATGACGACATCCTGGATCTCCTCAAGCGGTTAAGCTCCTTTCAGAGGAACTTGGCTCTGATACCAATTGTTGGATCTAGGGCATACAACTGAGAGCGGGGGGTGAATCAGTTGTATAAAACTTTGCTTCAAACACTCGATTCTCCTTTGTTAGTTAATAGCATATTAATTAATCATCCATGAAAGCATAAAGCATAAACATAAGAGTAGATAAACATCAACACATTGAACACCAAGATTTTGACATGGAAAACCTGGTTAAGGGAAAAACCACGGGGTGATTAACCCAATGATTATTCTCTGTTAGAAGAATAAGAAAAGGAATGGCACTTGCCAATTAGGGCTCACTGCCCGAGCACACTGCTCACAAAGAGGCCCACTGCCTACAAGGAGACACACTGTCTACAAAGTGATAAGAATCACAATCTTAAACTAGAGAATGACATCTCTACCATGTCTGGATCAGTTCCATTTAAGCCCAGAAACTTCTACTCTACCTTTCGCACCTCTCTTCGCTATGCCACACTTATCCACTCAATCCACTCTACAAAATGAATTCACAAACACTTATTTATACAAGACATCAACTTAGGAACAATCATCTAAGTCGGCAATCAACCTTAAGGACATTCGCAAGATGATTAATACATCCGGTCAGCCATCACAAGAACATTCATAGGATGAACAACTCATCCGGTCAGCCATCACAAGAACATTCACAGGATGAACAACTCATCCGGTCAGCTAGTCTGAACAAGAACTTCATCTGGAAGAATATCTTCAATTCTGGGCTCTACCACCAATGCGGATCAACAACACAACCTCAACACGATCCAAGAACCTTCACAAGCCTGCCTGAATGACCGAGTACATCCGCACTTCCTCTACTTACTGGAATCTCTTGTCTTCCTCATCTGGAACTTCAAGAAAGCAGTCTATCGCCACTGTCATAATGCAAAAGGTACTTCCGGACCTCCAAATCATGTACAACTCGAGATGACACATCCCAAGGACATCCCAAACACTCCTTCTAGTCCGCAGATTAGGATAATACAATTCCAGACCTCACCAGACCTTTCTGTGATCCTCTGTTACCTCTAAACACTTGCCAGAACCGGTTCCATATAGACAGCCACAACTTCTTCACATTTTCATGCAGACCTCTGAAATCTTAACTGAAGCATCTCAAGACTCATATCTACAAACCCTTTAATCTGCATCCTCCGGTTCTCAACCTATACAATATATTTGCCTTCTTCTCATCACTGTTCTTCACTGTTCCTGACTGAGGCTAATTTTCTCAATATCCTCAACACACAGCTCGTCCAATCCTTCTTGTCAATGCAATATGAGTATGTTGACATCAATGACAACACTGGTTCACCTCATACTTGCAACAAGGTTTTCTGCTGCCCCAAAAATCGTCAGAAGGAGGTAATGTAAAGTTGCAAAGCATTGCTAAGAAATCCTCAATACTCAAACACTCCAATGAACTAAAGCAACTTCTTCTTAGGTGCAAATGTAAGGGTACACAAGGGGAAAATGGCACCTAGATGACTTAGTGCATTTCTATGACTTCATTCACATGTTTAAATGTTTGAGAAACTCTCCTTTACTAAGCGCTTGTCCTCATGTCAATGTTAAGCTTTATACCTCCTAGGCGCTCAATTAGGTGATGTCATTAGATACAACTTACCCTTAGGCGCCAATGTAGCTTCTTCAATCCATCACACTTCTAGGCACTCAAATTTGAGGTCTTGGACTTGTATCTTATTCCTAGGCGCAATTGGATGATCTTCCTAGATCTAGGTGCTCATGATGGTGGGAAATTACATGAAGGGGTGCCTAAGTCCAATTTGACTTTGTATTTGATATTTTATGCCTCCAATTGACTAGGAATGGCTCAATTTCTAAAGTGTTGACTCAATAATGTAAGTTTAAGGTCTTTTCCTCCTAGGCGCCAATTAATGAGTTCACTAGATGGAATTTCTTCTGGACTTGAAGATTGTGAAAGAACTTGAAGCTTGGATGGATGTCTTCGAATGTTCGATGAAGAAGTGTTTCAACTTGAAAGGTCCTTTGAATTGTAGATATTGATGATAACACTTTCCCTTATATGTGAAGTAGATGACTTCTCAAGGAGGCTTGAATGTATAAGAGGGACTTGAAATTGAATGGATGTCTTTGGAATGCTTGATGATGATGATGAGAAGTTCCTTTGGAGCGGCTACATGTTGATCTTGAAGCGATGATTGATGTAGAATCTAGTTGTTACTTGAAGATGAATGGAACTTGAAGTGATAGATGAAAGTCTTCGAACATGATGCAACTGGTGATGTCATTGATGAAGAAGACTTGAAATATATCTTGTTGTGACCTCTTGAAGCAGCTACCTCTTGAAGTGGTGTTTCCTTGGCAGTGATTACTTCCATCTTAACTCTCTAGCATGAATGAATGTGAAAGGCTCCTTTGGAGCAGCTACATGATGACTCTAGGTGACTCCAAGCTCTTGCTCCTACCTTTTCCTTCAATCTTCCTACAATACAAACCAAGAAACACATCAATCCTCATGATAAACATTTTATAACACAAAGGAATCCTCTTTAAACATGGAATAATCTTACTACAAATCTAGGCACATATATAGGTAAAAAGAAGAGCAAAGGGCGCCTAACACAAGTTGGTCCATATTCAT
The DNA here is from genome assembly GCA_027924645.1 of Cunninghamia lanceolata. NCBI lineage: Eukaryota > Viridiplantae > Streptophyta > Pinopsida > Cupressales > Cupressaceae > Cunninghamia > Cunninghamia lanceolata. The sequence goes on along the minus strand of BSBN01000446.1, from coordinate 1,289,716 downwards.
CACTTTAAATAATTTCAAACAATTGTAATGGCTTAAAGAGGTCAATCTCCCTTAAGAGATTCATTCAGAAGGTGTCTTTCAATGCAATTTCTCCCTTAGGCACCAGAATGGGTTTGTACTGATGGAGAGTACGCCTAGATTTAAATGTCTTTATACTTACAATTTTGCAATTCTAAATGATGAGACATGTCTTAGAATGAATTCTATCTTTCAAGCACTCACTCCAAAAGGTCATCTCATGCAATTTCACCCAAGGCGCGCATTAAGGTGTCCTCAGAGGCTAAAGTGCGCCTAACTCAATTGCCTTTATCTTTATCATTTTTGTGCTTTCAATAATTGAAAATGACCTAGAGTGATCCTTTCTCTCAAGGCACTCACCTATTGATATGAAATCAAGTTATTTCCCTTAGGTGCAATTTTAGGCTTGTATGGGTGAAAAGTGCACCTTACATCCTTAGGTGGTTCTTTCTAATTCTCAATGATTTCAATCAAATGCCAAGTGTCTAGGGAAGCTTTTGTCTTGAGATGATTAAATTTTGAGGTTCAAATCTCTTCCTCAATCAAGGCACAATCTGAGGGTTGTATAGATGAAAGTTGACTTAAACTTGGGTACTCATTTGAGTTGGGAGGAGCTAGAATTTATGCCTAGATTGGAGATAGATATTTTGGCTTATTTGATGATGGTATCAAGTCTCTCTACCAAGGCGCATTTTGATGATGTTCTTATTTAAACTCTTATGAAGACTATCTCATCCCTAAGCGCTCATCCTCATGATTTTTATGCACTTAGACTTCAAGGAGCCAAAACTAGTAGGAAAATTCACAATGAGCGCCTTTGCTTTGGAAGAATTTCTTATTGATCATTAGGCACATTTTGGAGTTGATATGTACTTCCTTTACTTCCATGTACTCTATTCATCATAATTATTGTCAAAGACTTCTCCAAGTTGATTGATAACATGCTTCTTGATGTTAAGATCCTTCATTCACTCCTTAGATCTAGGCGCTTATGATGGTGGGAAATTACATGAAGGGTGCCTAAGGTTCAAGATAGGTTCTTTCCACTCATCTTAACTTTCAATCATTGTAGTTAATCTCAAAAGACATCATCCAAAATGAGAAACCTCCAAGACTTGTCATTGTAAGTTGATTTCCTCCAAGGCACCAATACAAGGTTCTTTTGAAGGCAAAGGGCGCCTAGGCTTATGGGGCTCAATTTGATGTATTTATTGAAAGCTCAAGGTGAATTGATACTTATTAAAAATGCCACTTACTCCTTCATTTGCATTCTAGGTGCCATTTCCTATTGACTTATATACTCCTCCTCATGCTAGGGCGCCATAATGAAGTGGTTTAGACAATAGGTGTGCTTCACTTACTAGAGGCTTGTTCTCCTTCCACCTTAGGCGCACTTTTATGGTGGAATAGGTGTCAATGGGCGCCTTGTCTTAAATGAATGCTCTCTCCAAGTTAGGTGCCCTTTTGAGGCTTTATGAGTTGCAAATTGCACCTTAACCCTTCATGCTTGTTGCTCAATGTTTGAATGTTTAAGAAAGTCTCCTTTAGGCGCTCATCTTAATGACTTTTTCTCAAGGCGCAATCATCCTAATGACTTGGATATTCATCCTAGTGTTTCAGGATATTAGGCTACCAGACTTAGTCATTTTCAGGATCTCAAACATAAAGAATAACATGATGATTCATTTTTTTGTATTGCATATAGTTGACATTGTATGCTACTCATAAAGAATATTAATATTTTCTGTTCAACATGATGATTCATTTTTTTTTTAAATACAACTTTTATCTTTTAGTTCCAAAATGAGGTTTAGGTGATACTTGAATAACAATAGCTAGCTTATTAGATCAACAAACATCCTATGTAATACAATTGGATTTTAAATATTTGAAGTACCCATCTACAAATATCCATTCAAACGTGGATTTACAATGCAAGTATGGATGCCATCAATAAAAAAGATTTGTATTAACCAAATATCCATATAGGCATACATCAATATCTATCGATATAAGTATAACATATATACAAAATAGCCATGTAGGCTTACAAGAATGCCATATAGGCATACAATGTCAACTATATACAATACAAAATATATGTCCACAAATGCCATATAGGCATACAACAAAGGAACACAATAAAAAGTCATTCCCCTCTGGCTGGTGAAGAGAATAGATCACGGGCAACCTTTGATCTTCTAGGGGATGGAGACGCACATGTGGGTGGTCTACTACGAACCTAAGGGTTGCTCCTCCTATTTAGTTCTTCCTGCATCTTTAGTTGTTACAATAAAAAGTATAGACATTAATATATAGAAATTACATGTTATAAAAAATGAAACATTTAATAAAATAATCACTTACCGCTACCATATAATCTATCTCCTCACTTGCCTCAGTAGCAGGAATAAGCCGTGGTGATGTCATGTCCTATAGAAACCATCCAAATAGAAATTAAACTTCAAATCAATAATCTTTTGATTTTTCAAAAATAGACAACTATAACAATGAATGTAAATTAAAATTTACTAATCTGCCTCATACCCCTGTCAATGCCATGGAGCTATGAATCACAGAGGTCACACCATGCTCCATTGCCCTTTGAACATCAGGAGGTGTCTCCGCAGCCTGCATCATCTGGAAATAAAACAACATTATTCAATTACGAAAACTATAATAGTGATGCAAATCATGGCTCCTAACATACACACATGTTCATCTAAACATGGAAGTACACACAATAAAGCACACAAGTCACATACAAAAATCTAGTAAGTACAATTCATTCATTAAACTATTTATTTTATTACCTCCATGAAGCTTTGAAGTCCACCACCGCTGGCAGGTGTTGCCGTGAAATCTCTAATATTAACCTATTCAACATCCAAAATTAGATATTAGAATACCATTCATATAACGATGCTATTCACATGTAATATTTATAATTGTTTACTAGTTACATACCCCGATAGTAGATGATCTAGTGTAATATGCAGGTGGAGAACCACTGAAAACTGCATCAACGCTATGACCCTAAAATTTCATTAAAATCATCAAACTAAATTAGTTAATCTTGCATTTCAAAAATGAAATTTAATAAATTAAATTCAATAAACTTGCTAATATTTACCTGAGTATCAAGGTCGAAAGTCTCACTCAGGAGGGTATCTGTCATCACCATCTGCTCAGTTGTAGATGTAGCTTGTGCACCTGTGTCCTGACTATCCATGGGGTCATAACCATAGGCTGAGCCACAAGCCTGACAAGTATGGGGTGGGACCCTACTCCTCGCACTATCTCCCAACCCACTCTGTGCTGCAGGACTAGCATGCTCTATGATGCTCTGGGTTAAGGCACTAATGGACTGAAGTGTATTGACCTCAACACTCTCCTTCACAATGGAAGGGATAGAAACATGCTCATGGGCTGGTCTGTTGATTACTCATCTCACTGCCTGCTGTGGGTCAACACGTGCCCCTAGTCTATCTTGTGATAACCCCCCACCTCTACCCTGGAAGTCCCGCATATCAAAATAGTTTGGCACTTTATTGAGGACAAACTCGCAGTAGAGTTTCCTCAAAAAGTATTGCAGGACCTCATTATTATTGCATGGAGGATGGTCAAAAACCATCCACCACCTCTGCCCAAATTGTCCCTAATCGTTTGGTTGTTGCACCAATGGATAGGGAACCTCTTGCATGTAATGGGTGGAGGTTGATTTGTTTGTGGGTTTGTGAAAATTGAACACAAGTCTAATTTTGTAATTTGTAATTTTTTCACATCTTGGTATGACAGCTTGTCTGCATAATAATCTCTAAACTCTCTCCTCTTATCCATCCAACTAGTTATATGTTTTCTAATTGAATCTACATTTGATAACATAGATTCAAGAGATTCGTCAAGCGTGGACCTATGCAAGGTTGAAGTGGAAGGATCTTTCAACCTTGCAATTATATCTTCAATTTTTTTTTGTTGTTTTCAATTTGCCCCATTATATTTTCTTGTGTTCCAGGGGCATGTTGAGGAATGGATGGAGGAGGTTGTTGTTCCACAGGTATTTCCTCCTCAGGATTTTGTGGATTTTGAGGAGGAGGAGGAGGAAGTGCATTAACATTTCCTGACAATTAATGAAATATACATCAAAAATCAACTCAAACCTACCTATTTAGAAACAAATTCAAACAAAAAAATAAATATAACTCACTCCTTTGGCGTGCTCGATGTTGTGGTGGCATTTTGGTGACGAATTGATAAGGTTTTTGTGTTGAATTGAGTTTTGCAAAATGCAAGCGCGCTTCCTAGGGTTTGCAGACCGCAGTTATAGAGGAGAAGAAATAAATGAAATGAGATAGATAACCCTTTTTTTAATTTATAACAAGTCAAAACGTGCTCGCGTTATAACACGAGTGCGTTATGGCTTGGTTTTATCGAGCCTTAGGCTTGTCATTACCAAACCATAATGCGAGCGCATTATAACACGCTCGTGTTTTGTATTATTTTCTTTTTTAAAACAATTTCGCCACTTTTTGGCCCCCAATCTTTTTGCACTTCCCAATTGTCTAATATTAAATTTTGAGGAAATTTTTTTTCATTTGTTTGAATTTGCAGATGATATGGGAATGATCTTGAGACCTAAAAAATGGGCATGCATTCCATGTCATAGGAGCCCATTGTGTTGAATCTTGGTTTGGAAAAACTTTTGTAAAAGGAATATGATTATTAGTCACAAAGAGGATCTCCATCCATGGAACAACCCTCATGGGAAAATGACAAATACATATAGAGAAGGAAAAAATGTATTTAAAAAAAATATCAATGTCCCAAAATTTGTATTTGTCAATTGAAAAAAATGTATATAAGCATAATAAATTAAGGCGAGGGAGTGGTTTAATACTAAGTGCCATCTCTCTCTCTCATGTAAATTGACTGAGTTGGAAGATGTGTAGTATTTGAAAAAATAAAGACTTAATGAAATGATTAATTAAATTGGAGGTTTTGATTTGATAATAGGTGGAAGCATTCCTCTATTTTCTATGAATTTCCATTGATTGTGAATTATGTAAGGAATGAAATGCATCCAAGTGTAACTTGATAGAATAATGAAACATTCATTTTGTACTAATATGGAATTTAGGACTATCTTCTTGCATTGCATGTCCCTAGTTAGGAGTTTCATCATCAGTGTTTGCCAATGGATCTAGAGATGTACGGTGTAAATTCCATGGATGGTAACTGTTTAAAAGGCTTTTCTAATGGGTTGTAATATCTTGCTTTAATGAACCAATATCATTATGAATGTTGTAGCCCATGTGTTAATACTTTAATAACATGTTGATACTTAGACCTAAACTAAAGCATACAAATCCCTACAATACAATCCAAATGATTTCTAAAGGCTCTTTCAAGGGTTATATTTATAAAAAATTTCCATCGTATAAACAACTTGTCATTTCAAAAATACCATGGGCTAATTTTGACATCTCTAATGAGAAGTGAACAATCCCAAAAAATAAATATAAACCTCAATGTGTAAGATTCTACCTTTGAACCAACCATGGTTAGCATTGTAATTCCAGAAACATGCAAGCCTACAATCAGTGCCATGTTGATTGTGCAAACAAATTTTCTCCTTAAAATAAAAATAATGTCCATAATTTTCAATACTTGTTTTTCTATCCTCTTCAATTTGGGGGAACATTACTATGAAAAAACAAGAAATTACTAATCTATTTAAGTGGATGCAAGTACAAAATAAAGAATGTGTTACTAGAATACCATATGGGTCTACAATTGGCAACATCCATACTTACAATTAGTCCCATGATTGTGCAAACAAATTTGCTACATAGAATCAAAATAATAATAATGCCCATAATTTTCAATACTTGTTTTTGGTAGCCTCTTCAATTTGGGTTGGAACTTGGCTATGAAAAATAAGGAATTTATAGTTTATTAAAGTTTAGATTAGTATAATATAAGGTTTCATTATATTATCAAGTTACACTTGAATGCATTGCATGCCTTACATAATTCACAATATGTGGAAATTCATAGAAAATAGAGGAACACCCCCTATCTAGCCCATTCCTTGTGTTAATGTTGTTTCCTATCAGATTATGATAGGGCCTTCCACCTATTATTAGATAAAAACCTCCAATTGAATTAATAATTTCATCAAGTCTTTCTTTTGGGAAATTCTACACATCTTCCACCTCAATAAATTTACCCAAAACAAGTTTATCCTCTTAAACACATCACATGAATAATGTAGATGCAAGAAGTTGAATGTAGTGATGTTATGCCTAAATTTAGACTTCAACATAAAATATCTAAAATCTACTATATATCTTAAGAATAATTTTAACACCTGATTTCTATATGCTCTTTTCCTATGCTTTACCAATGAAATTTTGGCATGTATCGATAGGATAATGACTATATTCAGGATGGATTGACTTGAGATCTCGACATTAGGTTTTGGGACATGATGTGGACTATGTCATGTTGTGTGACCTAGTTCATAGATTGGGTGATGAGATTCAAGTTAGAAGCAAGTTGATACACAAAATCAATTTGAAAATTATGACTGTAAATTTATGATATATATTTAATTTGGTAGCACATTGTAATTTTCATGTTAGTTGAAATAAAATTAACCAAAAATCATTTACATTTAAACACACATACACAGTTGATTAGGTAAAGTAACTACAATTGAAAACAAAAAAATGCAAAATCAATTTCTTTTACTAATGCAAAAATGTATAAACTATTTACGCTTTAAAATTATTTATATAAGTAAATTTTATTATATGATTTGAATGACTGCAAATTTAATTATATCTTGTTATCTAGATTGGCACCCTAACCTCGATATTTTTTCTTATAAAACTCCTACTATATTTTGAAAATATGTAGAGCGAAAGGGGGTTTGATTACAAGGAGATAAGAACATTTAGATCTCTATGCTCACAATCTAGACATGAGGCACCTTGCATGCAACACAGAAGTGGTAGGAACAATTGTCTTGATGTTGTGAAATGTAGCCAATAAGGCTTCCTTGTAATTTTGTATTTGTGAAGGATATTAAGCCTTGGTGGATATGGGGTTAGTGAGAATCTCCTCTCATGTATGTTAAAATGCCATTGTAGTGAATGGATTTCTAGCAAATCATTTGATGGATAACAAAATGGAGTGCTCTATTAAATGTCCTCTAAGAGAAGAAATTAGGACTACACAGGGAATTGAAAAGACAATTTCTATTTTTCTCTCATTCCCTATTTTTCCCATCTCTCTTTGTGTATGAGAAAACCATATCCTTATTTATGTATGATGTTGAACTAAAATTTGTGGATTCAATGTACTTTCTTAGTTTCAAGTAGAAAGCATGCCTACATGCATAACCTTCCTATGAATAATTATTTTCAGATTTTACATTTACCACCCATGACAACTGAAGAGACATTTCCTAAAACAAAAATTCATTGACCATCATGGGATTACAGAAATAAGCTTAATTGCATAAACACAGTAGAAAAAAGTGTTGAATCGTTGGGTGATAGACTTGGGTCTATGGTCAAGCATTATAACAGAAAACCTTACATTAAATATTAGGCTATGGTAATTTTACAATGTAAAAAGTGGAGCTTGGTATGGGTTGGTCTAGATCATCTAGCTCCACTGGAATCTCATGAAAAGGTACTTTGACAAAAATAGAGAGAGACAGAGACAAAGACAGAGGTAGATACAGAGAGAAGATTTTACTATATAATTTGAATGGTTGCAAATTTAATTTTATAAAAATTAAAAAAAATAAACTACAAATTTTGTTATCTAGATTGGTACCCTAAATTCTATGTTTTTTCCTTGTATTACTCCTAGTATATTCTAAAAATATGTAGAGTGAAAGGGGGTCCAATCATGAGAGAGAGAGAGAGAGAGAGAGAGAGAGAGAGAGAGAGAGGATCCCATCTTTCTGTTTTGAAGTCTATTTATCTAAAGGGGATAAATATCCTTTCTCTTCAAGTTAGACATGACTAAAAATTATGTGTCATTGAATTGTTTCTATGGCTATAAATTCTCATTCTTAAAAAGTAATCCTAAATTGATTGAAATACATGGTCTATGGCAACATATATACTCTAGTATATCATAATACTTATGTCAATAGAGTTGATGTCAAAATGCAATTGATGTTCCTACTAATATAATCGCTAAGTAGTTGCATAGTTGCAAATGAATATGTGTGCTTGTTTGTTTGGTCTCTCCTATTTTGTGACTAAAAAATCTACAAAATAATCATTCCTACAAACTCCAGAAAAGAAATTATTTCCCTTCAAATTAAATATACTTAACAATTATCAATTATATATCTTCAAATTATCAATAATATAAAAGATGAGGTTGGGTTTGTGCCTAATATCATAAGAGATGAGGTTGAGCTCATGACTTAGACAAGCCACTAAGTACCTTATTAAAGAGCACTTGATTGCTTTATCGAAAACCTCTAAAACATGTATTTCCCCTTTCCACTTCTTTAACTAAAAAATTCTCCCAAAAAACATTTTTACAAACTTTAAAAAATACATTTCCCCTCAAGTTGGATACATCTAAAAACTGTGCGATTTGGAATTTGTCTTAATGACTATAAAATCTTCATCCTTAGAAAGTGGTTTCACATTGGTTGGAAGGTTTAGTCCACAACAACATATACACACCAATATACCATGATCTTTATGTCAAGATGGGTAATCACAATGGAAATGGTCTTCTTAATATAATGCTTGATTGGTTATTGATGAATATGCTTGTTTGCTTGACTTTCCCTTTCCTTTAATGCGACTAAAAAATATAAAAAATTCTAATTCCTACTTGAGATTCTAAAAAATATCTTTCTCTTCAAGTTAGACATGACTAAAAATTATGTGTCTTGGAATTATTTCTATGGATATAAATTTCTTATTCTTAAAAATTAATTCTAAATTGATTGAAAGGCATGGTCTATGGCAACATATATACTCTAGTATATCATAATCCTTATGTCAATAGAGTTGATGTCACAATGGAATTGACACTCCTACTAATATAATCATGAAGTAGTTGCATAGTTGCAAATGAATATGTGTGCTTGTTTGTTTGGTCTCTCCTATTTTGTGACTAAAAAATCTAAAAAGAAATCATTCCAACAAACTCCAAAAAAGAAAGGCTTTCCCTTCAAATCAAATATACTTAACAATTATCAATTATATATCTTAAAATTGTTACTATAACCATAAATTATTCAATATTATTCAATAAAAAAATCAAAGTATTCATGTACTAAAAATAGTATCTCAAATAAAGCCCCATTCTTGCAAGATGTTTGACTTAAATTCCCCCAACAAAGGATCATCTCTACAACATAAGTTCACGAGACTATATTTTATATGATTATTGTTTTTTTAATGAGGGATGACATTCTTATCCCATGACAATGTGAATGACATGTGAATATTAGAAGTAGCTGTGTAGTATGAATAGTGCATCAACATGCATATATACTTGGCCTTGTTTCCTTTTTACAATTAAAATTAAAAAAATATGCTATAGTAAGTCGCCCAATGATTGAGGAAATTTTCCTACTAAATCTCAAATGACGCCATTAATAAAATTCAATGGTTGTGGAGAGGAGAAGAACAATGATGGAGAAGAAAAAATACTGATAGTGAAATTGAATCACTGATGATATTTCAATAATCTTGCATATATGTTTTTGGTAGCCTCTTCAATTTGGGTGGAACTTGGCTATGAAAATAAGGAATTTATAATTTAGTCACTAGATGGAGAACATGTTAATGAAGAAGGTGTTGTTATGGTTTGGAAGTCAACTCCAAATGACCAAAACCTTCCTGATGGTTGGGGCAAACCCCCCACCAAGAATGAAACTTAGTCGCTAGATGGAGAGCATGTTAATGAAGAAGGTGCCATTATGGGTTGAGAGTCAATTCCTAATGAACAAGACCTTCCTAATGGTTGGTGCAAGCTTGATGACCATGACCTACCTTCACCTCTTGTTGGATCTACATCTCTTGCTGCTTAGTGCTTTCACTGCTTTCTATTTTGTCTCTTTTGATATAATCATTTAAGTCTTGGTCTTGTATAAACTTTGTAGTGATGTTTTTCAACCCACATTTTTTTATGTGGATATGGTGTAATATAACTCTGTATACAAAATAGTATATAAGATATTAATTCATCAAAACAAGAATAATCACTTTCCAATAGTTTAAGGTATGCAAAACCCTAATCCCTATTATTTTAATTTCAACATGTGTATTTACACCCAAGTTAATTACTTAAGTCGTCTTATTAGATTGAGCTTGATAAAAATATCTACGAGGTTTAAAGTACATGTAATTCAAATACCTTCTAGATATTTTAAAGAGTGTGTTTTACTTCCTACCAAAAGTATCCAAATGCCTCTAACAACATGATCTCATGCAATTGTTCAACTTATTTTTTTAAAATATCCACTATCCAAATTTTTGAAGTAATTTTTAGTAAATAGTATTCACATAAAAAAATCCTATCTATTTTAAACAATTACTAAATTATAATCCTTGTATAATTATTAAATATTTAAAATTAAATTATAAAATAAATAGGAAATAAAAAAGGTATATTGCCACATGGCAATTTTGTCGCTACACATGATTTCATAATTTTTTTAGCTAAGTTAACACTATTTATGAATTATGTGAAGGGAAAAGATGAGACACCTACTTGGGTGGAGTGCCCTTGCATTCTAAATGTCATTCACTAAAGTTGCACATCTTTTTGAATGTGAAAGATAATTTCCTAGTCCATTTAAAGTGTAGATTCACAATGCAAGAAAATTTTGATGGCAACATATTCAATTTTTAAGTGTGTTCCATTTTCACTCCCTCAATAGTGTTCTATGTAATAAATTTAGTCATTTGAAAAAGATATTTTACAATTGATTTTTTTTAAAAACTAAGCATAAATGATTTCAATTTAGGGCTTGAAAAAGAGATTTTACAATTGATTTGCTTAAAAAGGTAAGCATAAATAATTTGAATCCAAGGGCTTTTTGAATCAGTGTTTTCTTCTTATTATTTTTACATGGGAAGATTGTTTTCTTTAAATAGTGATTTTATTTTATAAAATTCATGTGGTATTGAATTTAACTTGCAATTTTTTCCCCTTTTAGACTTTTATCTAATATTAAATTCAATTCCATGTGATTTTAGATATCATGTGAGTGAGAGGGGAGTTGAGGGGGTGAACAAGGAAGTGGAGAGAGAGATTGATTTATTTTATATTAAATTGATGGAATATAATTATATTTATTTTTCAAAATATATATTTTTTAATATTTTAGATTATAAATATAGTTTAGTGAAAATTTCTTAATATAATATTAAGAAATATAAATACATATAATATAAATTATATTACACTTACAAAAACTTATTTCTTATTAGTACAAATAGTTAGCACTCATTTTATCTAAGTGATGCTAAATGTAGAAAAAGTAGAAAAATAAAACTTATGATTTAGTAAACAAAAATTATTAATGTTAAATGAATGAATAATTAATTATTAATAATTTTTAAATAAAACATTTTAAGTTTTTTGGTTTTCTTTTATTTTTAATTTTTATGTGATTTTAAATATTATTAATTAGAATATATGTCCCTTCTATGTGTGCTCATTCTATTCTTTTATAAGTTTAGTGGGCATTAACATTTATTTTAAATTTGTATTGTCTAGTTTTATAGGAGAAAGGTTAAGATTCTACCAAACCTAACCATTGAGTTGTTCATCTTGTACATTGTTTGAACATTAAATATATCTTATGGGATTGTTATTTTACTTGTTATCATTGGAAAGTTATTTTGAAAGACATCTCAGTTGTAGTTGGTGGTCCATTTGGTTGGAAAGATGCTTTGCTTCATATTGGTATTAAGGATAATGTTATATATGATTTTGAAAATAATTATGCCGAGAAGCATTCACAATCACACAGGGTCGAGATGAGAGCACTCGTTTTTTCTAGAAAAATAAATAAAAATAAAAACCAAAAAAATAAATTAGAAAAAAACTAAAAATAAAAACCAGAAAAAGAAATTGAAGAAAATAAAAAATAAAAACCAAAAAAAAAAAAGGAAATAAAATGGAGAAAATCACCAAAAAAAATTGAAAACAATAAAAAACAAATATTATTGGAAAATAAAATTTTTTAAAAAAATGGATAAAATCACAAAAGCTATAGAAAAACACAAAAAAAACACGATATATTTTTTAAACTATAAATATACTAGTTTATAATTATAGTGGAAAGAAAGATGTAAATCATTTTTTACTAAGTAGTGATTTTATGTAGAAACTATCATTTAAATACATTCTCTTCTAATTGTAATTTTGAGATTTTATATGTAGGAAGGGTTGAAGGTAAACAAGTAAATGGCAAAAAGATTGGAAGAATTCAATAATATATCTCTCAATTAAAAATCAGTTAGAGCAACTTAAACAAACATATTAATTTTCTATAACAAAGGGTCCTCTTCCATGTAGAAGACTGGCTATATCTTGCATAACTATACATAATGCTTACATGATATGTCAACTAAACTTGAAGTGAATTATCCAACTTCTGTTGTGGATAAATATGTGTTGTTTTCTATAGCATTTTGTTATATATCTTGAGCTGATTCTCAAGCTCATGTGATTGTAATATACACTTATCTATAATTTAACTTCAACTTCACTCAATCTCTAGAAAACAAAAAAAATGGTTTATTTTATAATTTATTTTACTAGTTTATATGAAATGATGTTAAAAAATAAAATATGAAATACAAGTTCAATAAACTAACAGCTTAATAAAAATATTAATTTTGGTTTGACATTTTAATGAAATATAAAGATATAAATTAATGAAGATAATGATCAAAATTAAATTTAAAAATTTGAAAACAATTTCTAATATAAATGCATATTTTACAAATCTAATATGAGATTCAAAATTAAATAGCCGAAACATCATTAAGAAAGCTGTGTGTTGAAGTAAACCACTACGTCAAAAAATTGGGAACCCACGACACCTTAAAGCAATGCACATACTAATTATGATAATAAGATTTTTTAATTTTCAATTGAATTTATGCCCGAGGCACAATAACTCCAATTCCAAATTAAATCTCGTGGGAAGATTTATTCCTTTTTACGTTTCCCAACGTTACACCGTACACGGCCTGACTCTACGGCCCAAACTTTCAATTTAAGCTATATTTAACCTTGCATTATACGGCCTAACTCTACGCACGGGACTCTATTTTGGCAGCCGGGAAAAAAATTCGAACGAAAAAGTGACGGAGAAAAACTGCGATGGAACAGAAAATGGACGATCGGATCTATTTCAATCGTCTTGCACGGAAATAGAACAATACTGATCGTTGATCTTCTGCCCCAGGTCTCTATTTGCCAAAGGGAACGCCTTCGGCGTAATTACGATAAACAAAGAGGTGAGTCGATGTGGACAGCAGCAGGAATCCTGAAGCACCCCAGAATTTTTTATCTTTTTTCAAAGTTGTCCCCTTTCGTCACAGAGACAGGTGACCAAACGCCTATATTGCGTGTTCGCACGGGAAACTGTGTGATAGAAATGGAAAGAAGCAAAATCTAAATGACAAGTATGAGAATTTTCAACTTTGGCAAGCTTTTGGCCATTCTCTCGCCTGTTATTGCAAAAAAAATTCGTTGTGTAGCGCTATAGGATAATAATTTGATAGGAAAGGATGTGGTGTGAGCAAAGAAAATTTTGTGCAAGTTGTAACCATGGCCATTAGGATGCAGTCTTGTGGATGTGAGAGGTGGACTCCATTCTCCCCTTCTAAGGAAAAACAGTCTAAGGGAGGAATTTTGTGCACGTTGCAATTATTTCCATGGAGATGTGGTGTTCATCATATAGGTGCTGGTCGATTATAAGGGAGAGGGGGCAGTAGCCGCCCATCCTAACTTCGCGCACGTCAAGTTCATAGCTAGACATATCAGATTTCAACAATTTTTTTGGGTTTCTCTGTATGTGACCTAAGAGCTTAAAGCTATTCTTTCATCTTCTGGGCACTTATACATTTCCCTCTAGGACGCATTACATGCACATGAGTCGAAAAAGTGTCATTTCAACATGTCGCCCCATACATGCACAACAATGTGCCAGTAACCGCTCGCCATCACATTTGTGCACTTGTCTTAATTTCATTGGTTAATTTATTGGAGTTGTGAACATGTATTGGTGCATTTGTGAACATGTACAAATGTTGTGAACATATATTGATGCATTTGTGTTAATTTATTAGGTTGGTATTTTACATGTATTGGTTCTTTTTAAAATTTTAATTGGGGGGTCAAGTGCACAAAAACATAGCGGTTATTGGGGTGTGGACAGCAACTGGCCCCTCTCCCTTAATTAACTAATGGTTACAAATTTTTTATCTTATTTTTTATTACATTTTGTTCTTAGATTTTTAACAGAGTGAAATGGTGAAATTGAAATATTTGTCAATTTTTGTTTAGTTTTAAGTTTATTTTGAGAAAATGTTTTAATGTAAGTATTTCTGTTTAGATTTTTAACAGAGTGAAATGGTGAAATTGAAATATTTATGTCAATTTTTGTTTAGTTTTAAGTTTATTGAAAAATGGCATAATTTTGTATGAATAAGGGTTCATTCTTCAAACCTTTGCCTACTTACATATACACATTTCCACATTCCAACCATACCTTAGCCAATCCTATACATTGCCCCATACTATTCAAATTTATTATACCCACCATGATTAGGCATTCATCTCTAACAAAGACTTTACTACATTATCTTGGGTTGATCCCATGTCTACAGATTTAACCTTGAAATTTTGAATATTCAAATTCAAATTTGGTTGACTCTCACCCATTTCACAATTCATTGTGAGAATTGTGAGATGGCTAAATAGACAATTGCATTGATTTATTGATATGTCCTTGCATTTAAAGGCATTCAGTGGCATTCAAATCATGCACCCTCACATCAACAAGCATCATCCAAATATCATTCACACTTAAGGAAGGAGCATCCTAGGAACACTTCAATTAAAGCATTTAAAAGAAATTTAAAATCTACACAATCATTTTAGAGCACTTATGCATTGCTTGATTCTTTGATCCTTAGAATGACCGTACGACCCATCTTTTCTTAGAGTTCGCCTAAGAGAACTTATCCCCTTGTCAAGGTATTCTTAAATACAACTAGTCGTCACATCAAAGTAGACATCAATACATTTAGTAAACTAGAGAGTAGAGGCACACAAATTACATGATCAGATCCCCATGTCAAAGGACATATTTGTAGACACAAGAATGATCTATAGGTGTGGACTCAACCCTGTTAGAGACATAGATATTGAATAGATTTCAAGGCATTACATGGACAAAAGGGTCTTATTTCTAGTCCCAATAAAATCTGTTATAAAATTACATCAAATGCAGTGATTTGCATGCCTAGAGCTAAGTACATCTTTCCTGCATCACATTTACTTTCCTGAAACAAAATTTATTATAAATTATCACTTGCATGACTCTTAATTAATCAATTAATTTAATTTAATTTAATTTACATGCATACGTATATGCATCTTATTTAATTAGCATAGATCACTCTTTGGGAAAGGTTATTTCTCTTTACATTTAGGTGAACATATGGTCTTACATGATCTAGTTTTCCCTTAAGGTAAATTCTCCTAAATATTAGGTTTTTAGACATGTAAATTTTTTTTTTTTACATCTTAGCTCCATATCTAAAAATCCTTTTATTTATTAGATTCATTGCATTATTTCATTGTTACATATATTTTATTTTAGGGCTTTGGTCTTTGTTTCACGATATCCCATTTACCTAGCCTACCACCCTTGGCTACCCCATCAGGTTTTCATTTTTAGATCTAATATATGATTGGTATTTTTATTTTTGAATTTGAAAGTGAATTATGGAACTTTAGATTTCTATTTTGTTTATGCCACAAACTACTTGTGATTCTGCTCATCTAAACCCTAACGCAACTACCCAATCCTAGATAAAATTAGAATCTATTTTGATTCCCATGTTGAGAACAACTTAGAGGTTTCTTAGGCTTGAGTTGGAGATATCAAAAGTTTGTCATGAATTATGGTAAAATTCTAAGACCTCTCAAAACATCTCCCAAAAATAATTCTTTTGTGTGGAATGAAGAAGCACAAATAGACTCCCATGCCCTCAAAGTTATTATGTGTTCACCCCCATTTTGGTAATGCTTGAATTTCAAAAAAGGTTTGTCCTAGAGTGGGATGCTAAGGGAACAAGTCAAGGTTCCATCTTGATGCAAGTGAGTAGACTACTTTCTTTCACTAGAAAGCAATTGACATGTTTTGTTTTTTTGTTTTTTTGTTTTTTTTGTTTTTTTCTAAATGAACTTATGAAAAAAATAGTTCTTCTACATGTTATTTAGCAATGATATCCTTATCTATTATGCTAAAAATAGATTTTCTTAAATATATTTCTTGGAGAAAAGAGTGTCCTCCCTGAAATAATAAAAGTGAGTGACTAAGATGCTAGGTTTTGATTATGAGAACATTTATTAAAAAGGAAAATAGAATATGGTGGTCAATGCACTTTTCTGTAAGTATAAACAAGATAGTTTGTTGTTCTCTCTCTTAGTTCTAGTACCCACTTGGATGGAGGTGGTTCATCTAGAGTGGGAACTTGACACCAAAATTTAGAGTATGATTCAAAAGTTTGAATGAGATATTATACTACTGTTAAGGTTGACAAGTGTTGAAATACCACAACTCCATTTATTTATATAACAAATCCTAGCTCAAACATAACTTAGTCATGGAACTTCATTTGCCCCCTATATTAGGTCACTTGAGATTCTTGAAGATGTATGAGTGCATCAAGCAAACTTTCTAGGATGGACTTAAGTAGAATGCCAAAAATTTTATGGTTGAGTAAGTCAATGTAACAAAGGGGAGAAAGTAAAACTTCTAGGATCACTACAACCACTTCTTATTCCAAACATAGCTTGGGTAGATATTTTCATAGATTTTATTATGGGTATTATTTACCATTTGGGTAGGTCTAGTTGTAAGTATGTCATTTTGGTGATTATTTTACCGTATATGACTAAATATGCTAATCATTATTCCCTACCCTATGTCATGCCCACATTTCCCATGCAGTCACAACATGCATCACACGTGTCATGTCCACATTTGTCATGTGGTCATGACATGAAATATCAAAAAATTTCCCACGCTTCCCTAGAAACCCCCTCGCACGCGTAAGTGTGCTCGGTGGCGTACGCTTAAAGTGTAAATAATACAGTTGTCAACGGGGTATTACGCACATGTGCACACACCCAAACACAAGAAGGCCAACAAGGGGGTCTTCGTGACATGATTAACGTCGCTACAAGGGTTGAACTTACTAAGCTCCTAAACCTTAAATTCTAGAAAAAATTGGCAGCATAACGTCTCACGGGCGTGAGTGGGATTTATTACACTAACACTAATCTTGATCACGTGGTTTCCTGACTTAGGTTAATCTCACTAATTACATTAGTACAATAGTTGATTAAGTTGATTGATCATTTTTCAACAAAGCACGATCATCTGTTCTCCTTCACGTTTTCTAAAATTTAATATTATTTCGTTCTCCCTCTAATTTTAGCATTTTCAACAAAGCCTGAACTTTGTTCTCCTTCTTGTTTCTAAGGTTTTTTTTTTAATGTTTATCCTGCTTTTCTTCACGTTTTCTATCAATCTGAGTTATCACTACATCCTTTACATTATTCCTAATTTCTTGGTAAATCAGTTCTCTATCAATCAGAGTTATCACTGCATCCTTTACATTATTCCTAATTTCTTTGTAGATCAGATCTCTTAAACAGGACTTACAAACTTCGCTTGATGTAGTTCACTAGGTTTCCGCTCTAGGTTTAATTTATCATAGAATTTATTTTGATAATTAATTTGTCCCAAATCAGGTTTAACGGAAAGTTAAATCTTAATTAGATCTCTTAGCCTAATTCAGAAATGCCACGCATTTTCTCCTCTTTGTTTTCGCTTTTATCTTTCTTTCTCTTTTTCTCTTATTTTTCTCAAATGGATGTTTACTCAATCTTCAGGTTGAGTTTTCAATGGCCACATATGAAATGCATATGATGGCTTAGTTTAATTATAAAGATATAAATGTCTGTACATTTTTTTCTTTTCATTTTCTTGGTATTTCAATTTGTGAAAAAAAATTGTTAAACCTCCATACCCATTATCCTGTAAATAGAATTAATATATATATATATATTATTAATTATTTGCTCTATATATACTATTTGTCAAAATTGAAACCTTTCAAAAAAAAAAAATTGGCTTCCCTTTTAACAAAATTATTAATAAATAATATATATATTATTTAATTGAGTTACCATATTAAATTTTCTTTAAATACATATGAATATAATTTTATTACCATAGTATTTTTTTTTTTTTTGTTTGGTTCACATTGAAACCCTAACACAATTTTCTTATGGCTGTGGTAGGGTCCAATGGAGGGCGGTGGCGACGCGTGAGTGGAGGTCAGCTCTATGTGAAGAGAGGCGCAGAGGTGAATGGGCCGCGGGAAGATTGGCGGCGATGGTCTGAGGTAGCCACAGAGAGCGGCGGATGGGAGGCCGCACAGTGGTCACGGGCGGTGGTAAGGTGGAGGTCGCGGCGGAGGACGGGAGTCGCGGTGGCCATGGTTGAAGCGCAGAGGGTCGCGGGGAAGGAGGTCTGCAGAAGTATAGAGACGGCAGGGGTATGGGGAGGGAGTGGAGCCCCCACCCACATCCCACTACGTGGGGTGTGGGTGGGGGCTCTGCCCCCTCCCAACACCCATTGTAAAAAGTGATGGTGGTGGGGGGGTTCGAACCCCCCCACCACTCTATTATTTTTTTTTTTTTGAATGCCTGTGTTTCAATACATAAAAACTATGATTTGTAAATTTTATCTCTGCATTAAATTTCATTATTAAAATTTTATATATATATATATATACCACAATTTCTCAAGACAATAAAACCCACAAATTCATTCTTAACAATTATAATTGTAAAAATACAGAATATATATATATATATACTATCAAATAAATAATTTGTAAGGCAGAATAATGAATTAATTTATATTGAATTTTCATACAAATGTATTTTCAAATGCATCTCTAAAATAAAAATTATAAATTTCTTTCTTTTTTTTTTCTTTAAAAAAAAAAAACCATCACACAAGGATAATTAAATCTATTTTTTAAAAAATCAATTTCTATTTCAAGTCCATAAATTCAATTTAAATAAACTAAGCATATGATTTGTTTTTTTTTTTTAAGAAAGATTTAATTGTAATTGCAAATATTTACAACAAAAACTCAAATGCATGACTATAACCAAATTTAATTTCCTTCCCAAATAACAAATTACAATTTTAATTTGTCACAACAACAATTTCATGACTTATCAAAATTAATATTTCTATTTAGTCATAAAATGAAACAAATTATAACAACTTTCTTCATTATTCCAAAATGGTAAAATTTATTTTAACAACTAGAACTACCAATACAATGAAGGAGATTTCCTCACATCTTAAGAAGATAAAAAATTTACAACAAGAGAGAGAGAGAAACTCTCCTTTTTGACAAGCAACAAGAATGAAGTTCTTAACAAGACCAAGCTCTCCTCAAGAGCCTTAAGAGTAAAGGAAAATAAAATATTTTCCAAAAAATAAGAAAACCTCTTCAACTTCACATTTAGCTCCAAGAAACCTGCATATCACACAAGGGAAGAAAACACCACATATCTTGCTCTCCTCCCTACCGTAGACCCGCAAGAGGGTCACCCCCGAGCTAGGGAGATCATCCACACACCTAGGGTATTCCAAATCCACATCACAACAAGGCAAAATAACATTCCAAAACACAAATACACCCATGGATAATTACAACACACAACTCAACCAAGGTGAGTCAAAAAGGGGTAGGAGAGTGGACACACTCAACTCTAGAGTGCCACTCCTTCCAAATATTTCAACACAATTATCCTCATGGCCTAAAGCCAAACTTGTTAACAAATATTTCCAAAGGAGATCATATTTTGGCTCTCAAGCCATGTGACAAATTTACTCAAAATTACACAAATGCCCTCAAGGCTTTCAACATCCCAAAACAAGGCAATGACCTCGAGGAGGATCACTCCTCCCCTACCCCACACTTGATGAGAATTTCTCCTAAGTGGGAGAAACTCTTTCAACACCCTAATAAAAATTCCCCACAATAACAAATATAACACAAGAAAAAATACTTCTCACACATCCATCATGCAAACAAAAATTTGAATTACAAGTGGAAGGCCTTAGCCTTGAAAACCAACCTTAAAAAGCCCTAAAATGGAAGAAGTTGATGTAGAGCTCCTCTAAAGTCTCCTCCAACCTAAGTCACCAAACTCCCTCCATCCTTTTTCCCAAAACAATTTCCAATAATTCAAAATTCTCAAAAATTTAACAACCCTTCTCCCTAACCCAAGTGGGATTAAAATAAGCCCAATCTATGAGCTTAAAGGAATGGGGAGGTGACACTTGTCACCTCCTCACTCTTCCTCCCAACTATTATTGTGTCCCAAGGGATAGGTGTTGACACATGTCACTCACCCATCCCCAAAGTCTTCCTCGCCCCTTACCACATGTCCTCTCTCCAACACATGGGAGAGAAAAGGGGAGTTAGAGAGGGAAAGGGTGACACATGTCTCCCCTTCCTTTCCTCTCATGAAGGACCACACAACTCCATGGGGACTCTCACCAATTGTGAGAGAGACTTGAAGTCAAATCCTCCACAATTGGTGGATCTTGGAGTCATCTCTAGCCTTGGGAATTGAAAAAGGATGGGCTTGAGTGTTGGTACCACTCATCCTATCCCTCCCATGCCTCCAATTTCATCACTTAACTTTAGTGTGAAGTTAAGGTGACCATACGGAGGTTTACCAAGGGTTACCCAAGTCAAAAGGGACCCTAGCCCATGGGGTATAACCCAGGGTCAATTTTAACCTAATTAGGACACCCAGGGTCAAGTTAAAACACAAAAAAAGGCTCTCTAAAATTTAACATTTTA
This sequence comes from Cunninghamia lanceolata, assembly GCA_027924645.1. Classification (NCBI taxonomy): domain Eukaryota; kingdom Viridiplantae; phylum Streptophyta; class Pinopsida; order Cupressales; family Cupressaceae; genus Cunninghamia; species Cunninghamia lanceolata. The sequence continues at coordinate 1,268,486 of BSBN01000446.1, read as the reverse complement.
AAAATAAAATTCAAAGACAATTCTTACAACACATATCATAATTCAAATTTACAAGAGGGTAGACCTAACCCATTCAACCTCATGCAAAACAACATTACAACATTACATCAACACGGAGTTGATCTTGGCTCCTCATGGAACTACATCAGATTCACAGGGGATTACAATATAAGGTGTGGGTTGATCTTCAGTATCTGTGGTTTGTTAGAAATACCTACACACTCAATTGCAAATTTAATTCCACATATATAAATATTATAGCCGAAGAAATTTAAAACATGCATTTCCATACAATATCACAGTTCACATAAACATAAGGAAGGTTACAACGTAATTAGGTTCTAATTTCTGCATTTCAAACATCAATTCCTAAAATTAAATTTCAAACAATTTTCTATCCAACATCACCCAATTAGTTTTCCCTTAAAAATAAGCATTTATCTAACATCACCCAATTTGTTTTCTCTTAATAAAAGCATCTTTCTAACATCACCCAATTAGTTTTCCTATAAGATAAACATCTATCTAATATCACCCAATTTGTTTTCTCTTAATACATTAATCTATCAAACATCACCCAATTAGTTTTCCTTTAACATAATAAAGTCTAAAAGTTTAGAAATTTTGGATCAACAGTCCCTCAAGTATAAAAGTGTCAGCAATAGTAAGGTGAGTAGTCACACAAATGGAAATGAAAAAGGTAGGCCTCACATCGTCCCCCCCTAAGATTGTACTTCCTCTTGGAAGTCGTCAAAGAGGTGAGGATAAAGAGTCCTCAATCTCGTTGCATCCTCCCATGTCGCAGTGACCTCGTCATACATGTCCCACTAGACCCTAACCTGGTGCAGCTCTCGACCTCGAAGACCCAACGTCTGACGAGCCAATATGCGAATTGGCTCCAAAGCTAGCTGTCCGTCTGCCTCTACCTGAAGAGCACTCCAATCCAATACGTGAGATAAGTTAGAGATGTAACGACGTAAAACTGAAATATGAAAGACATCGTGGATACGTGACAGGCTAGGTGGCAAGGCTAGACGATAGGCTACAGGTCCTATCCGCTCCAAAATCTCAAAAGTTCCTACAAACTGAGGTGCGAGCTTAGAGCCCTTTCCGTAACAGATTGGACTCTTGTGCGGTTGCACTCTCAAAAATACCTTGTCACCTAGTGAGAAGCTCCGATCGGTTCTCTTAGCATCGGCATACTTCTTTTGTCTATCTTGTGCCTCCTGTAGTCTCTGTCTAATCAGTGTGACCTGCTGCTCCATATCCTGAACTATCTTTGGACCAATGGCAACCCTGTCCTCTATCTGATCCCAACTTAAAGGTGTCCTGCATGGTCTGCCGTATAAAGCCTGAAAAGGAGGCATACCCAACGAGCTGTGATGCCCATTATTATAGGCAAACTCAACCAGATACAGATACTCCTCCCATCTAGACTGATGGTCCATAACATACATACGAAGCATGTCTTCCAACACCTGATCAACTCTCTCTGTCTGTCTGTCGGTCTCCGGATGGTAAGATGAACTGAAGTTGAGCTGTGTGCCCAACGCCTGATGTAAGGCTCTCCAAAACGATGAAGTGAATACGGAGTCTCTGTTAGAAATGATGCAGCGAGGTACTCCATGAAGTCCAACAATTTGATCTAAAAACACTCTCGCCATAGATGGTGCATTGTACGTCGTGCGTATAGGTGAGAAATGCGCCACCTTGGTCAACTTGTTAACTGTCACCATGATGGCATCATGGCAACGTGATGACATAGCTAGACCAACAATAAAATCTATGGAAATAGTGTCCCATTTCCACTCAGGTATCTCGTGAGGGTACAACAGTCCTGCTGGATATTGATGCTCGGCCTTGACCCTCTGACATTCAAGGCAATGAGCAACATACTCTGCAATGTCGCGTCTCATCCCAGCCCAATGATATAACTGTCGCAAATCAGCATGCATCTTTTTCACTCCTGGGTGTGTTGCATAAGGTGCTCGATGAGCCTCTGAAAGAATCACTGCACGTAGATCACCTGCATGGGGTATGTAGATGCGCTACCGATGTCTAAGCAAACCATCAGACTCAAGGGAATATCCTGTGAATTTGCCCTTAAGGGCCTTATGTTTCTAAATTTCCTGTTGCACCTCAAGAAAGCACTCATCCTCAGGCAGATGCTGTAAGATACGCTCTCTCAAGTCCACCCTCAATGTCAGGGTCAGGATCTCGTGGCGCCTTTGACTCAAAGCGTCAGCGACCATGTTCTCCTTTCCTTTGATTAGTGGACATCAAAGTCATACTCGCATAAGAACTCCATCCAACGCCGCTGGTGGGTGTTTAAATTAGGCTGTGTGAAAATGTATTGTAAGCTATGGTGATCCAAATGGAGCTCAAAGCATCGACCTAAGAGGAAATGTCTCCAACGAACCAAAGAATGAATAACTGTTGCGAGCTCTAAATCGTGAGTAGGGTAGTTTAGCTCATGTGTCTTAAGCTTACACGATTCGTATGCAATCGCTCTACCACCCTGCATAAGCACGGCTCCCAAACCCTCTAGCGATGCATCCGTGCAAACAACAAAATCCTCTGCATGAATTGGCACCGCTAATATGGGAGCACTGGTAAGACGCTCATTGAGGACCCCAAAGGCCCTCTCACACTGCTCGGTCCAAGTGAAACCTTTCCCTTTCTACTAAAGGGAAGTGAGGGGATGTGCTAATCTGGAAAAGCCCTCAGCGAATCTACGGTAATAATCGGCTAATCCCATAAAGCTCCTGACCTCAGTCACACTGGTGGGTGCTAGCCAGTCCTAAATCGCTCTGATCTTCAATGGATCTATGGAGATGTCATCGCCTGATAAGATGTGCCCCAAATACTGTACCTTTGTCCTGAAGAAGGCACATTTCACCAAGTTACCATAAAGCTGCTGCTCTTGTAAGCATTGCAACACCTGATGTAGATGACCCACATGTTCCTCCTCGGTCCACGAACAGATCAAAATATCGTCAAGAAATATGATCACAAAATGATCTAAGTAAGTGCGGAACACCCCGTTCATGAGACTCATGAACACTGTAGGGGCATTCGTCAACCTGAAAGGTACCATTGTGAACTCGTAATGGCCATATCTAGTTCTAAAAGCAATCTTATGAATGTCTGCCTCTGTGATGCGCAATTGGTGATACCTAGATTTTAGATCAATTTTCGAGAACACTCTGGCTCCCTGCATCTGATCAAAGAGGTCGTCAATCCTAGGCAGAGGATAACGGTTCTTCACCGTCACCTTGTTCAACTGCCTATAATCCATGCATAATCGAATAGACCCATCCTTCTTCTTCACGAAGATAACCGGTGCATCCCATGGTGAAACGCTAGGTGGGATGTGCCCCTTCTCAAGTAACTCCTCTAACTGTAGTTTAAGTTCTGTAAGCTCATGTGTAGTCATCTTGTAGGGTGCATGAGACACTGGCTCTGCACCCGGCACCAAGTCGATGTGGAAATCAACCTCTCTGCATGGAGGCATACCTAGTAATTTCGGTGGAAACACGTCAGGAAAATCTCTTAGAATAGGGTGATCATCTAAAGAAGCCTCAGGCTCATCCTCTGACCTGTCATTGACTGTGATAGCAAACAACTGACAACCTTTCCACATGCATTGCTTAAGCTGCTGAGCGGATATCATATGAACAACCGTGGGCTTCTGAATGCCCACTATCTCAATCTGTGTGCCATGATCATCTAAGCAGTTAATCATCCTCTAGCGACAATCCAGCTTGGCTCTATGAGCCGCAAGCCAGTCCATACCCAAAACTACACCATAGGATCCTAATGGCATAACCCTAAGGTCACATGATGTAGTGAAGGAACCCAAGGAGATCTCGCAATCTCTAAGCAAGGTATCTACTGACATCCTAGCCCCAGAGGCCAACTCAACCTCCCACTTAATGTCTTGCCTAGAAGCCACCAGCCTACAACGTTCCACTAACGATGTATACAGAAAAGAGTCGGTGGCTCCAAAGTCAAAAAGGATAGAGAGAGGGAAATCTCCAATCATACCTACAGTCTCAATGACTGAAGCCTGGAAATTGGATTGGCGATTGTCAACCGCTGCAAACATGCAGTGGGACCTACCCACATCACCTATAGTCTGCCCAGATCCTCCTGCAGGAGGTTGTCCCCCTGCTGTAAATCCCTGTGGACACTCTCTGGCCAAATGCCCTGCCCCACCACATACATAACACGGGCCCCTAGCCTGTAACTGTCCTGACTGAGTCCTACTTGACTGTTGTTGTCCAGTCCATCCAGTGGACCCCTGTGAACCTTTGTAAGACTACTGAGACCTTGCGGGTCCCGCAGATGATCCCTGTTGTCTCTGATCTCTACGCGGGCCCTGCTGCTGCTAACCACAGTTCTGTCCTCCCTGAGCCCTCTGCTGGGGTCTAGATCTCTATTGATGCTGCTGTTGTGGAGGCTTAGGAGGTAATGATGAGGAATTAAATCCTCCTCTCTGTGGTGTGGATTGTGGCCTATGATAGTTCTGCTACTATTGGTGATTACGGTCCTGAAACTGCGGGTGTGACTTCTGCCCTTGTCCCTGAATTTCCTCTGCAATAAGAGCCTTTTCGATAGCCTCACTCATAGTCGGGGGTCTGTCATATGCACTGGTCCTGCTATCCCATGATTTAGTCCTCTAATGAATTTGTGCACTAGGAGTTTCTCATCGTGGAGATACTCTGCATAACGAGAAAGCTCAATGAACCGGCTCTCATACTGAGCAACCGTGAGTCCTCTCTACTGTAAGTCATGGAACTCATCTATCCGACGCTGTCTGTAATGATCTGACAAGTACCGCGCATTAAAGCACTCTATGAATATGTCCCATGTGAGTGTATCTAAGGATAACCGGCGTTTGCACTCCTCAGTGCACCACCAGGTAGCTACTGCATCTCTCATAAGGTGTACTGTACTCGTGCTTTCGTGTTTATCCCGTAAGGTCGCAACGTGAAGCACCTATCTAAACTGATAAGCCAAGCCTCGGCCATAGCTCCCTCTGTAGCTCCTGCGAAGGTAGGTGGATTAAGCCTAAGCAGGTCTCTGATGGGGTCTCCTCTGTCTCTAAGTCCTATAACCGGCTAATCCAACCCATACTCATACGGTCCATGATATATCTGCTCTACTCTCATGGTCTCATCTCATCTCGAGAGTCTTGGAGGACTCCTACTCCATGCGCGGTAGAGTGACCCTACCTCATCTACTGTAGTATCAGGGATCTCTACAAAAGGATCCATATGTGGCACCTCTCGTAGATCGACGTGAGGCTCTACACGTGGCTCCGCATGTGACTCAGCACATGGCTCCTCACGTGGCTCCTCTCGTGGATCAACGTGAGGCTCATCACGCGGCTTAGGAATAGCTGGTGGTAACCTCTCTAACATGGCCTGTAATGTCTGTAATATCTGAGGCCCTATGTCTAGTATTGGTTGTGCCTGTGGTTCTAGTGGTGCCTGTGGTATTGGTGGATCTGTTATGACTGCAGGTGCCTGTCCCTCTGCTGAGGAATCACTGTGCACCTCAACGGACGCTGTGTTGCGCGATCGCGCTCGTTGAACACGTCAGGGAGGCATCCTACAAAACAAGGTAGACACTAATTAATCAAAGTTGCGGAATAAATAACGTGCCCAATTATGCCCAGTGTTTAAACTTGGGCTTTGATACCAAATGTCATACCCACATTTCCTATGCGGTCACAACACACATCACACGTGTCATGTCCACATTTGTTATGTGGTCATGACACGAAATATAAAAAATTTTCCCATGCTTCCCTAGAAACCCCCTCACATGCGTAAGCATGCTCGGTGGCATACGCTTAAAGCGTAAATAATACAGTTGTCAGCGGAGTATTACGCACACGTGTGCACACCCAAACACAAGAAAGCCAACAAGGGGGTCTTCACGACGCGGTTAACGTCGCTACAAGGGTTGAACTTACTAAGCTCCTAAACCCTAATTTCTAGAAAAATCCAGTAGCATAACGCCTCACGGGCATGAGTGGGATTTATTACACTAACACTAATCTTGATCACGTGGTTTCCTGACTTAGGTTAATTTCACTAATTACATTAGTACAACAGTTGATTAAGTTGATTGATCATTTTTCAACAAAGCATGATCATCTGTTCTCCTTCACGTTTTTTGAAATTTAATATTATTTCGTTCTCCTTCTAATTTTAGCATTTTCAACAAACCCTGAACTTTGTTCTCCTTCCCGTTTCTAAGGTTTTTTTTTTCTTTTATGTTTATCCTGCTTTTCTTCATGTTTTCTATCAATCTGAGTTATCACTGCATCCTTTACATTATTCCTAATTTCTTGGTAGATCAGATCTCTTAAACAGGACTTACAAACTTCGCTTGATGTAGTTCACTAGGTTTTCGCTCTAGGTTTAATTTATCATAGAATTTATTTTGATAATTAATTTGCCCCAAATCAGGTTTAACAGAAAGTTAAATCTTAATTAGATCTCTTAGCCTAATTCGGAAATGCCACGCATTTTCTCCTCTTTATTTTTGCTTTTATATTTCTTTCTCTTTTTCTCTCATTTTTCTCAATTGGACGTTTACTCAATTTTCAGGTTGAGTTTTCAATGGCCACATATGAAATGCATATGATGGCTTAATTTAATTATAAAGGTATAAATGTCTGTATATTTTTTCTTTTCATTTTCTTGGTATTTCAATTTGTGAAAAAAAATTGTTAAACCTCCATACCCATTTTCCTGTAAATAGAATATATATATATATTCTTATTAATTATTTGCTATATATACTATTTGTCAAAATTGAAACCTTTTAAAAAAAAAATTGGCTTCCCTTTTTACAAAATTATTAATAAATAATATATATATATATATATATATTATTTATTATTTAATTGAGTTACCATATTAAATTTTCTTTAAATACATATGAATATAATTTTATTACCATAATATTTCTTTTTTTTGTTTGGTTCACATTGAAACCCTAACACAATTTTCTTGTGGCTGTGGTAGGGTCCAATGGAGGGCGGCGATGGTGTGTGGGTGGAGGTCGGCTCTGTGCGAAGAGAGGCGCAGAGGTGAACAGGCCGCGGGAAGATCGGCGACAGTGGTCGGAGGTAGCCGTAGAGAGCGGCGGATGGGAGGTCGCACAGTGGTCACGAGCGGCGGTAAGGCGGAGGTCGCGGTAGAGGACGAGAGTCGCGGTGGCCGCGGCTGAAGCGCAAAGGGTCGCGGGGAAGGAGGTTTGCGGAAGTATAGAGATGGCAGGGGTGTGGGGTGGGGGCTCTGCCCCCTCCCCACACCCATTATATAAAGCGATGGTGGTGGGGGGATTCGAACACCCCCCCCCACCACTCTGTTATTTTTTTTGTTTGAATGCCTGTGTTTCAATACATAAAAACTGCGATTTGTAAATTTTATCTCTCCATTAAATTTCGTTATTAAAATTTTATATATATATATATACAGTATATATATATATTATTTAATAATTACTGTCAAATAATTTGTAATGCAGAATAATGAATTAATTTATATTGAATTTTCATACAAATGTATTTTCAAATGCATCTCTAAAATAAAAATTATAAATTTCTTTTTTTTCTTTTTAAAAAAAAAACCATCACACAAGGATAATTAAACCTTTTTTTTTTTAAATCAATTTCTATTTCAAGTCCATAAATTCAATTTAAATAAACTAAGCATATGATTTGTTTTTTTTTTTTAATAGAAAGATTTAATTGTGATTGCAAATATCTACAACAAAAACTCGAATGCATGACTATAACCAAATTTAATTTCCTTCCCAAATAACAAATTACAACTTTCATTTGTCACAACAACAATTTCATGACTTATCAAAATTAATATTTCCATTTAGTCATAAAATGAAACAAATTATAACAACTTTCTTCATTATTCCAAAATACTAAAATTTATTTTAACAACTAGAACTACCAATACAATGAAGGAGATTTCCTCACATCTTAAGAAGATAAAAAATTTACAACAAGAGAGAGAGAGAGAGAAAAATTCTCCTTTTTGACAAGCAACAAGAATGAAGTTCTTAACAAGACCAAGCTCTCCTCAAGAGCCTTAATAGTAAAGGAAAATAAAATATTTTCCAAAAAACAAGAAAACCTCTTCAACTTCACATTTAGCTCCAAGAAAATTGCATATCACACAAGGGAAGAAAACACCACACATCTTGCTCTCCTCTCTACCGTAGACCCGCAAGAGGGTCACCCCCGAGTTAGGGAGATCATCCACACACCTAGGGTATTCCAAATTCACATCACAACAAGGCAAAATAACATTCCAAAACACAAATACACCCATGGATAATTACAACACACAACTCAACCAAGGTGAGTCAAAAAGGGGTAGGAGAGTGGACACACTCAACTCTAGAGTGCCACTCCTTCCAAATATTTTAACACAATTATCCTCATGGCCTCAAGCCAAACATGTTAACAAATATTTCCAAAGGAGATCATATTTTGGCTCTCAAGCCATGTGACAAATTTACTCAAAATTACACAAATGCCCTCAAGGCTTTCAACATCCTAAAACAAAGCAATGACCTCGAGGAGGATCACTCCTCCCCTACCCCACACTTGATGAGCATTTCTCCCAAGTGGGAGAAGCTCTTTCAACACCCTAATAAAAATTTCTCACAATAACAAATATAACACAAGCAAAAATACTTCTCACACATCCATCATGCAAGTAAAAATTTGAATTACAAGGGGAAGGCCTTAGCCTTGAAAACCAACCTTAAAAAGCCCTATAATGGAAGAAGTTGATGTAGAGCTCCTCTAAAGTCTCCTCCAACCTAAGTCACCAAACTCCCTCCATCGTTTTTCCCAAAACAATTTCCAGTAATTCAAAATTCTCAAAAATTCAACAACCCTTCTCCCTAACCCAAGTGGGATTAAAATAAGCCCAATCCATGAGCTTAGAGGAATGGGGAGGTGACACTTGTCACCTCCTCACTCTTCCTCCCAACTACTATTGTGTCCCAAGGGATGGGTGTTGACACATGTCACTCACCCATCCCAAAGTCTTCCTCACCCCTTACCACATGTCCTCTCTCCAACACATGGGAGAGAAAAGGGGAGTTAGAGAGGGAAGGGGTGACACATGTCTCCCCTTCCTTTCCTCTCATGAAGGACCACACAACTCCATGGGGACTCTCACCAATTGTGAGAGAGACTTGAAGTCAAGTCCACAATTGGTGGATCTTGGAGTCATCTCTAGCCTTGGGAATTGAAAAGGGATGGGCTTGAGTGTTGGTACCACTCATCCTATCCCTCCTATGCCTCTAATTTCGTCACTTAACTTCAGTGTGAAGTTAAGGTGACCATACGGAGGTTTACCAAGGGTTACCCAAGTCAAAAGGGACCCTAGACCTATGGGGTATAACCCAGGGTCAATTTTAACCTAGTTAGGACACCCAGGGTCAAGTTAAAACACAAGAAAAGGGTCTCCAAAATTTAAAATTTTAAAAATGAAATTCAAAAATAATTCTTACAACAAATATTATAATTCAAATTTTCAAGAGGGTAGACCTAACCCATTCAACCTCATGCAAAACAACATTACAACATTACATCAACATGAAGTTGATCTTGGTTCCTCATGGAACCAGATCGGCTTCACAAGGGATTACAACATAAGGTGTGAGTTGATCTCCAATATCTGTGGTTTGTTAGAAATACCTGCACACTCAATTGCAAAGTTAATTCCACATATATGAATATCATAGCCAAAGCAATTTAAAACATGCATTCCCATACAATATCACAGTTCACATAAACATAAGGAAGGTTACAATGCAATTAGGTTCTAATTTCTGCATTTCAAACTTCCATTCCCAAAATTAAATTTCAAACAATTTTCTACCAACATCACCCAATTAGTTTTCCTATAATATAAACATCTATCTAACATCACCGAATTAGTTTTCCTATAAGATAAACATCTATCTAACATCACCCAATTAGTTTTCCTATAAGATAAACATCTATCTAACATCACACAATTAGTTTTCCTATAAGATAAACATCTGTCTAACATCACCCAATTTATTTTCTCTTAATACATTCATCTATCAAACATCACCCAATTAGTTTTCCTTTAACATAATAAAGTTTAAAAGTTTAGAAATCCAGGATCAACAGTCCCTCAAGTATAAAAGTGTCAGCAACAGTAAGCTGAGTAGTCACACGAACGGAAATGAAAAAGGTAGGCCTCACACCCTACCCTTACAAAGAATGTGTTGTGGCATCAAACCTATTGGAAATAACGTTTAAGCTTCATGATATACAACACTCTATCATAAGTGATTGTGATCTTTCCTTCATGAGAAACTTTTGGTAGGAATTATTTAAGTTAAAAGGCACTTAGTTGAACTTGAGTACAACCTAGGTATCATGCTCAAACTATTTATCAAATGGAGTTTGTTAATAATTGCTTAGAAGCTTACCAAAGAGGCTTTGTAGAGTAGCAAGAGAAATGGTGTAACATCCATATCTGATTTAACTTGAAAACTAGGTTTTAACATAGGTATTTTTTTTTCTCTTTGTAATCAAATATAATTCACTACTATCAAGTATAACATTTTTCACTTTAACAATAAACATGATTTCATTTTTCACAAAGCGGAAAGAATTGATAAACCATAAACATTTTGTTTTCTCACAATTTGAAATATTCATAAACAAATACCATATTAGAAACATACCATTATCACCGCATCTCGATTGTCGACCCATCACATTCAAGACTCGGCAATCCTCAATATTTGGGAAGAGAAAGTATCTTCAAGGAGCTTAACCTCCAACCACAGACCGTCAGTCTCCCGCTCTCCTTCCTAACCGGAAGTGGCCCTACCCTACTCAAGAGGATAGACTTAGGATAACCATCGGTGTTTGCCATCTGAGCTCTGGTGTTGTAACTTACGTGTCTTGTTATCATGCAGATCCTTGGATACCCTCTAGTCATGCATGACTCTCCACAAGAACACGCCATCTAGTCACAGTGAACATTCAATGCACTTGAGGATCGTGCATCACCTTGGCCAAAGGATTTGTTTTTAAATAGCATTGTATGAACGCATGAATCTAGTTCACCCACCCTACTCAACTTGAATAAATCGCAATCCTACAGTGTTCCTATTTGTAAGGTTTATATAAATGTTGACCTCGATGACCTCAAGGTATTTGAATTTCTTCATGCAATAGCGCATGGCGCAAATGTTTACTCTATTCCTGATTTTATGGATTCATCTCCGTTTACACGATGTATAAAGGGTTTTCTATTTCATTGTTTATATGGATAGCATTTGTATGCAATAATAATCCTGTAATCATATAAAACTTCGTTTAATAATATCCACTCCTAAGTGGTCTCAAACTCAGCTATTCGAATTCCCATAAGTTTATACAACATACTCAAGTATATGATACCATTACCCGTAAGCCCGAAGTTTTTAAGTTTTAGACTCATAAGGGTCTTCAAGGTAATAGAGACACAAGAATCATCGCATGCAACTTAATTAAGACACAAAATGCGGGTTTCCCACCCTTATCTTTTCATTTCAAAAGCATGACAGTTTTCGACCAAGAATAAATACTTATACTTCAACTCTACACCTCCTTCCAAATCAAATGGTTTCACATGGTTCAATGAGGTAAGAGTAATAAAATAAGATATTATAAAGACTTAGTATCTATCTTAAGACACTAGAGATGATCAAACACATTTGTCAACCTCTAATTGAAGATCTAAAATCGAAATGGAAACTAGCTGATTACATTTGTCGACATTCAATGTCTTATTTTCAGGATTCTTATCTATTTAGACAGAGCAATGTTTTGTAACCTTATCCTCCTCTAGTTTTTGTCTCCCTACACCACAACCAATTGAAATTACACCATCCGGCTGTCAAGACAATCTAAAACCTACATCGAAACATGCATATAATCTGATGCGGCTTCTCACTATGAAACTAATCGTTTCAAGTGTACACAAGACAGTTTAAACTGTTAATATAGTCATATAAAAACCTCTCAAAATGTGCATCTTTGCCGACAGCTAGTAGAATACCGTTCACATTTTGCATCATGCATTGATCAACATTGGTGTGTATATATATATATATATTAAAACTGTATTATATTAACATTATGGTTTCGTTCTTGATATGCAATGATAATATATTTCTGAGAAGACAACATTGTTTTCGTGTTCTAATGAAGACAACAATGATAATGTTTCCTTGTAAACAACCTCCTCAAAACTTACAGTATGAAGACATTATTATCACATCCTATACGTTGTAAGCTTCCCACACTATCATTGCAGAAATAAGACACAAATATTGATCATAAACTGCGCAAAGAGAAGAAATGAAAACCTGTTGATGAACTTAGAGATCCGTTGTTGGTAGCTCGTCCTCCCTGAGCTCTCAGCGACGTCCTCGAAGTATCTTCCTCTGACTCTAGACTCACAGCACTCTCCTATCCGTGTTCTCCTCAGAAAAGACATGCTTCCTCTCTGGTTTTCCCAATTTCTTAACAACAGCCAACTAATCCCCCAAGACTACCCACGGCAAGGAGATTAATCACATTTACCTCTCCGTTTCAGTTTCTTAACCACCGAATCCTCCTGCCCAGGCCACGCACAGTGAAGAAGGTCTAATGCCTTTCTTTCCTCACGGTTTCACTTCCTTCTTAACAAAAATAATCAACTCTCCATAGACTGCCCGCGGTGAATGAGATTAATGGCATTTAACTCTCAGTTCCATGCCTAAATAGAAGGAGGTCGATCAAACTGCAATGCTACCCGACTTCCTGAATCACAGCGACCACTAACAAGATGGAGGCTTCTTTTATGGTGACGTGGCACAACAACCTCGTCCACTTCCTCCTCAAGAAGACCTCTTAACTTCCCAAAATGCAACTAACACAAATTGAGGAGCTAAATTCTTACAAGGTGATAAATAATAAATGCTTATTGTGTCTCCAAGGTTGAAAAGAGAGAAAGAATAAAGACCGACTTACTAAAGAAAGTATAGGTTAGAATAATAATAACTCAAGTCTTAAGCTCGAAGGGAAAAGACGTATTCACAAAGGAAGACGTCCAAAACGACAGAGCTTGGGCGTAATTCTACTTGACTTGACGAGAAAACTGACATCATACAAACTAACGAGAATACCTGACGTTAACCAAGTTATGACTAAGGTGATTTTGGAATATTCTTCCAAATAACGACCAAAATAGGTTATAGCTTTTCTCGACTTCAAATTCGACTTCCGTCGATTTTTAAAAAGGAATAAATTCACAACACATGCTCAAAGCATTTTTACGGCAATCACAATGGATTGGGCGTAACGCAAGACAAGTTTTCTAAATTGTTTGACGCACAAAAATGACTTCTCGCGTCTTTCGACTACGAGACACGACTCACAAATCCGCCACAAATAGTTTTATTTATTTACCTACAAACGAAATATTAATCATCTATATAAGACGACTCGCTTTGGTGGACTTGTGACAACAACGTCGATTTCCAAAATTCTATATGACGACTTACGAAAAGGTGTTAAACCTTATCTTCAGACGTCGACATCTAGTCTTAAACTTTCTCAGTCGTAAACATGACTAAATTGAAGGCTTCAAGGTTTTTCTACCTGCTTGGCGTTTTCAGTAACAAACACCCATGGTTAATTTCCAGAGTCTGTACTCTCTCTCAAAGATACTTTCTCTTCCTGTCGAACATGGTCCACCTGTTCCTGCAACGATAGTCTCACATACAATTTTTGTGGTCAAAGCACCTATATTCCAAATCAAAGCATAATATATCCAAACATCATTTTCTCTTAACAAAAAGGCATTTTAGTTTATAATATCACATTGATCATAATCAATAGATTCCAAAATTTCATAGAACTAACTTTGTCTATTTACATCACCAGTTTCCATGTCGTTCACAACATATTATATAACTGAAATTTGCAAGAAAAGTAAATAACGTTCTCAATTCCAAAAAGAGGGATGTAACATATCCTTCCCCTTTAAAAATCATCGTCCTCAATGACTGAGTTTATCAAACAAAAATTAAACTTAAAACAAACTTTTTATAGTTCAACATTAATGTCTTTGAAAAGTTTAGGAAAACTTTGGTAAATGTCTTTATAGTCTTCCCAAGTGGCGCTATCCTCGCCATATTGGTCCCACTGAATTTTGCATTGCAAAACTTCTCGATTACGTAAACGAAGTTTACGCATTTCGAGCACCTTGAGTGGCTCAATCACAACCACCCCAGGTTCTTGCATCTGTAAGGAATTCCAGTTAAGGATGTGGTTATTACCTACAAAATATTTCTTTAAATATGAAACATGAAAAACATTACGCATCTTGGACAAAACTGGAGGTAGAGCAACTTTGTAGGCAACTGGATTGATAATCTCAAGAACTTCGAAAGGTCCGACATAACAAGGAGCCAATTTTGATGATTGACCAAATTTTATTGAACTCTTTTGGGGTTTCACTCGCAAAAGCACTTTCTCACCAACAGAGAAATATCTAGGCACTCGTTTGCGATCTGCATAACTCTTTTGCCTATCATTGGCTTTTGCCAACCTCTTCCTAATCATTTTCACTTTTTCTTCCATATCAACAAGCATTTCAGGTCCAATGCTTGTCTTATCTTCCAGCTTATAGGAGTTCTGCATTTCCTTCCATATAATGCTTCAAATGGCACCATCTTAATGGCAGAATGATAGGAGTTGTTATAGGCAAATTCGACAAGAGGTAGATATTCCTCCCATCTGTATTGTTGATCCATGCAATACATTCTTAAAAGGTCTTCTAATACCTGATTCACTCTTTTTGTTTGTCCATTAGTTTCAGGATGATAAGCAGTACTCACATTAAGTTTAGTCCCTAATGCAGAAAATAAGGTTTGCCAAAACCGTGAAGTTATCCGAGCATCTCTATCAGATATAATCTTTTCAGGTACACCATGCAATCTAAAAATTTCCTGCACAAATTTGTGAGCCAAAAGATGAGCTCCATCCGTCAAATTTCCCGGTATGAAATGTGCGACCTTGGTTAGTTTATCCACAACAACCAATATTGCATCATGCCTATTCTTAGACATTGGTAACCCCTAGACAAAATCCATACTAACAACTTGCCATTTCCATTCAGGAATATCATGCGGGTATAACAATCCAGCAGGATGTTGGTGTTCCGCCTTAACTCTCTGACACTCCAAACAACTAGCTACAAACCTTGCAGCATTACTTTTCATTCCCTTCCAGAAATATAGCGGCTTGACATCCGCTAATAGTTTTGTTACACCAGGGTGTCCAGAGTAAGGAGCACAATGAACTTCCTTCCACACAAGGTTTCTAAGTTCTACTGAATCAGGAATGTAGATTCTTCCCTTAAATATCATCAATCCATTCGATTCAATACTGAATCTGTCATATCTTGGATCCTTAGGGTTTAAGTGCAGAGCCTGTTTCACTTCCTCATAATACTCATCTCCAGATAATCTTTGCATTACTAAATCTTTAAAGTTAGCATGTATGGAGATTATAGAAGCTATGTGCCTTCTTCTGCTTAAGGCATCAGCTACTCAGTTTTCCTTGCCTTTGATATAAGAAATCTCAAAGTCATAATCTGATATTAATTCCAGCCATCTCCTCTGCCTTGCATTGAGATTAGGTTGTGTAAATATGTAGTGAAGACTTTGATGATCAGATTTTAATATAAAAGTCTTTCCCAAAAAATAATGCCACCACATTTGAAGGGCGTGAATCACTGCTGCCAGTTCTAAGTCATGAGGAGCATAATTCTGCTCACAGTTTTTCAGCTTCCTTGATTCATAGGCTACTACCCTGCCATCTTGCATAAGCACACCTCCTAATCCTTCCCCCGAGGCATCAGTAATAACCTCAAAATCTCCCTCAGGATCAGGAACTTTCAAAATTGGAGCGGTTGTTAATTTTTCTTTTAACAAGTCAAAAGCCTTTTGACATTCTTCCGTCCAAACAAACCTTTTTCCTTTTCTTTGCAAGGAGGTAATTGGGCTAGCAATGCTTGAGAAATTCAACACAAATTTCCTGTAATAACCTGCCAACCCCATAAAACTTCGCACCTCTAAAACATTGGAAGGTTCAGGCCATTCCATAATAGCTTTTATTTTGGCCAGATCAACTGATATCCCATCAGCTGATATTATATTCCCCAAATACTGCACTTCTTTCTGAAAGAAGGTGCACTTTGAGAGTTTCACATACAATTTGTGTTCTCTTAATTGTTGCAAGACTATTTGAAGATGCTATCTATGCTCCTCTTCATTTTTGGAATAAATCAGAATATCATCAATGAAAACTAACACAAACTTATCAAGACAATCTCTGAAAACACTATTCATGAGATTCATGAAAGCAACAGGTGCATTAGTCAATCCAAACGGCAACACCATGAACTCATAATGACCATATCTTGTTCTAAATGCAATCTTGGGAATATCATCTTTCAACCTTAAGTGATGGTATCTAGATCTCAAATCTATCTTAGAAAAGACTGATGCACCACACATTTGGTCAAATAGATCATCAATACATGGCAAGGGATACTTGTTCTTTATTGTCGCCTTATTAAGCATCCTATAATCTATACACAGCCTTAGAGTTCCATCTTTCTTCTTGACAAATATAACTGGAGCTCCCCATGGTGATACACTTGGCCTGATTAAATTCTTAGACAATAGCTCTTGCAATTGAGCTTTTAATTCCATAAGTTCAGTGGTGGTCATACGATACAGAGCTTTAGAGATTGGCTCCGATCCTGGTTTAATATCTATGCCAAAATCAAATGTTCTTTTCAAAGGCAAGCTTGGTAGCTCCTTAGGAAATACATCCCTGAAATTGCAAAGATATGGATATTTTTCCTCAAATGTTTGCTTCTCCAAGGTTTCCTCTACTAGGTCCATTTTGACTACAAAAAGTTGACATCCCTTTCGCCTAGCCCGTTTTAGTTGTTTTGAAGAAATGGATCTAATCCTTATTTCCCTTTGAATTCCTTGAAGATTTACTGAATTGCCCTTCTCATCCAGACACTCAATTGTTTTATGAAAATAATCTACCTTGGCTTGATGTTTTCACAACCAATTCATTCCTAAGATGACATCGTAGGACCCTAAAGGCGCTACGTATAAATTTGCCTCAATGGTGAAGTTAGAAATATCAATCTTAGCTTCGAACAAACATTGCTCTACCTGAGCCTTTGAGTTATTTGCATACTCAACTGTCCATGGGTTTGACATAAAACCAGCGTTTCTAGAAAATTTACTTAAGACTCTAGGTGACACAAAATTTTCTATTGCACTAGTATCAAATAGAATAGAAATAGGAACTCCAAATAAGGTACCTGTCATCTCAATAGGGGTGATATGATACTCTGCTTGTCGATTGTCAAGAGCGGCATGAATCCTTTTCTGAAATGCTTCCTGTTGCGAAGGAAGTTCCGTGTTCCTAGGCTTCCCATTTTGCTTCTTGTTAGGGCAATGGTTGGCATAATGATCTCCTCCACAAGAAAAGCATCCTCCTATAGGTCCTCGCTTCTCAGATGGCCTACTTGTAGAATCATCATTCTTCTTAAAATTAACATTTTTCTTATAATCTTCACCTCTTCGCTCATTACCAAATCCCCCTTGATTCTTTCGATTTCCTTTATCAAACCTCCTATTTCCATATCCCTTCTCATTCTTCCTTTGATACGACTGATCGTTGTAGTTCTTATCAAACTTCTTACATTTCTTTTCACGGTAAGCAGAGATAGATTTGATCTTCTACTCCTGCTTAATTGCCTTCTCATAAACTTGATCCATTGTGCTTGGAACATGCACCTCCACCTCACCACCAATCTGAGGATTGAGTCCCATGATGAATTTTCTGATTCAGAATCTTTCATCCTTTTGGTATTGAGGAACATACTACAGTAGTCTAGTAATTTTTTCTGCATACTCAACCACAGATAGTTCACCTTGCCTAAAGTTTTGAAAATCTATTAACTTTTGATCAAAATATAACTGAGGTAACCACCATTTTCAGAATAGTTCCACGAACTCAATCCATGTCACCTTCAAGGGACTTAATTCCAGCTCCATTTTCTTATTCATCCACCAAGTGGATGCTTCTCCAGATAGTTGATATGCTCCCCACATTGCTTTAGTAACCTCAGAGTAATTTCTGATCTCAAAGTATTTCTCCATCTCCGTTAACAATGCTTCTGCTGCATCTCCGGTTTTCGTTCCATCAAACTTAGGAGGGTTAACCTTCTTCATATCCTTAGATAATTCTAATGCAAGTTTATCTTTGGTTTTTCTTTGAACTTCACTGTCGTCAGGATTTTCACTTGACGTGCCATTTTCCCAATGTTTACTTTTGCTTGTATTATGTGAGTTCTCATTTTCACCCTCTGTGTTCCCAGTTTCATCCATTTTCTTTTCCAGTTTGTTCAACCTTTCCTTGGTTTTAGTAAGCATATTTAGAATCCTATCCAACTTGTCAGTGGAGTTTTCCCGAGAGTTATGACCTTCCTGATCTTCCCCCTCGTTAAACTTTGATTGGTCCATGATAGTTTAGTTTCTCACCTGATTAAACATATACTAATCAGTTTTATGCTTATTATATTATATATCATCAAAAGAAAACAACAATTGATCATAATCATAATTGTTCTCAAACCAAAAATTTGTCTTTATTCAATTTGCAAAATTTGTTCCAACATCAATAGAGATAGACATATCTCATGTTTTTACTCAGTATTATCAAGTGGGGTGTAACCTTCGGATTCATTGTCCAACACGTAATCATGAGGTGTATACCCCTTAGATTCACTATCAGATGATAGCTCAATGATCTCAGCTCTAGGCGCTATACGAGGATCCCTAGTGATGATTGGTATACTAATAGGTACACTCACAGGTATTCTAACAAGTACACTATTAGGTACAATAATAGGGCAGTAGTTGATCATGATTTGAGCCGCCGTCGTCGCTACCTCTAGGAGTTCTCTTCTCATTCGTTTAAGTCATGACAAGGCATTGGCAAAGGTTTCCACATCATCAAGCCAAATGTCATTTTCGTCATTAGTTTTCTCAATGGTCTTGATCATCGCAAGCCATTTCTGCTTAGCTTGCAGATAACGTTCCTTACCCGCGAAGGATTTTCTTGTAGTTTTCTTGATGCATACCATCCTGGCACAGTAAATCAAATCATTAGCTACCCGCATAATGTTGATTTCCTAATCAGGTTAGTGGACTCATCAGCCCTAGTGCTGAACCTGGTTAGTTCTGATACCATATGTAACATCCATATCTGATTTAACTTGAAAACTAGGTTTTAACATAGGTATTTTTTTTTTCTCTTTGTAATCAAATATAATTCACTACTATCAAGCATAACATTTTTCACTTTAACAATAAACATGATTTTATTTTTCACAAAGCGGAAAGAATTGATAAACCATAAACATTTTGTTTTCTCACAATTTGAAATATTCATAAACAAATACCATATTAGAAACATACCATTATCACCGCATCTCGATTGTCGACCCATCACATTCAAGACTCGGCAATCCTCAATATTTGGGAAGAGAAAGTATCTTCAAGGAGCTTAACCTCCAACCACAGACCGTCGGTCTCCTACTCTCCTTCCTAACCGGAAGTGGCCCTACCCTACTCAAGAGGATAGACTTAGGATAACCATCGGTGTTTGCCATCTAAGTTCTGGTGTTGTAACTTACGTGTCTTGTTATCATGCAGATCCCTAGATACCCTCTAGTCATGCATGACTCTCCACAAGAACACGCCATCCAATCACAGTGAACATTCAATGCACTTGAGGATCATGCATCACCTTGGCCAAAGGATTTGTTTTTAAATAGCATTGTATGAACGCATGAATCTAGTTCACCCACCCTACTCGACTTGAATAAATCGCAATCCTACAATGCTCCTATTTGTAAGGTTTATATAAATGTTGACCTCGATGACCTCAAGGTATTTGAATTTCTTCATGCAATAGTGCATGGCGCAAATGTTTACTCTATTCCCGAGTTTATGGATTCATCTCCATTTACACGATGTATAAAGGGTTTTCTATTTCATTGTTTATATGGATAACATTTGTATGAAATAATAATCCCGTAATCATATAAAACTTCGTTTAATAATATCCACTCCTAAGTGGTCTCAAACTCGGCTATTCGGATTCCCATAAGTTTATACAACATACTCAAGTATATGATACCGTTGTACCCATAAGCCTGAAGTTTTTAAGTTTTAGACTCATAAGGGTCTTCAAGGTAATAGCGACACAAGAATCATTGCATGCAACTTAATTAAGACACAAAATGCGGGTTTCCCACCCTTATCTTTTCATTTCAAAAGCATGACAATTTTCAACCAAGAATAAATACTTATACTTCAACTCTACACCTCCTTCCAAATCAAATGGTTTCACATGGTTCAATGAGGTAAGAGTAATAAAATAAGATATTATAAAGACTTAGTATCTATCTTAAGCCACTAGAGATGATCAAACACATTTGTCGACCTCTAATTGAAGATCTAAAATCGAAATAGAAACTAGCTGATTACATTTGTCGACATTCAATGTCTTGTTTTCGGGATTCTTATCTATTTAGACAGAGCAATGTTTTGAAACCTTATCCTCCTCTGGTTTTTGTCTCCCTACACCACAACCAGTTGAAATTACACCATCCGGCTGTCAAGACAATCTAAAACCTACGTCGAAACATGCATATAATCTGATGTGGCTTCTCACTATGAAACTAATCATTTCAAGTGTACACAAGACAGTTTAAGCTGTTAATATAGTCATATAAAAACCTCTCAAAACATGCATCTTTGCCGATAGCTAGTAGAATACCATTCACATTTTGCATCATGCATTGATCAACATTGGTGTGTATATATATATATTAAAACTGTATTATATTAACATTATGGTTTCGTTCTTGATATGCAATGATAATATATTTCTGAGAAGATAGCATTGTTTTCATGTTCTCATGAAGACAACAATGATAATGTTTCCTTGTAAACAACCTCCTCAAAACTTACAATATGAAGACATTATTATCACATCCTATACGTTGTAAGCTTCCCACACTATCATTGCAGAAATAAGACACAAATATTGATCATAAACTGCGCAAAGAGAAGAAATGAAAACCTGTTGATGAACTTAGAGATTCGCTGTTGCTAGCTCGTCCTCCCTGAGCTCTCAGCGACGTCCTCGAAGTATCTTCCTCCGACTCTAGACTCACAACACTCTCCTATCCGTGTTCTGCTTAGAAAAGACATGCTTCCTCTCTGGTTTTCCTAATTTCTTAACAACAACCAACTAATCCCCCAAGACTACCCACGGCAAGGAGATTAATCGCATTTACCGCTCTGTTTCAGTTTCTTAACCACCGAATCCTCCTGCCCAGGCCGCGCACAGTGAAGAAGGTCTAATGCCTTTCTTTCCTCACGGTTTCACTTCCTTCTTAACAAAAATAACCACCTCTCCAAAGACTGCTCACGGTGAAAGAGATTAATGGCATTTAACTCTCGATTCCATGCCTAAACAGAAGGAGGTCGATCAAACTGCAATGCTACCCGACTTCCTGAATCACAGTGACCACTAATAAGATGGAGGCTTCTTTTATGGCGACGTGGCACAACAACCTTGTCCACTTCCTCCACAAGAAGACCTCTTAACTTCCCAAAATGCAACTAACACAAATCAAGGAGCTAAATTCTTACAAGGTGATAAATAATAAATGGTTATTGTGTCTCCAAGGTCGAAAAGAGAGAAGGAATAAAGACCGACTTACTAAAGAAAGTATAGGTTAGAATAATAATAACTCAAGTCTTAAGCTCGAAGGGAAAAGACGTATTCACAAAGGAAGACGTCCAAAACGACAAAGCTTGGGCGTAATTCTACTTGACTTGACGAGAAAACTGACATCATACAAACTAACGAGAATACCTGACGTTAACCAAGTTATGACTAAGGTGATTTTGGAATATTCTTCCAAATAACGACCAAAATAGGTTATAGCTTATCTCGACTTCAAATTTAACTTCTGTCAATTTTCAAAAAGGAATAAATTCACAACACATGCTCAAAGCATTTTTACAGCAATCACAACGGATTAGGCGTAACGCAAGACAAGTTTTCTAAATTGTTTGACGCACAAAAACGACTTCTCGCGTCTTTCGACTACGAGACGCGACTCACAAATCTGCCACAAATAGGTTTATTTATTTACGTACAAACGAAATATTAATCATCTATATAAGACGACTCGCTTTGGTGGACTTGCGACAACAACGTCGATTTCCAAAATTCTATATGACGACTTATGAAAAGGTGTTAAACCTTATCTTCAGACGTCGACATCTAGTCTTAAACTTTCTCAGTCGTAAACATGACTAAATTGAAGGCTTCAAGGTTTTTCTACCTGCTTGGCGTTTTTAGTAACAAACACCCATGGTTAATTTCCAAAGTCTATACTCTCTCTCAAAGATACTTCTCTTCCTATCGAACATGGTCCACCTGTTCCTGCAACGACAGTCTCACATACAATTTTTGTGGTCAAAGCACCTATATTCCAAATCAAAGCATAATATATCCAAACATCATTTTCTCTTAACAAAAAGGCATTTTAGTTTATAATATCACATTGATCATAATCAATAGATTCCAAAATTTCATAGAACTAACTTTGTCTATTTACATCACCAGTTTCCATGTCGTCCACAACATATTATATAACTGAAATTTGCAAGAAAAGTAAATAACGTTCTCAATTCCAAAAAGAGGGATGTAACAAATGGTTTTAGTGGTTTCCACTAATAGAATGATAGTAGAATACCACTTATCATTGTGCTTCCACTTGGATGACCTCATATGAGACCCTCTATCATGGTTAGCCCCCACCTTCTTTGGATTCTTATATTCTAGGTTGTTCCAAGGTCTAGGCCATTAATAACTCCCTTTCCCAAAGCCTAGAATAGTTTCTTATGGTTCTTAAGGAATATTTATTTAACAAGTTTAGAACCACATGAAGTAGTAGGTGGATCAACAAAGGTTTGAGCATAATTTTGAAGTTGGTGATCTTTTCTTTTATGACTAGAACCTTACAATGAGTTCTTCTTCCTTGACAAAGTGGGTCCCAAGTTGGGTTTAAAATTTTATGGCCCTTATTAGGTTGTGTAGTGAATAGGGGAGATATCATTTAATCTCACACTCATATCCTCTTTAAAGATCTACCTAATTTTTCATGTCTCTTTCCTAAAGAGGGTTATTGGGAAAGCATCACAAATTTCAACATAGCTTCCAACATTGGATGCTTGAAGGGGTCAATCTTTTTTGGGACTAAATATGATCTTACACAAGTGCACAAAATGAATTCTCAATTGTACTATTGAGGAGATTTTGTTGTAGTAGAAATGAATGTAGGCCTCTTGAAGATGCAATGCAGGAGCCCAGCAACATTCTATTTGTGTTTCCTCATTTCAAGCTTTGAGCACAAAGGCTTTTTTGAAGGGAGAGAAATGTTAGGAACCTTGTACTAATATTTGTATTAGGTATCTATTAGTATTGGTTTGGGAACATATGCTTTGTAAGTTGTTCCATATGCCAAATTAAAATAAAACTAACACCTTGGTATATAAGTTAACAAATTTTGTACTCACGTTAGCTCATAACATCTACTTGGAGGGAGTCAACTTGGGGCCAAATTTTATATTTGAATTTGTAAGTTCTAGGGTCATTTCCACACCCAAATAATTGGATTGGGTTAGTTCCATGCCTATAAATTTGACTTGCGAAAGTGAACATGGACAACAAAGAATCAATACTAATTCTTGGAGATATATGCATACCTTGAATTAGGTTAAGTTCAATTCATCTAGCAACTTTTACACTAAATCATGCCACATGTACACTATTCATAGTATTAGGGATAACCTTGTCAAAATAAATTGTAAACAAAGTGGAAAAGTGCAAGGTGCACACTTTTCACCATTACAACATGTGATGCAACCTAAAATAACTTAGATACCCAAATGTGGTTAAGAGAATAACCAACTATAAATTACAAAGATAATTGATTGATTAAATTAATATCCAAATTATATTTAAAATAATAATAAAATTTAGATCACATGATCATGTGTTTAGTACCAAATTTAAAGGGATTCACATGAAAATAAAAATGTACTTAAGAATTTTACCCTTTGTGGGTCAAAAACTATGTATTTGAAAAATAATTAGCACCATGAATGAGAAAGTATATCATAAGATGAATGATATTACCTCTTAGTCAATGATCAATAGGCGAAGACATGCCAAGTATGCAAGTTCCTAGGATGATGATGTGAGATAGTATATGTTGATCTATGATGTTGATGCAAGCTCTGTGATAATGCTTTGTAATTTAATACAAAATAGGATTATTCAATGATCAACTAATGACCTAGATGCAAGATTTGAGGTATTGGCATGAAAGTTAATGAGTAATGACTAGTTTTCTAAGTTGTCTCCTTTTGTCACAAAGATAAGTGACCAAATGCCTAGATTGCGAGTTTGCACAGGAAACCACATGAAATAAATGGAGAGGAGAAGAATCAAAATGAGTCCATGTGGATAGGGGAAGTAGAGAAGAAGCAACCTAAATGACAAGTACCAAAAATTTCAACTTTTCCCCCAGTCTCACATTTCGTAGTCTTTGGCTTCATTCGAAGGATTTTGGCCATTCTTTCGCTTGTTATTCCAACCAATTTCTATGGTGTAGCACTATTTGTAAGGAAAATCATGTGGTCTATGCAAGGAATGAATCTTGTGAAAGTTGCAACCACCACCATCACATGCATACCCTGTGACACATTTGACAACATTCATAGAGTTTGTTTCTCATTTTTTAATAAGTCTTGTTATGTTCTAGACAAATCATGACATTGTTATTGGGATATATCGTTCCCAAATCAACAACATGGGTATGTGCAGGATCATCGCGGACCAAATAGTGGCAATGGAAAAAAAAAATGCTGATGTGAGATAGTATATGTTGATCTATGATATTGATGCAAGCTCTGTGATAATGCTTTGTAATTTAATACAAAATAAGATTATTCAATGATCAACTAATGAGTTGTCTCCTTTTGTCACAAAGATAAGTGACCAAACGCGTAAATTGCGTGTTTGCATAGGAAACCGCGTGAAAAAACATAGGGAAGCATGACCGACTCTGAGTTACCTAATTAAGATTGACAGGAGTGGAGGAGAGCAGAAGCATACCAGAATTTTTTATTTCCTGATGTTATCATTTCAAAGCCTGTGGTCCCATAGGCTGCTCTGTCATTTCCTAATGTTGTCGTTTCATAGGCTGCTCCGTCTTGTGAACGTTTAATAACTTTCAGACAAATTACCAAACGCGTAGATTGCGCGTTTGCATAGAAAACCGTGCTAAAGAAATGGAGTGGAAGGCGGAAGGAGCGCAGAAGCAATCTAAATGACACGCATCAGAATTTTCCACATTTTTTCCCAAAGTTATCCCGTTTCGTTTCACATTTCCTACTCTTTGACCATTCCTTCGCATGTTATTCCAACCAATTGTAAGGATAATAATTCGATAGGAAAGCTCGTGGTAGGAGGAAGGAAACTTACTTTAAGGATAAGTCTTCTGGCTTACTCTCCAATGTCCATATTGTTTGGGAAAACATGTGGTTTAAGTGAGGAAGGAACCTTTGTAAGTTGTGTATTCCGTTACACAAGGTTGGATCAATTACAATTAAGTAATGATTATAAATTTTTATTTTGTTTATATGTTGTTTTTAAATTTATTTTACAAATTGTAATTGTGAAATTTAAATATTTATATTAATTTCTATTTATTTTTGGGTTTATTTTGAGAAAATGTCTAAATGTAATTATATATTAACAAATGAATTTTATATGAAGTAGGGCTCAGTATTCAAACCTTTACTTACCTACATTTACACATATTTCCATATTTCGACAATACCTTATTCAATCTATACATTCCCCAATAATATTCACATTTATTATACCCACCATGATTAGGTATTCATCTCCTACACATATGTTACTACTCAATTGTCTTGGGTCAATCCCATGTCCACACATTAATCCTTGAAATTTCAAATATTCAAATTCAAATTTGATTGACTCTAACCCATTTCACAAGTCAGTGTGAGATGACTAAATACACAATTGTGCAATTTATTGCTATGTCCTTGTATTTAAAGGCATTCAATTGCATTCAAATCACACATCCTCACATCAATAAGCATCATACAAATATCATTCACATTTAAGAAAGGAGCATCTTAGGAACACCTCAATTAGAGCATCTAAAAGAAATATAAAATTTGCATAATAATTGTAGAGCTCTTATGTATTGCTTGATGTCTTCGATCCTTAGCACAATAGTAAGACTGGTCTTTTCTTGGTGTCGACCTAGGCGAACTTGTCCCTTAGTAATCTAGTAGTCCTCCAAAGGTATTCTTAAATACAGCTAGTCCTTAAGAGTAAAGAAGACATTAAAAAAATTGGTGAACTAAAGAGTAGAGACACAAATTACAAGATCAAATCCCCACATCAAAGGACATATTTGTAGACATGAGAATGATCTATATGTTGGGACTCAACCTTGTTAGACACATAGATCTTACATAGAATTCAACACATTACATGTACAAGAAAGGTCATGTTTCTAGTCCTAAGAGAATCTAAATTCTAAAGTTACATCAAATGCATCAATCTTCGTGCCTAGAGCTAAGAACATCTTTCCTTCTTCACATTTACTTTCCTAAGATAACATTATTTTAAATTATCACTCTCATGTCTCTTAATTAACTGAGAGGAACCTCTTGCAACAAAATAATGAAAAATGCACGAAATAACAGATTTACAAAAATAGCAGAAACACAGAAGGAATTTATTGATCGCAGGCCACTTTGATGGGGCAACGTCCTTTGAGCAAGCTCAATATAATAAATTCATGGATGCCTTCATTAGCCTCAACACATATGTATATACTAAGTATAATCTAAACAACTACTACTTCCCATGAATGTGGGATAATACAATATGCTCATGGGATGACTTACAAAGCATATGCATTCATAGCAACAATATACTAACAAAGTAAATAGAAGGGCTAAACACAGGTTCCTAACATCCCCTCCCTCTTAGAAAAGTTTTATCCTCAAAGCTTGAAATGTGGGAATCGTTACTAGATCTAAAATAGTGTTTCACACGTTGCATCCTCTGGTTGCACTCCATGCCACTAAATCAATACCTCCGTGATGGATTAGGAGTGAAGTTGACGAGTGTGCCTATCGAGGATTGCCTCTAGCTCCAGAAGGATGGATCCTTCGTTATCAAGTTCTAGTAAAATAGAATGTGCTTTGATATTGAATAACTTTCTTTAGACAAGAGACATGAAATACTGGATGAACTCAGGAAGAAGGTGGAAGCTCCAATTTATAAGCAACTGGCCCAATCTTCTGGAGAACCTTATATGGCCCATAGAACTTTGGAGTCAGCTTATGACACCCTTTGAGTTTTAAGGATGATTGCTTTTATGGCTACAAGAGAAGAAAAACTATATCACCTACTTGGAAAGTGCACTCGAAACGGTGCTAATCAGCATGTTGTTTCATTCTATTGCTTGCCATGTGAAGATTGTCTCGTAAGATGCTAAGAATCTGATCCTAGGTTTGGAGAACCATGTCAGCGACCCGAACTGGTGAACTATTGGGGGTGTATGGAAGGAGCATTAGTGGTGCCTGACTATAGACTACTTAATATGGAGTCATTTTAGTTGAAGTGTGGTAGGAGGTATTATACCAGCATGTTGTTTCATTCTATTGCTTGCCATGTGAAGATTGTCTCGTAAGATGCTAAGAATCTGATCCTAGGTTTGGAGAACCATGTCAGCGACCCGAACTGGTGAACTATTGGGGGTGTATGGAAGGAGCATTAGTGGTGCCTAACTATAGACTACTTAATATGGAGTCATTTTAGTTGAAGTGTGGTAGGAGGTATTATACCACCATTCAACAAGAGGGAGCCACTTTGCCCACTGATGTTATTGTTCAGAGGTGAAGCAACGAAGGTAAGTTTCAAAACATTTGTTGACAATTTCACTCTGGCCATCTGTTTGTGGATGATACCTGAAACTCATCTTCAGTTTGGTTCCTGTGTGTGAAAATAGTATGTCCAAAAATGACTAGTGAAGGTTGCATCACGATCTAAGACAATGGAAGAAGGGATGCTATGAAGATGGAAGATTTGGTCTAAGAAAATTTGTGCAACTGAGGAGGCGGTATAGGGAAGGCTGAGGGCACAAAAATGACTATATTTGGAGAGGCGATCAACCACAACCAAGATCATCGTCTTCCCTCCAGATTTAGGGGGCCCCTCAATAAAATCCATAGAAATATCTGTCCAAATCCTTGTAAGGATGGGCAAGGGTTTGAGCAAACTAGTAACGAGTGTTGTTTCACCCTTGTTGCATTGGCAAGTATCACATTCAGCGACCATATGTTGAATTGCCCTTTTCATTCCCTTCCAAAAGAAGTTACGTTGTGCCTACTCATAAGTTTTGAGAAACCTTGAGTGCCCTATTGATGGAGAAGCATGGAGTTCATAGAATACAGCCTGCTAAAGATCTGTGCTCTGGGGAAGCACCAGACAGCCCTTGTATTGCAGAGAAGCACCATCCCAAGAATAATGTGGTATAACAGAGGGGTTAGTGTCCAACTATTGAATGATTTAAGATAATGAAGGGTCATTGACATAGCCCTACTGTACATATTCCAACCAATTCAGAATAGCCATGGAAATAGTTGAAAGTGAAGCTTGGTCATCAAATGTATGAGAAAGAGCATCCGCCACAATATTGTCCTTACCCTTCTTGTAAGTGATCTCATAGTCATAACCCATGAGTTTGTTAACCCATTTCTGTTGTGCTGGAGAGGAGACCCATTGTTCTAGGAAATATTTTAGACTCTGATGATCAGTTTTGATGCAAAAATGATTCCCCAGTAGGTATGGCCACCATTTTTGTACTGCATGCAAAATGGCCATCATTTCCTTCTCATAAGTAGAGAGTACTAAATTCTTGCCAAAAAGGGCTTTGCTGGTGAATGAAATGGGCTGTTCATCTTGGAGGAGAACAACACCAAGTCCATTGCCGCAAGCATCACTCTCAACAGTGAAGATCTTGGAAAAATTTGGCATAGCTAGAATAGGTGTAGTGTACATAGCTTGTTTCAAATTTTCAAATGCACACTCGGTAGCTTGTGTCCAGGTAAAAATATCCTTTTTTTAACATAGCTATTAGTAGCACCGCAATCTTCCCATAATCTTTGACAAACTTGCGATAGTAGCCAGTCAACCCCAAAAACCATGGAGGCTTTTGAGTGTCTGAGGACACAGTCAATCTTTCATAGTGACTATTTTTGTGGGATCTAATCGAACCCCTTGGGTTGAAACAATATGCCTGAGACACTCCACTTCGTCCTGGCCAAAAACACATTTAGATTGCTTTGCACAGAGATGATTAGAGAGAAGTTGCAATGCAAGATCCAGATGTTGGAGATGCTCAACCCATGTTTTACTATAGATGAGGATATCATCAAAGAAGACCAAAATGAATTTTCATAGGTAGGGCTAGAATATTTTATTCATCAATGCCTGGAATGTTGAAGGAGCATTCGTGAGGCCAAAGGGCATGGCCAAAAACTCATAGTGGCTATCATGCGTGTGGAAAGCCGTCTTAGGAATATCATCCTCATGAACCTAGATCTGGTGATACCCAGAACGAAGATCCAACTTTGAGAAAAAAATGAGTGCCATGAAGCTCATCAATAATAGGGATCAGAAACTTATCCTTGATTGTGATGTGACTAAGTGCTCGAAAGTCAATGCAGAAGTGCCATGACCCATCTTTTTTCTAGACAAGAAGAACTGGTGAAGAAAATGAGCTGATACTAAGGAAAATAATGCCTTGCTTTAGTAAGTCTCAGACGGGCCCTGATGTTGGGAGGAACGCTTCCAGGTTGGAGATGAATACGTTGGTCCTCTGGCCGTGAAGGTGGCAATCCCACTAGTTAGATAAAGACACATGCATACCTATCCAAAAATTGTTGTAGATCAAAAAGAGCAGTCGAGACTGTTAATGGTTGCATATGAATGGAATGGAGCTGGGCAATGACACCGAGTGAATTCTTCTTAAGAAGCTTTTCCATGTGATGTGAACTGATGATGCTGAGAGACACTGGTTGTAAGCCCTTTAATGTGCGTTTTTGCCCATTGTCTAAAAACTGTATCCAAAGTTCAGCAAAATCCCATAAGATAGGTCCAATTGTGCATAACCATTAGGTGCCCAAAACCACATCACATCTGCCTAAGAGAAAGGCAAACATGTTGGAGCGCAGATTATAATCTCCAATAGAGATACGCACATTGTGACACTTCCCTTTGCAAGGTAATGTACCCCCATTGGCAATCATGACTTCAAAGTTGGAGCAAGGATGGACAAAACAATCAGCCTATTTGGCGATATGAGGGTCAATGAAGTTATGAGTGCTACTAGAATCAACAAGTATTGTAAGAGGGAGCTTCTTGAAGTAACCCTTGACCTGCATGGTTTGTGGGGTAGTGACTCTTGCTAAGGCCTGGAGAGAGATCTCTGGGTGGTCTTCCTGAGAAGCAAGTTCAACAAGCGACTATTGAGCTTCTTCTTGATCATCAGCTGTATCCTAAGCATCTACCTAAACTTTAGTTTTAGGTAGAGAGTCCACATCCAATAGGTAGAGCTTTTGCTCAACACATTGATGTCTCCGAGTGAATTTCTCATCATAATTATAACAAAGTCATTTTTCTCTACGTGGCTGCATCTTTGCTTCAGTCAAATGCTTGATATGAGTTGTTCTAGGAGTTGGCGTTGTTTGAGATCTTTGGGGAGCTATATTTCTGAATGGAACAAAATTGGATTTAGATTGTTGTTGAGATGTGATCTTATCCTTTGCCAATTTAGCCAACCCTAGAGCTTCCATCATTGTGTTGGGACAAAACATTTTAACCTCAGATCGAATTGCATCCTTTAGACCACTGACTAAACAACTCCTGAAGAATTCATTAGACAATCCCTCTATGTGATTGGCTAGTTTTTAAAATTCTGTCTAATATTCTCTCATGGTACCTATTTGGCGAAGTTTAGTGAGTGCTCCAGTGAAGCATCAAAAGCAATAGGGCCAAACCATTGCAAAATGAGTTTGCAAAAATTGGTCCATTGGGGCTCGTCATGAGCCTTGATATACCAATGGAACAATTGAAGGGCTTCATGTTCCAAGTGAAAGGAGGTAAGTGGGACTTTGTTGACATCAAAAGTATTATGCAGATTAAAATATTGTTTTGCTCGGTATATCTAGCCAGTCAGATCTGCACCATTGAATCAAGGAAAATCAAGCTTTGGCCCACGAAAATTACTGGAAGAAGAAAACCTAGTGTCTGCAGAAGACTCTGGGTATCGTCTGTTGTTCATGGCTGAATGTTGAAGATTGAGGCCAAGAATTTTTTCATCAAGATCTTGGATTTTGGACTTGAGGGCAGAAATTTCATCCTCCATGTTTTTTTCTCCTGATTGGGCTACTACCATAGGCAGATTTTTTTTTGGAAATGGGTAGAAAAATGTGTGCTAAAACACATTTAGTAAAGAAAAATTTTAATTTGGGGAAAACTGCAATAGGTAATTGGGGTTTGACTAGCTTTTGGACACTTTCTGAGGTGAAGGGGTGAAGAAAATGGTGATTTCAGAAGTAAGGTGAAAGAATGGAAAAATTTGGCCAAGAGGGACAAAGGAGCATAAATATGAAAGTAATGCTATGGTAAAATCTAAAGGCTATTGGGTTAGAATCGAAGAAGTTATGGAAAACCCTAAAAATAGACAAATGTGGGATTTCTAGCTTTGATAAGTGGAATTGGGATAGAGACCTCAAGAAGGAAATGTGGGGAATGAATTTTTAGGTGTTCCAGTGAATTTTGAGAGGAAACACAACTAAGACAAGGAAGATATGGTGAAAAAATGATTTTTTTTATTATTTATTTATTTATTTTTATTTTTATTTTTTTTCTAGAAACAATCTGCCAACTACTGTGGATAGATTCAATCTACGGTTTACTTGCTGCCAAGAGATATGGGCCCCAAGTATGTTTGGTTTCCTAAAGGTTCAAGGGAGTCATTCTAGCCACCAATGCTATCTAACGACGTGCATATTGGGGCAATACCCCTCACTACACGGCTGAGGTAAAACTAATAACCACTTTGCCACAAATGACAGCTCTTGGTTTACCTCACATATGGGAACTAGTCGATCGGATAGGGGTTGTTGCCCTTTTCGCTGGTAGGTCCTCTTAATAGGCCAGCTACTTTGGGGTTCTTGTGGTACTCCTCATAATGAGTTTTAGGGATATATGCCTAAGTACTTCCCATAGTTAAGCGGATAGGGATGTTCCCAGATCCAAACCTACAATCTAAATGAACAATACAAATGCAAAGCTGCAACAATCACAACGTTTGGAGGGCCACTATGGAAAAAAAAAAATTCTACAAAAATTCCACCCAACAAGCCCAAGAAAGTGTTTTGATACTAGATGAGAGGAACCTCCTGCAACAAAATAATGAAAAAAACACAAAATAATAGATTTATAGAAATAGCAGAAACATAGAAGAAATTTATTTGTCGCAGGCCACTTCGAGGGGACAACCTCCTTTGAGCAAGCTCAATACAATCAATTCGTGGATGCCTTCATTGGCCTCAACACATACTTATATACTAAGTCTAATATAAACAACTACTACTTCCCATGAATGTGGGCTAATACAATATGCTCACGGGACAACTTACAAAGCATATGCATCCATAGCAACAATAATCTAACAAAGTAAAGAGAAGGGTTAAACACGGGTTCCTAACATTAATCTAGGTTAATTTGTGCTTATGTGTATGCCTCTTATTTAATTAGCATAGATCAATCTTTGGGAAAGGTTTATTTCCTTTTAAATTTTAGCAAAACCATCTACTCATACATGACCTAATTTTCCCTTAGGGTACATTCTCCAAAACATCAAGGTTTTCAAATATATACTTTTCTTCTTTTTACATCTTAGCTTTAGATCTAAAATTCCTTTTTATTTTTGGGATTCATTGTTACATCTTTTTTGTTAAGATTTTGAGCTTTATTGTGATATCTCCTTTATCTAGTCTACTGCCTTTGGCTACCCCATCAAGGTTTCATTTTTAGATCTAATATATGACTTGTATTTTTAAATTTGAAAGCAAATTTAATATTTAATATTCCATTTTATACCCGCACTATAATGAGACAAATGATACTTTGTTTATCTTGAAAAAATATTCATGATATGGAAATTGATTATATGCAGTTGATATTTACTCAAATTGTGATTATGATTTATTATCATAACAAACTAACTACTATATGGTTGGACACGAGATGGATGCAGGATAACCTTTTCTGCACCCATGTGGCGAGGGAGAGTATCATCCAGAAGAAGATGATAGATGGCAACAAGTCAATGGTTGAACCAAATTTATTGAGAACCTCACTCAATAATATGAGTGTATGTGATGCTTGTGTTACGTTGTAAAATGTGTACACTAGCATTTTACACATTTTTAGCATATGGTTGGACCTAAAATGTTACCTTTATTAATCAGGACCTATTTTAACACCTTTTTTAGCATAAAACAATAAAATCTTGATCCTGATGAATAAACTTGATAGAATAAACTTAGGACTAGACTAAACCCATGACATTTAAACACTCCCTAGAGTTTGTGGGGCTAAAGGCCTAGGGCGCCTAAGCGCCTTGGTCCCAGTTGGGATCTTTAGTCCCTCTCTTGTGGTGTCATCTTAGAGTGCCTCCAGAAGAAGATGATAGATGGCAACAAGTCAATGGTTGAACCAAATTTATTGAGAACCTCACTCAATAATACGAGTGTATGTGATGCTTGTGTTACGTTGTAAAATGTGTACACTAGCATTTTACATATTTTTAGCATATGGTTGGACCTAAAATGTTACCTTTATTAATTAGGACCTATTTTAACACCTTTTTTAGCATAAAATGATAAAATCTTGATCCTAATGAATAAACCCAATAGAATAAACTTAGGACTAGACTAAACCCATGACATTTGACACTCCCTGGAGTTTGTGGGGCTAAAGGCCTAGGGCACTTGAGTGCCTTGGTCCTATTGAGATCTTTAGCCCCTCTCTTGTGGTGTCATCTTAGAATTCCTCCCTAGTTTGTATATGTTGGCCCCATTTGGTTTTATTTGTCATTTGTGAGTGGGAATGCATATATAAAGGAGTTTTATAATTCATTTTACACTAAGTGTCCTAATGTGAATATAGAGTTTGCTCACATGTTTTGATCTTCTCTGATAAAGTGGTCTTCATGCTTGGAAGTGCTATCTACTTGCGGATGTTATTGAAGTTTGTTTGTAGGTCTTGAAGAAAGTTTCAAGCCTTTTCCATCACTCTCCTTGGTGTATGATCTTGAGTTAACTTCATCAACTAGGGTTTCACATCATGTGGTAATCATCATCATTTTCATTCATATTTCTATCATATATTGTAAATCTGGCTGCTGCCCTCCTAGGGCACGCACTCTTGGATCTAATCATCACTATAGTGGAGGTGGAAACACCAACATAAGGTTTAACTAAGGCAAGCCCTTATACACAGCACAACCTTTTCCTCTTTTTTTGTGTACAAGTTGGAGAAACAGGTTTCTGAAGATAATTTCTAGGAAGAAGATAGAGCTTGCAGGTACAGGTTTGGTGATATCATGAGATTCTACTATACCCTAATTAGGTTCTAAGGCACCCAAGCTCCCTGGTCTTTGGTGCCTCTACTTCCAAATCCAAGTTCTGCTTTGCTCTATGATCTCTACTATACTTTTAGTTTTTTGATATCTATTTCTAATAATTAGTTATTAGAATATCTTTATCATCTAGGGTTTAGTCATTTGCCCTAGTTTGCTTGCTAGATCTTGGTTGGATTTGGTTGACTCATCTCTATAGAATAAAAAGCAAAACCCTTGTAGTTTGGCTCTCCTTCTTGGGTACAAGCCAAGCTCAATTTGTGTCCTAATATTTATGGAAGAGGGTTTGACCTAGTTTAACCTCTTAGGCTAGATAATTCTTTTTCACTTAACGTTTTCATGAACTCGACTTGTCTTGCACTTTTTGATCCTTCTTCTTTCAAATCTGAGTTGTTTACCATCCTAGATCTGATTGGGATTGAGTTCATTAATAATTTTGCATAGATACACACATACATAGTTAATTTTTGCATAGTTTCAAAACTAGGCTTTGTAAAAACCTTGCATTTTTAGAAAATCTAGCTAGTTTTGAACCTAGGGTTTATAGATTTTAGTTGTTTCAGATCTTGTTGTATTGATAGATTGCTTAAAATTATTTTCATTTGTTGTACCTTGTCATTCTTGCTGGTTAAAATATTCTTGCATCCTTGCATTTGAAATTGTTAAGAAAAATGTCTCAACCTTGCAACTTCAAAAGGTTATTACTCTTCCCAGTTTTGGTCTTTTTGAATACCCTTTATCTTGAAGAATGATCTAGAACTTTCAAATTTTTCAAAAGGGCTAAAAATGGCAGGACTTACTATTTTTAGTAAGTTTACATTTGACCTCAGAATGACCTAAAATTTTCCCAGAAGGTGTTGAACAACTAAGTAAACATCTCGGGTGAGTTTCAACTCAAGATCATATTTGGGTTGCGAGATATTAAAGTTTCTATTTTTTGAAACTGCCGAAAAAATTTTGAACTCAATTTTGAGGCACTTAGAGGTCCCTAAATGATCTAAAAATTGTTGTAACCAACGAAGTAGTTTACATGGTGATAGATCACTTCACAAGATTTCCAACGCATCAAATAGTTCATCAATCAGACACCTGGATCAAAAGTTATGGCCTCCGGAAGTTCGACCTCCTATTTTTGGGAAATGTGAAAATGTGTTAGACACATAATAGAGTTTTAAAGGAGAGAGTTGCACATGTTGGTGTGTGGTTTGACACATCACAAGACATCTTTTATTGGAGATAATTTGGGTGCCACTTTTGGGTGGTTTTGGCTCATGGTTTTGTAATTACCATTGACATTTATTGTATTGTATTTCCTATATATTAGGAGCTTGAGATGGAGGTTGTGTGAAAGAGTCTTATAAATGTTGAGTTACCTCCTAGATCTCTGGATGGATATACTCCTATGAAAGCTTGCTCTCCAAGTATATTGTAATCTTCTTGATTCCTGAATAATATATTGGGCAGCTTTGGAGTGTGGGGTTTTTTACCTGAAAGGGTTTTCCCCACGTATATCTTGTGTTGTGAGTTTTGCATTTACATTTTTTTATGTTATTGTACATCTTATTCTGTAACTGTAAAAGTTAAAAATTTACATAAATCTTTCCTCGGTAGATCAATGTAGGAAGCTTTTTCCACATACAGGTTGCTTCCTTTCAGTTGGTATCAGAGCCCGATCACCTTTGGTTCTAGTTGTTGGGTAGATGGTTTTTTAGCTGATCTTAGTTTGAGTGGGAGCTTGTGTAGAGGATTTTAAAATTTTGTTGTAGGAAAGAGATGGAGAGCACATTTGGGAGGTTTGAAATAGAGAGGTTTAATGGCAATAATTTCAAGTTATGGAAACTCAAAATGGAGGACATGCTTGTAGATCAAGATTTATGGGATCATGCCATATCTGGTACAAAACCAATGGCAATGTCTCAAGAAGATTGGGATCTCAAAGATCGAAAAGCTAAGGATTTGTTAAGATTCTATTTGGCTAATTTAGTGCTCCTAAATATCCATGAAGAGAAGACTGCAAAGGATCTTTGGAAGAAGCTTGGAGATGTTTATTAGGCTCAATACCTGGTCAATAAGTTATTCCTATGAAAGAAATTGTATTCTCTAAGGATGGACGATGGAGGATCTATCGTTGATCACTTGAATACATTCAATATACTTGTTACCTAGTTGACCTATGTTGGTGTGAAGATGGAGGAGGATCGATGCGTGACATTACTATGTTCCTTACCAGATTCATGGGATCACCTTGTTATGGCCATTAGGAGTACCACTACCACCTTCAAGATGGATGAAGTGGTTTCTTTGTTGTTATTTGAAGAGATGCAAAGAAAGTCTTTTGAATCAACTAAGAGGCTCTTACGGTTTGTGGTAGATCTAAAGAGAAGGGAAAGAAAAAGGGTAAAAAGATGGATGAAAAAGGAAGATCCAAATTTTGTGGGAGATTTAAGTCTCCCAAAAAGTCCAAGGTCCTATGTTGGAATTGCGAGAAACCTGGTCACTTTCGCAAGGCGAGCAAGGAGGAGAAAAAGAAGAAGAATTATGATTTAGATTCTAACAAGTCCTCTCAGGATGAAGGAGAAGCGTTTGTCATTGCCTTGACAATGCATCTGAGGATGTGTGGCTTATTGACTTTGGTGCATCTTTTCACATGACCTTGCATCGGGGTTGGTTTTCAAAGTATGAAGAATACGATGGTGGAAAGGTGTACTTAGGTGATGATTCTGTGGAAGAGTCTTGATTTGATTCCCTGATGGATGAGTGAAGGGAATCAATGGTGTTCTGCATATCCCTAGTTTGTCACGGAACCTTCTTTTTGTAATTAAGTTGAATGTTGTGGGTGTGTAGGTTATTTTCTTGAATGGAGGATGCAAGATGACTAGAGGATCTATGGTGTTGGCTAAGGGTGTTCAGATTGGCAATCTATTTTAGCTTGATGCATGCGCAATTCAGTGCAATAGTACCTCTGTTTCGAAGAAGAGAGCTTTAGAGTCTTCATCCTCACCAATTGAACCAACAGTGAAGAGGATTGTTGCATCTACTTCTGATGGTCATGCTTTCTAGGTACCTAAGGGTGCTCATTCTATGGAGATGAAACTTCCAGCTGAGAAGACAATGTTATGGCACCAAAGGCTTGGTCACATTGGTGAAAAGGGTTTGAGGACCCTAAAAAATAAAATTCTTGTTGAGGGTATAAATGACTGTAATCTTGAGTTTGATTTCTACGAACATTGCATTTATGGAAAACAAAACCATGTTTAGTTTTATTCTAGTTCTCACAAATCTTCTGAGGTGTTGTACTTGATTCATTCTGATGTGTTTGGTCCTATTAATGTTCCTTTGATTTCAAAATTTGTTTACTTTGTTTCATTCACTAATGATTACAGTAGAAGGATATGGGTGTATTTCCTTAGAAGCAAATTGAAGGTCTTTAGTAGATTCAAAGAGTTCAAAGCTCTTGTAGAGACTCAAAAAGATAGAAAGATTAAGTGTTTGAGGAAAGACAATGGTGGTGAGTTTTGTTCAGTAGATTTTGACAAGTTCTCTAAAGAATAGGGGATTGAGAGGCATAAGACAACTCCGTATACCCCTCAGCAGAATGGAGTTGTAGAGAGAATGAAAAAAACTTTGATGGAGAGGGAAAGGAGAATGCTAAGTGGAGTTGGCCTTGAACAAAAGTTTTGGGCTGAAGTTGTTGCTATCGCTTGTTACCTAGTTAATAGGTCTCCTACATCAACGCTCATTGATAAGACACCTATGGAGGTATTGTCTAGTAAAAAGCCTTCATTAAGACACATTCAAGTATTTGGTTGTGAGACATATGCACATATGCCTAAGGAGAAGAGGTCTAAGTTGGAGAACAAGGCTATGAAGTGTATATTCATCAGTTATGGCATCGGTGTGAAATTTGAGATCTAGCAGCTGAGAGAGTTTTGTATAGAAAAAGTGTGATCTTTAGAGAGATCAATCCTTCTTCTGTTGTCTTGCAACCTAAGAAAGAAGACAAGAAAGAGGATGTGGTTGAACTCCCTTCCACCCCTGAGAAATTTGAACTAAAAACACCTATTGGACCTGATAATGAGGAGAGCTCTAG
Organism: Cunninghamia lanceolata; assembly: GCA_027924645.1. Taxonomy (NCBI): domain Eukaryota; kingdom Viridiplantae; phylum Streptophyta; class Pinopsida; order Cupressales; family Cupressaceae; genus Cunninghamia; species Cunninghamia lanceolata. The sequence continues at coordinate 1,229,315 of BSBN01000446.1, read as the reverse complement.
TAGCTCTAAAAGTTTAGAAAAGGATGAAGAACCTCAACCTCAATCTTTGAGGAGGTCAATGTGAATAAGGCAGCAACCTAATAGGTTTGTTTATTCATTGCATGATTCCAGTTGAATTTCTGCTTTGATTTCTAAAATTGATGAGCCTAGAACTACGAAAGAGGCTATGGGTATGAAAGATATAGGTTCCTAGAAGGAGGCCATGGAAGAGGAGATGGCTTCTTTGGTAAATAATAATAATTGGGACTTGGTGCCTTTGCCTGAAGGATGAAAACCTGTTGGATGCAAATGGGTGTTCAAAAACAAATTTGGTGTAGATGGTAGTGTTGAGAAATATAAGGCTAGATTGGTTGTGAAGGGGTATTCTCAAGTGGAGGGAATTGATGATGGTGAGATTTTTCTCCCATCACAAAACTTACATCTATTCGGTTCTTGTTATCTCTTGCAACAATGTATGATCTAGAAGTGGAATAGATGGATGTAAAGACAACATTCTTTCATCTAATGGCTTAGAGGAGGAAATCTATATGTCACAGCCAGAGCACTATGTGGTGCAAGATAAAGAAAATATGGTTTGCAAGTTCAAAAAGTCTTTGTATGTTTTGAAACAGTCTCCTACGATGTGGTACCAGAAGTTTGATGCCTTTGTGTTGAGTATTGGATTTCTAGGATCGAAATTAGATCATTATGTTTATTACAAGTAGCAGAAACAGATTACTGCACCCCTCCACCATTCGAAAGATGTGAAGCAACTATTTTTCCTGCACTGCATGGAAGATACCTTTTTTTGTCCTTATACAGATTTCCCTGCTTCATTGAGACCTTCACAATTTTATATAAGCAGTCTTGAACACATGCCCTCACATTTCATTTGCTAGGATAATTTTTTTGCAATTAGTCCCATGTCTTGTCACTAGCCAAATGCCAGAGCCCAAGATCAGGATCAATAGCAAAAACACCAAGAAATTTAGAATTCCTACCAGGTTGTTATTGATATGTGCCATTTTGATCACCAGAGTAAATATCAAAAAATATTTATTAGGCGGCTCTGTGAGACTTGAACCCTGGATGTTCTGTAATGTCACATGCACAGAGTGCGAGGTACTTAAAGTTAGTTTCTCCTAATACGGTCTATCGAATTTATTGGTTTTTCAGAGAATAATAATTATTATATGATTGTGTGTAGGTTTGAATCATGTGCACCTAGCCGCCTACAGTAAAACATCTTAAAATAGGGGGCTTTCAGCTCGTTAGCTTTCTATTTCGTGAGGAAAACTAGACCTTAATAAAAATTGTATAACTAGTAATTGGCCCTGGTGGTACCCCTTAGGGTTTTAGGGCCATTTCTACAAATCTCTTTCAAAAAAGGTCTGAGATCTTGCCGTCTCATTTTCACTTTATTATATAATCTATTGATGACTGCCTGTTAAAGGTTTTCGGTCATGTAAGTTGTGACTTAAGGCTTTTTCAATTGTGAGTGATCGACCCCTTCTTCCTAACGTTACCCTTATTCCCCGTCGCATGTGAAAAAGTCAAATCCTAAAGTCTTTCTAAGGGGTTAGGGTACCACTTGAATTATTATTGCAGCATCGTGTTGTTGCAAATATGTGCCTATGCTATGTTGTCATTGATGTCAGCATATCCATTTGTCAGAAACAGGGGAAACAGTGCCAATTAGTGAAGTAGATTACTCCACATTTCCAGAGGAATGAAGATCAAAATATGCAGACCATATGGTTGTGTAGAGGGTTGTCTGAAGTAGCTCCAGATAAGATTTGAGAGGTCTACATGAAGATTTGAAGAAGCTATGGCCATCTAAGTAGAATTGGGTTTTGTAGTGTTCAGAAGAGACAGAGTGATAGAAAATTGGTCCGGATTACTCCACAATGAAAAATTATGATCTGCGGATCTAGAGGCATGTTTGGGAAGTCAGTGTGTATCCTCAACTCAAGTGGTTCATGGTTTGGAGGTCCGCAAGCAATCTTTCTAGTGTGATAGTCATGGCAGATAGTGTTCTTGAGGTTCCAGATGAAGATGCAAGTGATTCTGATGATTTGGAGTAGTGCAGATGTTATTGTTGAATTCAATGTGCTTGTTGAGGTCTCTAAATTGTGTGTCTACTATGTTGGAGGTCCGCATTGAAGATTGAGCTTGTTGTTGAAGATTTCTTCCTTGGTGTTGTTGTTCTTCCTATTCTTGGCTGACCGGATGATTCAAGCATGTTGGGGATGATCTAAGAGAGGTTCTATGAAGTGTGGTGTGTTGTTGGAGGAAGATTCAAGTCCCAGCTATGTTTGGTCGACAGTATAGTGATCCTCATTAAGTCAAGCTGACCTTGATGCTCATTCCAAGGTTGATGAAGCGTATAAATACTTGTGGAAAGTTGTCCTTGTGCGAAAATGATAAAATCCTAAGAGAGGTATAAAGGTAGAGTAGAGAAGAGGAGTAGAAGAGTAAGGGCAGTAAAGGATGAAGAGATAATAAAGAATTGTTTGGGGGCAGAGCAGAAGTTTGTGAGCTTCAAATGGGACTGAACCAAGCATGAAGAAGATGCTATTTCTCAGTTCATTCTTTCTGTATTAAACATAAAATCTTGTAGGTAGTGAGCCTCCTGTAGGAAGTGAGCCTCTTTGAGCAGTGAGCTCTGGGTAGTGCGGCCAAAGGCAAGTGCCTTCCCATTTCTTTTAAGTACTTTTAACAGGGTACAAATCTTGTGGGTTAACCCCCACCGTGGTTTTCCCTTAACTGGGTTTTCATGTAAAAATTTTGGTGTTATGTGTGTTCATTTTGTTTCTGCTCATGTGTTGTTAATTCATGCTTTAATGTTTACATCATTAATCTGTTTGTAAGTTGTGAAAGAAGATTAAAAGTAGAAAAGGTTAAAGTTGTGGGACAATTGATTCACCCCCCCTCTAAGTTGTCCGACCTAATTCCAACAATTGGTATCAGAGCCGGTTCCTCTAAAAAAAGCTTGACCACTTGAGGAGATCCAAGATGCCAACTTACAAGAAGGATAGTCCAAGATTTGATGGAAAAATTACTCCCTTTGGAAGATACGCATGCAGTGATATTTGCAATGTATGGGTGATGCCTATTAATTGATAACTAATGATGAGTATAAGATTTCAGAAAAGGCCCTTCAACTATAGACGAACTCAAGGAAGCTAAATAAAACATTCAAGCTAAAGAAGCATTGTTGAGTGCCTTGACTGATACAGAAATGACAAATGTCTTGGAATTGAAATTTGCTCATGAAATCTGGAAAAAGTTGGAAAGTCTATATGAAGGTGATAAATATGTCAAATGTACCAAGCTACCGAGCCTGAAGGGTAAATACGAAAGGTTGATGTTGAGTGAAGATGAAAACATTACTTCCTACATGCAGAAGGTGAATGAACTTGTGATCGGTATCAAGAGTGTTGGTTAAATATTGGAAAAATCAGAGATTTTTGCCAAAGTGTTCAGATCCTTACTTGCGGCATACAAGCATAAAGTTGCTGCCATTGAAGAGATCGGGACTATGACAACTGTTACAAGGGATCAGTTGGTTGGTAAGCTTTCAACATTTGAAATGAGTGAGTTTGGTGATTCTCTTCCTAAATATGAAATTGCATTTAAGGCCAGTGTTTCCAGAAAGTAAGGATTTGATCCAAGTGAAAGCTCTTCAAGAAAGTTAACCGGATATGAGAAGGCAAGGAAAGATCTTGAAGAAAATGAAACTAAGCTTGATGAACTTGAAGCCCTTATTGCCAAAAGATTGACAAGAGGATCCAGTAAGTATGAAGGAAAGTTGCCTTTCAAATGTTTTTCTTGTAATAGGCTTGGTCATTTTGCCTCAAGGTGTCCGGAGAGGGTTCCAAAGCCAAACCCTAACAGTTCTAGGGGTTAGAAGAATGTTACTATGTCCAAGAAGCTGAAGGAGTCACTAATGACGAATGTGATATGGGAAGTAACTCTAAAAATGAATGGGCGTTCATTGCTATCAAAGAAGAAGATCTGGTGTCTACAGAATCTACTAGCTCTGTAAACGTGGAAAGCGCCTTGGCTGCTTAGATTGAAGAAAAGGATGAATGGGTGATTGATAGTGGATGTTCTCATCATATGAATGGTGATAAAAATAAGTTTATAAGTTTGGAAAGATATGAAGGTGGAATTGTAAAGTTTGGAGACAATTCATCTGGTAGAATTTGTGGCAGAGGATCCATCTCTCTTGATGGTAAGAATAACACCAATGATGTTCTATATGTAGAAGGGTTGAAGCATAATCTTCTCAGTGTTGGATAGTTGGTTGACAAGGGGTATGATCTCTAATTCAAGGATGGAAAATACAAAATCTTACCAAGCTCTAGAACTGTGATTGCACCAAGTACACAAACTAGAGGTAACATCTTTCATTTAAGTGGTACTGGCAAAAGTCGTTTGATTGCTCAAATTGATCAGAGATGGTTATGGCATAGAAGAATGTGTCATGTAAACTTTGATAACATTGTCAAGATAAGTACTTTAGGCTATGAGAGATCTTCCAAGGCTTATGAAACTTGCAAATAGCATGTGCAAGGAATGTCAGTTGGGCAAACAGATCAGAACTACATTCAAAAGTAAAAAATAGTCTTCAAGTGGTTTGTTGGAACTTGTACACACTGATTTGTGTGCTCCTACCAGAGTTAGGAGTTTACAAGGAGACATGTACTTTATGTTGCTGATTGATGACTATTCTCAAACGATGTGGGTCAATTTCTTGAGAGAGAAATCAGAGGCTCTTGACAGATTCAAGGTGTTCAAGGCTATGGTGGAGAATGAGATTGGTGTGAAGATAAAATGTCTGAGATTTGACAGAGGTGGAGAGTTTACCTCCAATGAGTTCAATGCATTTTGTGAAAAGCATGGAATAAGAAGACATTTATCTGCCCCTAGGACTCCTTAGTAGAATGGAGTTGTGGAAAGGAAGAATCAGACTATTCAAGATGCTGCTAGAACCATGATGATGGAGGCAAATCTACCACATGTCTATTGGAGAGAGGTTGTGAGTACTGTTGTCTACACTCTTAATCGGGTGCAGATCAAAGACAATTCTGGTAAGACACCTTATGAACTATGGTTTGGTCATCCTCCTATTGTGAAATATTTAGAGTTTTTGGTAGTAAATGCTATATCAAAAGAGATGGGGATCTAGGCAAGCTTGATGCAAGAAGTGATGAAGGAATATTGTTGCAAGCATGGCTCTAAACTGTGTTGTCATTGATGTCAACATACTCCTATTGCATTGATGTCAAGAATTGTATGAGGTATGTGCTGAGGATATTGAGAAAATTAGCCCCATCAGAAATAGAGAAGAACAGTGAAGATAGTGAAGTTCTATGAAGCAAAGATTCCAAAATAGTTGAAGATCAGAGTATGCGCATCAAAGGGTTTGTATATATGTGTCTGAAGGTTGTCCAGTCAAGATTTCAGAGGTCCGCATGAAGATCTGAAGAAGTTATGGGTATATGAGTAGAACTTGTTTCGACAACTGTTCAGTAGTGACAGAGTGGCACAAATAAGTCTGGTAAGATCCAGAAATGTAATATCCTGCTCTGCAGATCCGGTGGTATGTTTGGGAAGCCAACATGAATTATCAACTTGATTGGCATATAGTTTGGAGGTCTACAAGTGATCCTTCTAGTATGACAGAGATGACCGACTGTGTTCTTGTGATTTTGGATGAAGATGCAACTGATTAAAGTAAGCAAAAATGGTGCAGATGTTCTTGGTGATTCAAGCAAGCTTGTGGAGGTCTCTAAATTGTGTCCAGTTTGTGTTGACGATCTGCATTGAAGATTGAGCTTGTAATTAAAGATTTACCTCTGGATAATGGTGTTCTTCCCAGTCCTAGGCAACTGGATGGTTTACACCTATTACGAATAATCTAGAAGATGTCTTGAGAGGTGTGGCATGTTTCTCGAAGAAGATTGAAGTCCCAGCTATGCATGGCTGATAGTGTAGTAATTCGCATAAAGCTTTTGTAATAAGTCAAGTTGTATGTTTGTAATTGCTCTGTAATAAAATAAGTATATGTTGTGCTGACTTTCATGATCATTCCAAAGTTGATATCATGTATAAATAAGAATTGCAAAGTTGTTCAAAATGTATCCAGAGTGGTCATGATGAAGTTGTGGTAAGAAGGAGGAGTGAAATAGCAGAGCAGAGGTATTCAGCTTTAATGGAACTGAATCAAGCATAGTAAAGATGCTAACTTCTAGTTCAAGTTGGGAATACATATTTTCTCCTGTAGACAGTGAGTCTCTTATAGGCAGTGTGCCTCTTGTGAGTAATGTGCTTGGGCAGTGAGCCCTAATTGGCAGGTGCCATTTCATTTCTCATATTCTTTTAATAGAGAATAAAATCTTAGGTTAGTCACCCCGTGGTTTTTCCCTTAACCAGGTTTTTCACGTTAAAATCTTGGTGTTATTGTTGCAAGTATGGGTCTAACTAGTATTGTCATTAATGTCAACATACTTCTGTTGCATTAGTGATAAGGATTGGATGAGTTAAATGTTGAGGATACTGAGAAAATTAGTCTCAATCAGGAATAGTGAAGAACAGTGATGATAGCAAGGTAAAAGCTCAAGACAGGTTAAGAATCAGAGGATGCGGATTAAAGGGTTTGTAGATATGAGTCTCAAGATGTTCCAGTAGAGATTTTAGAGGTCTGCATGAAGATATGAAGAAGTTGTGATTGCTCAAGTAGAACTGGTTCCGGTAGATGTTCAGAGGTGATAGAGTGTTACAGAAAGGTCCGGTGAGATCTGGAAATGCATTATCCCATCTTGTGGATTTGAAGGAGTGTTGGGGAAGTCCTTATGATGTATAATATTGACTTGTTCCTAGTTTGAAGATCCGGAAGCATCTATTCCATTGTGACAGTAATGGCAGACTGTGTTCTTGAGGTTCCAGATGAAGAAGAGAAGGATTTCAGTAAGTAGAGGAAGTGCGGATGTTCTTGGAGATTCAGGCAAGCTTGTGGAGGTCCTTGGATCATGTTCAGTTCGTGTTGATGGTCTGCATTAGAATTGGGGACCCAGAAATGAAGAATAACTTCCAGATAATAGTGTTCTTTCTGTGATTGGCCAACCGGATGAATTATACATCTTGCGGATGTTCTTATGAGTGTTAGCCGACTTAGATGATCATTCCTAAGTTGATGTTGTGTATAAATAAGGGATTGTAAGGTCATTTCAAGTGTGGGTGTCGAAGATGAGTGTGTGGTAGCAAGGAGAAGAGCGAAAGGCAGAGTAGAAGGTTTGGACTTAAATGGAACTGACTCAAGCATGGTGAAGATGCTATTTACCAGTTCAAGTATGTGATACTTATTCTTTTGTAGATAGTGTGTCTCTTGTAGGCAGTGAGCCTCTTGTGAGCAGTGTGCTCGGGCAGTGAGTGCTACTTAGCATGTGCCATTTTGTTTTTTCTATTCTTCTAACAAAGAATACAATCTTGGGTTAATCACCCCGTGGTTTTTCCCTTAACTAGGTTTTCCACGTCAAAAATCTTGGTGTCTCATGTGTTAATGTGTTTCTGCTCTTGATTTGTTACTTTGTGTTTTCATGGTTGATCTTCTATTATGTTGCTAATTAACAATGTGGAGTTAAGTATTTAAAGTAAGAGAAAGTTTTGTACAACTGATTCACCCCCCCTCTCAGTTGTGTGCCCTAAATCTAACAATTGGTATCAGAGCCAAGTTCCTCTAAAAGGAGCTTAACTGCTTGAGGAGATCCAGGATGTCATCTTACAAGAAGGATAGTCTGAAGTTTGATGGAACAAACTTTGCTCTTTGGAAAGGTCGCATGAAATGTCACTTACAGTGTATGGGAATGGTGTACTGGTCCATGGTTACAAAACCGTATGTACCTCCATAGGGTGGTTCAACAACCCTAAATGAAATCAAAGATGCTAAAAACAATCTCTGGACCATAGAGGCTCTTCTAAGTGCATTATGTGACTCAGAGCTCTCAAATGTTATTGAACTTCCAACTGCTTTTGAGATTTGGAAAAAACTAGAACTTTTGCATGAAGGAGACCAGTATGTTAAAAGTGCAAGGGTACAAAGTCTAAAAGGGAAATTTGAAAAACTGAAGATGAGAGATGATGAAAATATTACCACTTTTATGCCAAGAGTGAATGAGCTAGTTTGTGGAATTAGAAATGCTGGTGGAATCTTAAGTGAAGATGAGATTGTTGGTAAAGTTCTCAGATCCCTTCCTGCTTCCTATAAAATCAAGGCTGCTGCAATTGAAGAATTTAGAGCTCACACAACTGTCACAAGAGATCAATTAGTTGGTAAATTGGCTGCTTTTGAGATGGCTGAGTTTGGAGATGATCCCCCAAAGACTGAATCTGCATTCAAAGCCAGTGCCTCTGTAAAAGGAAAACAAAGGTTTGATCCACGAGAAAACTCTTCAAGGAAATCATCATGGGATGAAAATGCAAGAAAAGACTTGGAAGAAGAAGAAGCTGAAACTACTCATCTTGAAGCTCTTATTGCAAAAAGACTACCAAGAGGATCTGGTAAGTATGAAGGGAAATTGCCTTTTAAGTGTTTTAACTGCAATAAGATTGGTCATTTTGCATCAAGGTGTCCGAAAAGATTTTCTAGGCCAAACACTAATAGACCAAGATTCCAGAAGAATTGTTACTATGCTCATGAAGGAGATGATGAAGGAGTAACAGATGATGAATCATAAAAAGGAGACAAATCTGGAAGTGATTGGGTGTTCATTGCCATCAAGGAAGAAGATCCAATGCCCTCTAAATATGTCAATCATAAAGCTGAAGAAAAAGCCTGGCTGCCCAAATTGAAGAGAAGGATGATTGGGTCATTGATAGTGGTTGCTCTCACCATATGACAGGTGACAAAAACAAGTTCATAGATTTGGAAAGATATTAAGGAGGAGTGTTAAAGTTTGGTGATAACTCTACTAGTAGAATCAGAGGGAGAGGAACTATTTCTTTTGATGGAAAGAACAAAACCGGTAATGTATTATATGTTGAAGGATTGAAGCACAATCTTCTTAGTGTTGGACAGTTGGTGGACAAAGGCTATGATCTCAGATTCAAGAATGGAAAGTGCAAAATTTTTGAAAGTTCTAGAACAGAGATTGCATCTGGTACCCAAACAAAAGGTAACATCTTTCACTTGGCTGGTACTAGTAAAAGTTGTTTAGTTGTTCAAGTTGATCAGAGTTGGTTATGGCATAGAAGAATGTCTCATGTGAACTTTGATAATATCATCAAGATAACCAATACTTAGGCTATAAGAGATCTTCCAAAATTGGTAAAACCTACAAATAGTTTGTGCAAAGAATGTCAGTTGGGAAAACAAAGCAGAATCTCATTCAAAAGCAAGGAACAATCTTCTACCGAATTATTAGACTTGGTTCATAATGACTTATGTGGTCCGGCAAGAATCAGGAGTGTGTAAGGTGATAGATACTTCATGTTGCTAATTGATGACTATTCTTGGATGATGTGGGTAACCTTTCTGAAAGAGAAATCAGAAGCTCTTGAGAAATTCAAAATATTCAAAGCTATGGTTGAAAATGAGACCGGATTGAAATTGAAATGTCTAAGGTCTGATAGAGGTGGAGAATTCACATCCAGTGAGTTTATAGATTTCTGTGAGAAACATGGAATAAAGAGACAATTGTCTGCTCCCAGGGCTCCATCACAGAATGGAGTAGTTGAAAGAAAGAACCGGACCATCCAGGAAGCATCAAGGACCATGATGATGGAAGCAAATGTTCCCCAGATCTATTGGAGGGAAGCTGTCAGCACTGCAGTCTATACTCTGAATCGAGTTCAAATTAGAAGCAATACCGGTAAGACTCCTTACGAACTTTGGTTTGGTATTACACCCACTATTAGGTATTTCAGAGTGTTTGGTAGCAAATGTTACATCAAGAGAGATGAAGATCTAGGCAAGTTTGATGCTAGAAGTGATGAAGGAATATTTTTAGGTTATTCTACTCAAAGAAAAGCATATCGGTGTTATAATAAGAGATTGAGAAAGATTATAGAAAGTACTAATGTGAAGGTTGATGAAAGAATTGAAAAACCCTCAAGGTTTTATGAGTATGATGAAGATGATCAGAATAATGCTCTGGTTCAAGGTGCCCAAGTACCTCCTGAAAAACATATTCAAGGTGATCCGGTAAGTCAGGAAGAAGAGATAAGTTTCAATGAGCCTGATCAAGAATTAGAAATACAAGAAACTCCCAAAGTTCCAAGGTATGTGAGACTGAACCATTCTAAAGATCAGATCATAGCTGACAAAAGCAAAGGTGTATAAACAAGAAGAAGAATTGCTCAAGATTCATGAGTATTATCTAATTTCATAGATTGAACCTAAGATAGTAAATGAAGCCTGCAATGATGAAAACTGGACTAAGGCAATGGAGGAACAACTGATGCAAATTGAGAAGAATCATACTTGGGATCTTGTTCCCATACCTAGAAACAAAAATGTGATTGGAACCAAATGGGTATTACAGAACAAATTGAATGAAGCCAGTGAAGTGATCTGAAATAAGGCCAGATTAGTTTGCAAAGGCTACTCTCAAATAGAAGGAGTTGATTTTGAAAAAACTTTTGCTTCGGTGGCAAGAATTGAAGCAGTCAGATTATTTCTTGTATTTGCTACCTTCAAAGATTTTAAAGTGTATCAGATGGATGTCAAGTCTACCTTCCTGAATGGTGATTTGGAAGAAGAAGTGTACATTGAGCAACCAGATGGATTTCAATTGTCTGACAATGGTGATATGGTCTGTAAGTTGAAAAGGGCATTGTATGGACTGAAGCAAGCCCCAAGAGCCTAGTATGAAAGACTGGATAAACATCTCTTAAAGATTGGTTTCAACAAAGGTACTGCTGACGATAATTTATATTTCAAAATTGATCATGAAAACATCTTAGGTGTTGAAGTGTTTGTTGATGATATCATTTTTGGAGGAAAAGATAGTTTGTGTAAAACCTTTGCAAATCAAATGAAAAGTGAGTTTGAGATGTCCATGCTTGGTGAAATGAATTTCTTCTTGGGTCTACAAATCACTCAAACAAAGAAAGGTACCTTCATTTCTCAGACCAAATATGCAAGAGAATTATTGAAGAAATTTGGGATGGAAGATTCAAAGCCAATGAACACTCCCATGGCAACCGGATGCAAATTAAGCAAAAATGATGACTCTCCTAGGGCTAATCAGACAAAGTACAAATCAATGATTGGAGGACTGTTGTATCTCACTCAAACTAGACCAGACATTATGCAGGCTGTTGGTCTTGTTGCAAGATTCCAGGCTGATCCTAGAGAATCTCATGTCATGGAAATCAAGAGGATTTTTAGATATCTAAAAGGGATGGTTGAGTATGGTCATGGTATCCTAGAGATCATGATTTTTCTCTTCATGCATATACTGATGCAGATTGGGTAGGAGATGTGGATGACCGGAAGAGTACCAGTGGTGGAGCATTCTTTTTGGGGAAGAGATTGGTTTCTTGGCTAAGCAAGAAATAAGAGGCAATATCTCTATCTACAACTGAAGCAGAATATATTGTTGCAACAAGTGGTTGCACTCAAGTATTGTGGATGAAGCAGATGTTAAGAGATATCAAAGTGGAGTCACAATTTTCTGTGATAATTCAAGTGCAATAAACATATCTAAGAATCCAGTGTTGCATTCAAAGACTAAACATATATCCATCAAGTTTCACTTCATGAGAGAACAAGTGAACAAGAATGAAGTCAGATTGGAGTTTGTGCCTTCTAAGGATCAGATTGCAGACATCTTTACTAAACCTCTGCCTAAGGACTCTTTTGAGTATCTAAGGGAGAAGTTAGGGGTTATTTCCCCTCTGGTGATGCACTAAGGTGCATCAGTCCGGTGCATATCACAGTCACATCTTGTGGTCCGGACTGATGATGGGGAGCTGCTACTTAGGGGGAGCAACAGATATGATTCTGAAGTGGTATAATTGCAAGTATGTTCCCTTTGCCATTGATGTCAAAGGGGGAGAGAAGACATGTGAAAAACAAGTGGTTGCTGATCAAAGGTGGAGCAGTAATAGGAGAGAAGAAATGAGAATGGTGGTTGCTGATAGGGGGAGTTGTGACAATAAGGAAAAGTTCTTGTCTTGATGGTCAAATTAGTTTTTCATATCATATGTTGCCATCAATGACAAAGGGGGAGATTGTTGCAAGTATGGGCCTAACTGGTATTGTCATTGATGTCAACATACTTCTGTTGCATTAATGATAAGGATTGGATGAGTTATATGTTGAGGATACTGAGAAAATTAGTCTCAATCAGGAACAGTGAAGAACAGTGATGATAGCAAGGTAAAAGCTCAAGACAGGTTAAGAACTAAAGGATGCGGATTAAAGGGTTTGTAGATATGAGTCTTAAGATGTTCCAGTAGAGATTTCAGAGGTCTGCATGAAGATATGAAGAAGTTGTGATCGCTCAAGTAGAACCGGTTCTGGTAGATGTTCAAAGGTGACAGAATGTTACAGAAAGGTCTGGTGAGATCTAGAAATGTATTATCCCATCTTGTAGATTTGAAGGAGTGTTGGGGAAGTCCTTATGATGTATAATCTTGACTTGTTCCTAGTTTGAAGATCTAGAAGCATCTATTCCATTGTGACAGTAATGGAAGACTATGTTCTTGAGATTCCAGATGAAGAAGAGAAGGATTTTAGTAAGTAGAGGAAGTGTGGATGTTCTTGGAGATTCAGGCAAGCTAGTGGAGGTCCTTGGATCGTGTTAAGTTCATGTTGATGGTCTGCATTAGAATTGGGGACTCAAAAATGAAGAATAACTTCTGGATAATAGTGTTCGTTCTGTGACTAGCCGACCGGATGAATTATACATCTTGCGGATGTTCTTATGAGTGTTAGCCGACTTAGATGATCATTCCTAAGTTGATGTGTATAAATAAGGGATTGTAAGGTCATTTCAAGTGTGGGTGTCGAAGATGAGTGTGTGGTAGCGAGGAGAAGAGTGAAAGGCAGAGCAGAAGGTTTGGACTTAAATGAAACTGACTCAAGCATGGTGAAGATGCTATTGACCAGTTCAAGTATGTGATACTTATTCTTTTGTAGACAGTGTGTCTCTTATAGGCAGTGAGCCTCTTGTGAGCAGTGTGCTCAGGTAGTGAGCCCTAATTGGCATGTGCCATTTTGTTCTTTCTATTCTTCTAACAGAGAATACAATCTTGGGTTAATCACCCCATGCTTTTTCCCTTAACCAGGTTTTCCACGTCAAAAATCTTGGTGTCTCATGTGTTAATGTGTTTCTGCTCTTGATTTGTTACTTTGTGCTTTCGTGGTTGATCTTCTATTATGATGCTAATTAACAATGTGGAGTTAAGTATTTAAAGTAAGAGAAAGTTTTGTACAACTAATTCACCCCCCCTCTCAGTTGTGTGCCCTAAATCTAACAGTTATTTGTGTTGAGTTTGTTTCTACTCTTAAATTATTGCATTATGCTTTCATGATTGAATCTTTGAGATGTTGCTGAAATGTAAAGAAGGTTTTAAGTAAATACGGAATAGAATTTTGTAACAACTGATTCACCCCCCCTTTCAGTTGTCTATCCTTGAATCAACAATTGGTATTAGAGCCAAGTTCCTCTAAAAGAGCTTAATCGCTTGAGAAGATCCAGGATGTCTTCCTACAAGAAGGATAGTCTGAGGTTTGATGAAACTAATTACACTCTTTCGAAAAGCCGCATGGAAAGTGACTTGCAATGTATGGGAATGCAATATTGAACTATGGCTACAAAAAGTTATGTTTCTCCAAAGAATGTTCCGACAACTATAGATGAAATCAGAGATGCTGAAGATAATATTTGAGCTAAAAAAGCCTTACTTAGTGCCTTATTTGATTCAGAGCTGACAAATGTTATGGATTTAAAAACTGCATATGAGATTTGGGCAAAGCTGGAACTTCTACATGAAGGAGACAAATATGTTAAATGTGCTAAGCTACAAAGTCTCAAAGGAAAATTCAAAAATTTGAAGATGAATGAAGATGAGAATATCACTACATTTATGCCAAAAGTAAATGAGCTTGTTTGTGGCATTAGGTGTGCTGGTGGAACCTTGGATGAAGATGAGATTGTTGCCAAAGTTCTTAGATCCCTTCCTCCTGCTTACAAATACAAGGTCACTGCTATTGAAGAATTTAGATCCTTTTCAAATATCTCAAGAGATCAATTGGTTGGAAAATTAGTTGCATTTAAACTAGCTGAGTTTGGAGATGTACCCCCTAAGACTGAATTTGCATTCAAATCTAGTGCCTCTATAAAAGGAAAACAAAGGTATGATTCCAGAGAGAACTCTTCAAAGAAACCATCATGGTATGAAAAAGAAAGAAAAGATCTAGAAGGAGATGAATCAGAAGCTGCACAACTTGAAGCCCTTATTGCCAAGAGATTGCCAAGAGGATCTGGTATGTATGAAGGAAAATTGCCTTTCAAATGTTTGAATTGTAACAAGATTGGTCATTTTGCCTCAAGATGTCTGGAAAGATTTTCAAAGCCTAATCGTAATAGATCAAGATTTCAAAAGAAGTGTTACTATGTTCAAGAAGATGATGATGAAGGAGTAACAGATGATGAATCTGAGATAGGAACCAAATTCAGAAGTGACTGGGTGTTTATTGCCATTAAGGAAGAAGATCTAATGCCTATTGAATCTGCATATCATAAGATACAAAGAGCTCTGGCTGCTTAGGTTGAAGAAAAGGATGAATGGGTCATCGACAGTGGATGCTCTCATCATATGATTGGTGACAAAAATAAGTTCATAAACCTAGAAAGATATGAATGTGGAGTTGTAAAATTTGGAGATAATTCTACTGGTAGAATTAAAGGTAGAGGAACTATTTCTTTTGATGGTAAGAACAAAACTGGTGATGTTCTATATGTTGAAGGTTTAAAGCATAATCTTCTCAGTGTTGGGCAGCTGGTAGACAAAGGTTATGATCTCCGGTTCAAGAATGGAAAATGCAAGATCTTTGAAAGCTCTAGAACTGAGATTGCATCCGGTACTCAGACAAAAGGTAACATCTTTCACTTGGTTGGTACTGGCAAAAGTTGCTTATTTGTTCAAATGGCTCAGAGTTGGTTGTGGCATAGGAGAATGTGTCATGTGAATTTTGATAATATCATTAAAATAAGCAACACCCAGGTTGTAAGAGATCTTCCCAGATTGGTGAAACCCTATAGCTTGTGCAAAGAATGTTAGTTAGGTAAGTAGAATAGAGTCTCATTCAAAAGTAAGGAACATTCTTCATCCGGATTGTTGGACTTGGTGCACATTGATCTATGTGGTCCAGCAAGAATCAAGAGTCTACAAAGAGATAGATATTTCATGTTGCTGATTGATGACCACTCTTGGATGATGTGGGTGACTTTCTTAAAAGAAAAATCTGAAGCAATTGAGAAATTTAAAATATTTAAGGCTATGGTAGAAAATGAAACTGGCATAAAAATAAAATGACTCAAATCTAACAGAGGTGGAGAATTCACATCTAGAGAGTTCATTGAATTCTATGAGAAACATGGGATAAAAAGACAGTTATCTGCTCCAAGGACTCTATAGCAGAATGGAGTAGTGGTTAGAAAGAACCAGACCATCCAGGAAGCTTCTAGGACCATGATGATGGAAGCAAATGTTCCTCAAATCTATTGGAGAGAAGTGGTGAGTACAGCCGTTTATACTTTTAACCGGGTACAAATCAGAGGCAAGACTAGTAAGACTCCTTATGAGCTTTGGTTTGGCATCACTCCTACTGTGAAGTATTTCAGAGTCTTTGGTAGAAAATGCTATATCAAAACAGATGAAGACCTTGGCAAGTTTGATGGTAGAAGTGATGAAGGAATATTCTTGGGTTACTCTACTCAAAGCAAAGCTTACCGGTACTATAACAAGAGATTAAGGAATATTGTGGAAAGCACAAATGTGAAAGTTGATGAAGGCATTGAAAATCCCTCAAGATACTATGAGTATGAGGCTGATAATCAAAATGCTATCTCAGACCAAGAAGAACAAGTTCAAACTCCAATCCAAATTCAGATTGATCCTGAGAATCCAGAACCACAAGAAGAAGAAACAAGCTTAAATGAACCCATCCAAGAATTAGAAGTGCAAGTGATTCCCAAGACTCCCAGGTATGTAAGACTGAATCATTCTGAAGATCAGATCATAAGAGATAGAAGAAAAGGTGTTCAAACAAGAAGAAATATTGCTCAAGATTCAGTGAAGTATTGTCTGATTTCAAAAGTTGAACCAAAAACAATAAGTGAAAGAAGGAATTGATGCAGATTGAAAAGAATCACAGTTGGGATCTTGTTCCCAGACCTAAGGATAAAAATGTGATTGGGACTAAGTGGGTCTTCTAGAACAAACTAAATGAAGATTGTGAGGTAATAAGAAACAAAGCCAGATTGGTTTGTAAAGGCTATTCTCAAGTAGGAGTTGACTTTGAAGAGACTTTTGCTTTGGTGGCAAGGATTGAAGCAGTCAGACTATTTCTTGCCTTTGCTACCTTCGAGGATTTCAAGGTATATCAGATGGATGTCAAGTCTGCTTTCCTAAATGACGATTTAGAAGAAGAAGTATACATTGAGCAACCGGATGGATTTCAATTGTTTGATAATGGAGATATGGTCTGCAAATTAAAGAAGGCTTTGTATGGACTCAAACAAGCCCCAAGAGCTTGGTATGAAAGGTTGGACAAACATCTTCTGAAAATTAGTTTTAACAAAGGTACTACTAATAGTAATCTCTATTTTAAGATTGATCATGAAAATATCTTGATAGTTGAAGTATTTGTTGATGATATTATTTTTGGAGGAAAGGATAGTATGTGCAAAACTTTACAGATCAAATGAAAAGTGAATTTGAGATGTCCATGTTTGGTGAAATGAATTTCTTCTTGGGTCTACAAATCACTCAAACAAAGAAAGGAATCTTCATATCTTAGACCAAATATGTGAAAGAATTATTAAAAAAATTTGGGATGGAGGATTCAAAGGCAATGAATACTCCCATGGCTACTGGATGTAAGTTGAGTAAGGATGTTGAATCTCCTAAAGCTGATCAGAAGACATATAGGTCTATGATTGAAGGATTGCTCTACCTCACTCAAACTAGACATGACATTATGAATGTTGTTGGTCTTGTTGCCAGATTTCAAGCTGATCCTAGAGAGTCTCATGTCATGGCAATCAAGAGAATTCTCAGATATTTGAAGGGAACAGTTGAGTATAGATTGTGGTATCCCAAGGATCATGATTTTTCTCTTCATGCTTATATTGATGCTGACTGGGCAGGTGATGTGGATGACCAAAAGAGTACCAATGGTGGTGCATTCTTTTTGGGGAAAAGATTGGTTTCTTGGCTAAGCAAGAAACAAGAGGCAATATCTCTGTCTACTGCAGAAGCATAATATATTGCAGTAGCGAGAAGTTGTACTCAAGTATTGTGGATGAAGCAAATGTTAAAAGACATCAGATTGGAGTATGAAGAACCTATCACAATCTTTTGTGATAACTCAAGTGCAATAAACATATCAAAAAATCCAGTAATGCATTGAAAAACAAAACATATATCTATCAAGTTTCATTTTTTAAGAGAAGAAGTGAACAAGAATGAAGTCAGATTGGAGTTTGTGCCCTCAAAGGATCAAATTATAGACATTTTTACCAAACCTCTATCTAAGGACACTTTTGAGTATCTTAGGGAGAAGCTAGGGGTTATTACCCCTTTGGTTCTGAATTAAGGTGCACTAATGTGCATCTGTCCGGTGGAGCTCATAGTCATATGTTGTGATTCAGATTGATGCTAGGTGGCTACTACTTAGGGGGAGTAGTCAGTATGATTCTGAAGCATGAGAAGTAGTTGCAAGTACGTACCCTTTGCCATTGATGTCAAAGGGGGAGCAATAGAGGAAGAGAAGACATCTGAATGATTGCTAATGTTAGGGGGAGCTATGTAAGTCAGAAAGGAGAAGTGCTTGTCTTGATGGTTAAAATAGTTTTTCACATCATATGTTGCCATGAATGACAAAGGGGGAGATTGTTGCATGTACGGCTCTAAACCGTGTTGTCATTGATGTCAACATACTCCTATTGCATTGCTGTCAAGAATTGTATGAGGTATGTGCTAAGGATATTCAAAAAATTAGCCCCATTAGAAACATAGAAGAACAGTGAAGATAGTGAAGTTCTATGAAGCAAAGATTCCAAAATAGTTGATGACCAGAGTATGCGCATCAAAGGGTTTGTAGATATGTGTTTGAAGGTTGTCTAGTCAAGATTTCAAAGGTCCACATGAAGATCTGAAGAAGTTATGGGTATATGAGTAGAACTTGTTCCGGCAGCTATTCAGTGGTGACAGAGTGGCACAAATAAGTCTGGTAAGATCCTGAAATGTAATATCCTACTCTATGGATCTAGTGGTATGTTTGGGAAGCCAACATGAATTATCAACTCGATTGGCATATGGTTTGGAGGTCTGCAAGTGATCCTTCTAGTATGACAGAGATGATCACCTGTGTTCTTGTGATTCTAGATGAAGATGCAAATGATTACAATAAGCATAAATGGTGCGGATGTTCTTGGTGATTCAAGTAAGCTTGTGGAGGTCTCCAGATTATGTCTAGTTCGTGTTGACAATCCGCATTGAAGATTGAGCCTGTAATTAAAGATTTACCTTTGGATAATGGTGTTCTTCCCAGTCCTAGACGACTAGATGGTTTGCACCTGTTACAGATAATCTAGAAGATGTCTTGAGAGGTGTGGCATGTTTCTCGAAGAAGATTGAAGTCCGAGCTATGTGTGGTCAACAATGTAGTAATTCGCATGAAGCTTTTGTAATAAGTCAAGTTGTATGTTTGTAATTGCTCTGTAATAAAATAAGTATATGTTGTGCCAACTTTGATGATCATTCCAAAGTCGATACCATGTATAAATAAGAATTACAAAGTTGTTCAAAATGTATCTAGAGTGGTCATGATGAAGTTGTGGTTAGAAGGAGGAGTAAAATAGCAGATCAGAGGTATTGAGCTTCAATGGAACTGAATCAAGCATAGTAAAGATGCTAACTTCCAGTTCAAGTTGGTAATACATATTTTCTTCTGTAGACGGTGAGTCTCTTGTAGGCAGTGTGCCTCTTGTGAGCAGTGTGCTCCAACAATGAGCCCTAATTGGCAAGTGCCATTTCATTTCTCATATTCTTTTAACAGAGAATAAAATCTTGGGTTAGTCACCCCATGGTTTTTCCCTTAACTGGGTTTTCCACATTAAAATCTTGGTGTTATTTGTGTTGAGTTTGTTTCTACTCTTAAATTATTACATTATGCTTTCATGATTGAATCTTTGATATGCTGTTGAAATGTAAAGAAGGTTTTAAGTAAATACAGAACAGAATTTTGTGACAATTGATTCACCCCCCTCTTAGTTGTCTATCCTTGAATCAACAAATATTTTTGGGTTACTCTACTTAAACCAAGGCATACCGGTGCTTTAACAAGAGATTGAAAAAGATTGTTGAAAGTGCTAATGTCAAGGTTGATGAGAACAAAGAAAGACCTTTTAGGTCTTGTGGATATGATTCAGATGATCAATATGAAAGTCAAAGTCAAGGAAAGCAAGTTCAAACCCAGAGTCAAATCCAGATTGATCCAAAAAATTCAGTGACTCAAGAGGTTAGTACAAATTTGTTGAGGAACAAGCTAAAGAATTAGAAGTTCAAGAAACTCCCAAAACCCCCAGGTATGTAAGGTTAAATCATTTTGAAGATTAAATCATAGGAGACAGAAATAAATGTGTTCAAACTAGAAAAAGAATTGCTGAAGATCAAGTGGAGTATTGTTTGATTTCAAAGATTGAACCAAAAACAGTGAATGAAGCTTGTAATGATGAAAATTGGGTAAAAGCAATGGAAGAAGAATTAATGCAAATTGAAAAGAATCATACTTGGGATCTTGTTCCTAGACTCGAAAACAAAAATGTAATTGGAACTAAATGGGTCTTCCAGAATAAACTGAATGAAGATGGTAAAATTGTGAGAAACAAAGCAAGATTGGTATGCAAAGGATATTCTCAAGTAGAGGGAATTGATTTTGAAGAAACATTTGCTCCGGTGGCAAGAATTGAAGTAGTCAGATTATTTCTTTCATTTATTGCTTACAAAGATTTCAAGGTTTACTAGATGGATGTCAAGTCAACATTCTTGAATGGAGAGTTGGAGGAAGAAGTCTAGAGCAACCAGAAGGATTCCAGTTGTTTGATAAAAAAAATATGGTCTAGAAATTGAGGAAAGCTTTGTATGGACTTAAACAAGACCCAAGAGCTTGGTATGCAAGATTAGATAAGTATCTGCTAAAGCTAGGATTTAGCAAAGGCACAGCTGACAGTAATCTTTATTTCAAAATTGATCATGAACACATCCTGATTGTTGAGGTATTTGTTGATTATATCATCTTTGGTGGAAATGGGAGCATGTGTAAGAAATTTACTGATCAGATGCAAAGTGAATTTGAAATGTCCATGTTTGGTGAAATAAATTTCTTCTTATGTCTACAAATCACTCAGTCAGATAAAGGCATCTTCATATCTTAGTCTAAGTATGTGAGAGAATTGTTGAAAAAGTTTGGAATGGAAGATTCAGAACCAGTGAGTACATCTATGGTAGCCAGATGCAAGTTTAGTAAAGATGATTCCCCTAAGGTAGATCAGAAAAAGGTATAGATCAATGATTGGAGGACTGCTTTATTTGACTCAAACTAGACTTGATATTATGAATGTAGTTGGACTTGTTGCTAGATTTCAAGCTGATCCTAGAGAATCCCATGTTGTAGCAGTCAAAAGAATTTTTAGATATCTAAAGGGGACATCTAATTATGGCTTATGGTATCCAAAGGATAATGACTTCACTCTTCATCCATATACAGATGCTGATTGGGCAGGAGATGTGGCTGACAGGAAAAGTACTAGTGGTGGTGCATTCTTCTTGGGAAGGAGATTGGTTTCTTAGTTGAGCAAAAAGCAGGAGGCAATATCTCTGTCTACTACAGAGGCAAAGTGTATAGCAGCAACAAGCAATTATACTTGAGTCTTGTGGATGAAGCAAATGTTGAAGGATATCAAAATTGTGTTTAAAGAGCCTGTTACAATCTTTTGTGATAATTCAAGTGCAATAAACATCTCAAAGAATCCAGTGTTGCATTCAAAGACAAAGCACATATCCATCAAGTTTCACTTCTTAAGAGAGAAGGTAAATGAGAATGAAGTCAAATTGGAGTTTGTTTCTTCAAAGGATTAGATTGCGGATATATTCACCAAGCCTCTGCCTAAGGATACTTTTGAATATCTTAGAGAGAAGCTAGGGGTTATTACCCCTCCTCTTCAAAACTAAGGGGCACTAGTGTGCATCAGTCTGGTGGAATTCACAGCCATATCTTGTGATCCGGATTGATGTTAAGGAGATACTACTCAGAGGGAGTAGTTAGTATGCAAACTTTGGAGATCAGTTTGAAACAAAAAGGGGGAGAAAAGATTGCAAATATGTGCCCTTTGCCATTGATGTCAAAGAGGGAGAGAAGTCATGTGAAAAACTAGTTGCTGATGAAAGGGGGAGCAGTGAAGAAAGTGGCTGCAGAAGTTATAAGAGAAAGGGGGAGAAGTCCTCGTCTTGATGGTTGAATTAGTTTTTCACATCATATGTTGCCATTAATGACAAAGGGGGAGATTGTTGCAAATATGTGCCTATGATGTGTTGTCATTGATGTTAACATATCTGTTTGTTAGAAAAAGGGGAAACAGTGCAGATCAGTGAAGTAGATTGCTCTGCATTTCTAGAGGAATGAAGATCAAAGTACATGAACAATATGGTTATGTAGATTATTGTCTGAAGTAGCTCCACTTAAGATTTGAGAGGTTAGCATGAAGATTTGAAGAAGCTATTGTCATCTGAGTAGAACTGGGTTTTGCAATGTTTAGAAGAGACTGATTGATAAGAAATTGGTGCAGATTGCTCTGCAATGAAAAATTATGATCGGCAGATCTAGAGGCATGTTTGGGAAGTCAGTGTGTATCTTGAACTCAAGTGGTTCATGGTTTGGAGGTCTGCAAGTAATCTTTCTAGTGTGACAGTCATGGCAGACAGTGTTCTTGAGGTTCCAGATGAAGATGCAAGTGATTCTGATAATTTGGAGTAATGCGGATGTTATTGTTGAATTCAATGTCATTGTGGAGGTCTCTGAATTGTGTGCCTACTGTGTTGGAGGTCCACATTGAAGATTGAGCTCATTGTTGAAGATTTCTTCCTTTGTCTTGTTGTTCTTCCTAGTCTTGGCTGACCGGATGATTCAAGCGTGTTGCAGATGATCTAAGAGAGGTTCTATGAAGCATGGTGTGTTGTTGTGGGAAGATTCAAGTCCCAACTATGTTTTCCTGACAGTATAGTGATCTGCATTAAGTCAAGCCAACCTTGATGTTCATTTCAAGGTTGATGAAGCATATAAATACTTGTGGATGAGTTGTGGAAAGTTGTCCTTATGCAAAAATGATAAAATCCTAAGAGAGGTATAAAGGCAGAGTAGAGAAGAGGAGCAAAAGAGCAAGGGTAGTAAAGGATGAAGAGATAACGAAGAATTGTTTGGGGGAAGAGCAAAAGTTTGTGATCTTCAAATGGGATTGAACCAGGCATGAAGAAGATGCTATTTCTCATTTCATTTTTTCTATATTAAACATTAAGTCTTGTAGGCAGTGAGCCTCTTTGAGCAATGAACTTTGGGCAGTGCACTCGAAGGCAAGTGCCTTCCCATTTCTTTTAAGTACTTTTAACAGGGTATGAATCTTGTGGGTTAACCCCCACCGTGGTTTTCCCTTAACTAGGTTTCCACATAAAATTTTTGGTGTTATGTGTGTTCATTTTGTTTTTGTTCATGTGTTGTTAATTCATGCTTTAATGTTTACATCATTAATTTGTTTGTAAGTTGTGAAAGAAGATTAAAAGTAGAAAAGGTTAAAGTTGTGGGACAACTGATTCACCCCCCCTCTTAGTTGTTTGACCTAATTCCAACACGTGTTGCCTTTAATGATGACATCACCAACCCCCTGTGACGATGCAACAAGGCACTAACTGTCGATTGGATATGGCTTACAACCATTCAATTGAGGATCCTAGTCGACAAATCATATGCTGTCATGTGTTGAAAGGAGGAAAGATCTGCAGAGGGATCCGAATCCAATGGTCACAAAAGTGCACAGGGGAATCTGTCAAGTGGGAATATTCATCGCACGAGTGCGACAAGGTGACATGTGGTCAACAAGCACAAAAGAAATAAATAAAAGATGCGTGGCAGGCTTAGTGCAGGTACGCAAGGCTTATGGGATGGTGACTCATTGCCCCTCGCGATGGCGTGAGATGGTGCCACGTGTCAAGATCTAGCGCACAAAATGAAAAAGTCAGAGGAAGAAGACCGCATACGTGGCATGATGTCATTGGCGGTAGACTTTTCAAAGGAGCCAGTATGGATTCTCAGGGCCGGTGATCATTATGAGGCATCAATATGGTAAAGGAAAAACTAGGATCAATGGTAGAGCTTTAAAGGCTCGAAGTGGTCCTTTGTTAGCATAATTTCTGCCCTCCTCCATACTGAAGTGATCGAAACTATTGCACGGTTGTAGACTGAAACATCAAATCCGCTCATCTGATCAAGGAAAAAGCTACATAACTAGCTGATTTTTAGGGATCCTGGCAATAAATCCGTCTGCTTTAGCTACAAAAAAATCAATTCAAAGATCTAATTGTATTCTAAAAATTTGTAAGGATCTGTAATGTCATCTAAGAAGTCTATCAGATGTAGATGGCCAGTAGCTTGTTCGCTCCTTATAAAAAGGAATCAAGGCCACTCTACCAAGTAGTGTGAGTTCGTTGGGTTTCCCTTAGGCTTTGAATATAAGGTATTCGCTTCTTTGGAGGGTATTTCTTGTTACAGAGTTGGTTCTCTATCTGGGCATTGAGTAACCTTTGATTTGTGAACAATGTTTTGCTATATGATAATGTTCTATCCAGGTAGAAATAAATGAAAAATGCCATGTGTGTGTCTTTTCCATGACTGTCTCTTTTAATATTTTCTTTCCTCTTTAGATTAAGATTATTAAGGATATTTGAGTTCTTTAGTAAGTATTTGTTTTGTTGTGTGTCTAGTTTCCTACTTCTACTCAAGTAGTAGATTAAATAGGCTCTAAATCAGATATAGGGAGGGAAGTCATATTGAAAGATTCATAAAGTATGGTTAAGGACATTACTCTTTTGTGGATGTATTGCTGTAAGGTGGCAATATCTTCTTAAGTCCCCTGGATACAAGTTTATATTGTCATTAGGAAGCATTCACATTGTCAGGTTCAACTCTATTGCCTGGATAAGATACTGCCAACTTAGGATTCATCTCACACATCTTGGTATATTAGTGAGAGCATTCTGCCTGTGCTTAAATGTTAAACATTTTGCTTTGAGCCATTCAAGTCATATCTTTAGTTGTAGGGATACCCCCCCTTGGTGTGGCATAACCAAAAGTGAAGGGGAGGTCATTCACACAGTCTCCCATCTCTATTGGTTGAATCATACAATGGTCTTGTTGATAAGGAGTGGCAAATCTTTAGGGTTCATTGCCTGTTGATCTAGAGACCAACAGGACCCATAGGTTCAATGGGCACGCTGATAATTTTTTATTATAGCACAATTTTGTTAGAATTGGATAAATTTGGCATATTATTTTTTGGTGTTGAAAAGTTGTAGTCAATGGATGCAAAAACATTGTCCATCAAGGAGGGGCTAATTGTAGTGGCAACCCGATTGTGGCTTGTGTCAAAGTCTACATTGAATTTGAGGATGAGCATTACAAGAGTCTAGAACTTATGGCAAAGTGATTCATCAAGATATCAACATTCATACATTCTCCTCATTCAAGAGCTAAGTGCACTCAAGTTACAATCAATTTCTTAAAATAGCATTATTTTACATGCTTTATCATTCCCAATTGTCATAGATTTAATCTAGCTTAGCAATGTGGTGAAGGAAAATGCCTAGGATAGGCTAAAATGGTCCCAAAAACATGCTAAGGTAATGAACAATAAAATAGGATCAAAGCATAACATGCAATTGCAAGGGTATGCAATTTTTTACATTAAATCAATATGTTTTTTTACACAATTTTCATAATTCTTCTATTTAATATTTTATTCCATAGATATGTTGTTGGGTGAATTCATGGCTATTTGATCCTATGTGCATGTCTTAAATATGTTTGGACCAAAAATTAAATAAACAATGTTCTAGGCCTATTCATAATTCTTGTAGAGTCTTTACAATCAATTTCCTAAAATAGCATTATTTTACATGCTTTATCATTCACAATTGTCATAGATTTAATCTAGTTTAGCAATGTGGTGAAAGAAAAATCCCTATGATAGGCTAAAATGATCCCTAAAACATGCTAAGGGAATGGACAATAAAATAGAACCAAAACATAACATGAAATTGCAAGGGTATGCAATTTTTTACATTACATGAATATGCTTTTTTATGAAATTTTCATAATTCTTGTATTTAAGATTTTATTTCATAGATATGTTGTTGGGTGAATTCATGACTATTTGATCCTATGTGCATGTAAATGAGAGACCTAAAAATTTTAGAGGTGAGTCAATAGAACTCATAGGCAATCTTACAAACATGTATAGCAACTCTTTTGTCATTTCTAAACATGTATGTCATCCCTTGTGTCATTGAAAATTTGACTGAGTAAATTACCTTGTTCACCTACCTCTAACAAAGGTTTACTACAATTAGAAAACTATCGGTGTGCCCATTGAACCTATGGGTCCAATTTCAATAAAAGAACATATGGTATAGAGCACATCTTTCATACTACTCTAATGATGCCTACATATAATTTTATCCAACAATACATGGGAAATTATGACCAAGTGAAAAAAAAGTTACTTAACCTCATGCAAATGGAAGTCTTCATCTACAGTGTGTATTTCTTTTACATATACCCCTTTTATACCTTCACTAAATGGCATGTGCCTTACTTTCCCATTTCATTGTAGTATTAATTCTTCCTTCTCTACATCGAATATTCCATTATTATTCACAAACCACTTGATATCTGATATGATGTTGAAGACCTCTGGAGCTCCTTTATACATGTCTATGATTTCAAAATCAACCTTTATTTTTATACCCATATTATATTTAATGTTTGGAATTATTACGTATAATATTTATACATATTTATTATTTAATTATAAAAATAAAAATGTATATAAACATTAAATATATAATATTGGTGTGCCCATTGAGTGCAATTTTCATAAACCCCTATTATATTATATCTGATATGATGTTGAAGACCTCTTGAGCTCCTTTATACATGTCTATGATTTCAAAATCAAATTTTTTTATTATTTAATTATAAAAATATAAATGTATATAAACATTAAATATATAATATTAGATATATATTAATTAATAAATAGCACAAATATATTTATTATTTTATATTATATATAATAAATATAATAATATAGATTTAATATATTATATAAATTTATATTTAAATAACAATGATTTTAATATTATATAATAATAAATATAATTATAATTTAGATTTTATACTTGCAATAATTAGCCGATAGGCTTTTATATGTCAGCATTATAGTGCTCAGAATTGTCTCACGCCGTAAAAATTCACGTCAAAAAATTTTCTAAACTCATAGGTTGTTTTGTCGACGTATCCCTTGATGTGTGCAAGTGCTAGTAAATATTTCCTAAAAAAGTATGAGGAAGTCCTAAAACATGATGGATGTGGCCCACATAGGCAGTATATTATGCCACTACAATATCATGCAAAGTGTTATGTTGTTGGATAATCAAATTTGCCAGCTAAGGTAGCTTACCCAACATTTATGGCAAAAAATTTAAAATAATGCCAATGTTTGATTAACCCCGATAAGACGTTCTAAAGGTATCATGATGAATTGGATGGTAAAACTGACTGTAGTGCATAAAATATGAAATAAAGAAACAAGACTTGACCGATGATCTAGTAAATTAACTGCATGCAGAAGTAGAGAAGAATAAGTAGGCGGGCATCGCCGTTAGTAACTGTGAAATCTAAGACAAAGAATGAAACAGAGAGCAGAGAAAAAATGATGATAAACAAATGGGTGGACATGATCTTTTTGATCGTAGTCCTTTTAATCTCATTCTTTCATCCTTTTAATCTCAACCTTTCATCTACATAATTCATGTAGTGAGCATTAATATTTGTAGCCTGTAATACCACACAAAAAAATACATAGCAAATTAGCTTCTCACCTTTGCTTCCAGGGAAGCACAATGGCACCATTGGTGCTAATTTTTACAATGTTAACAGTAAATTTATGGTTTCATGACCTATTACCATTGGCAAATGAAGCCACCAGATTGAGAGTGAGATTTAGAGATATTTCTGTAATAATCACTTTCTAGGTCTTTATTTTCTTTATAAATTCAATCTTATCTGCCCCCCAACATCATCCTTAAGCTCAAAGCGGCCAGAAAACACTTACTATGTATTTATGTGATTTTGTATAAAAGGTTTCTTATATGATCTCCTTACAACTGTGGGGATAGGATATCCAATTTGTTGTTTAACAGATTCTGCATTACCGGGTCAATCCCTATCTAGATAAATAGATGCAAGATTTTATGTATAGTAATTGGTATAATATAATTGTGGATATACTTTAAAATTGTATGCTATGTTGATACAATTAGTTTTGGAGGTTAGAGAATTAATAATTTGGGGTAACTAGCCTTGCATGTTCATATGCACAACTCCTAAAAAGTTGATTTCTTCTCTATTAGCACCTGCACATAAAGGCGGTGTAATGGTTACACCAATAATAAATTTCATGTTAAGTAAAACGTTAGAGAGTAAAATTGTTGTATAAATTAGAATATACAATATTTTATTTACCATTTTTAAAATTGTTATATAGATTAGAATATACAATATTTTATTTACCATTTTTATTTACACAGAATAACATTTAAAAGTAAGTGCATTAGATTTACAACATTGTTCTTCATATAAATGTGTATGCGCTTCTTGCTGAATCTTTAGAAAAAGATTGAGATTGGTATTTTTTTCTACCATCTATTTTTCTTTGTATTTGACGTTGATATTTTCTACTTGAGTCCATCGGAGGTTTGCAGTTGAATTTCCTTTTGATACTATATTGGTTGCATTTCTTTAATTGGAATATTTAGGGTTGCATGTATAGTTGAGGCATGTATGTTGAATGCAACAATTCCTGTAGGAGCAAGTGCGAGTGGGTTTAGTTTTTTTGATATTGAATTTTGAAGTGCATTCTTGATGCAACTAATTAGCTATGACTTTTCTATTCCTTTGATTCCTTGAATGACCATTGTAGTTGTTGCTTTGTACTACAATCCATATGTTGCAAACTGAACATTGGTAGAATACACTTAGGATGCTTGTTTAGTTCAGCTCAAAAACACACCTTGATATATAGATAATGTGTTCAAATTCTAGGGGTGACTGGGGGTCTTAAAACATTGACAAATAGGACCTCACCTTGGAGACACTAATGAATCTAAATTAGATTAATGAATGATTAGATGTTAAGATCAAATCTACATCCTAGGGATTTATGATTATGGGGATATACTAGGATATGGTTATTTTTTAACTTCCATGCAAAATATGCAATCTTACCTAGTTGTTAGGAGCCCAAAATATAAGGGATGAGGACATGGGCATGTAAATTTCACAATTACAAAAAAAAATTAGTAAAATTGAGGAGGAAATTGAATCAACTATGCAAGCATGCAAAGTTGCTTTTTTCTTAGTTTGTTTTAGGATAAGACACTCAATTATTTTGTTTTTCTTATCAATGCTATTACCTTTCTACTTAGAATATTATTATATATTTTTAATTTGGGAAAAAATGTGTACCTTAAGAATAACATAATATAATTATAAAATAAAAAACCATTCATTTTTTGTGTTGTTTCTCACTTCCTATTTGTTGATGTTGTAGAAATAAATTTTTATACTTTACCTTTTCTCTTTCAATCTTCTAAATATATTAAAAAGAAAAGAGGATGTTTTTTGTATCTCATACAAGAGTGTGGTGTGTTCCCATGGTCGATTGCTTCAAATCAAATCAATTGTAACATAATAGAACTATTTCTCA